>CM032229.1:65100000-65465000 GCA_019009955.1 Riptortus pedestris
CGAACTTTATTTTTACATAAAACGTTAAAATATGGAGTTAGCTAACGATCAAGCGAAAATTGCGACCGCTAGAGCGTTAACAGACAAATATATATATATATATATAATTTTGAATGGACCTCATTTTCGCCATTTCCTGGGTAGGATCGATGGGCATTTGAAGAGAATTTTCGAAAATCGCGTCATGAATACGACCTCAATAGCTGATTTCTCTAAAGAGAAATCTGCTAAAACCCTGCGTCTTGTTAGCGGCATGTCGAACCACTGTCCACTATTTCAATATTCAAGTAGCTCCTCATTTGGCATACAACTCTGAGTGGAGACTAGACTAATAATTCTTCATAAGGAAGGACTGCTGACCATAGGAAGTAGCTCACGGTTTTAGGGGGTTGAGAGTATATGGTTATTATGCCTTCCCTTTCTCGTGCAATTATTTCTTTAATCTCGATAGAATTTAATTCACAATAAACTTGGACCTTCTTGATAAACACACATTATTTCGTTTTAATTCCATTCGTTCATCAGTATCTACTTATTTCTTAGCAGTACCTTTTCATGAGCTTAAAGAACAAACATTCAGATAGCTCTAGGCCCTGTTAAAGTTCAACTCATTAAGTGTTTAGCAATTATTGAAAACATAACAGTAATGTACTTTATTTTCTTGAAGTGATAACTATTTTATGGAAAAAGTGTTTTTTTTTTTTTTTTTATAATTAGCTAGAGAAACGAATGGGCCATGAAAAATCTCTTTATATTGTTAACTCTGGAGTTGTCCCCTCCAAGACTTTTGGACACCTACTGTAAATAACCATTGACTTAATGCAGGAAACTCCGTACTTTTAACAGCTAAAAATTTACAATGGAATTTTATTTATTTATTCTAAAAATAAATTACATTGTATATAACACTGCATTTGGTAGATTGATTTCCTTTTTGTATAAGTTGACCAAGGTAAAATCAATCTACTACTGTCAACCAAGTAATTCTCTGAGGGTATTCTTAGGCCAGACATTTTTTTTTTTTTAAAAAAATACCATAATCTCTTAATAATGGACATATTTTGAATATTTCATTCCAAATCACCCATTCATATTGCTAAATAAAACATGTACGATGTATTTAAGCATGGAATAAGACGGTTCGTATTGTTTTAACTTATTGCTTACGTCAAACGAGTAGGAGTCGGGATTTAATGAAGGATGAAAAAAAATATATTTCAGTTAATATTAGAAACAGAGAAATATGTATAGAACAGAAATTGCTGTAAATTAAATTTGAAAAAAGTATTCTCATGCAACATTTTTCGATCAAACTCATAGTAAACGAGATATTTATAGTTTTGCCCCCTCCCCACCCCCCCCCTTCCTCCTCGCTTGGGTAAGCCATTAACGAACTTGTCTTTCTTTTTTAATGAAACGCTTAAAAATCGGGTTTGGCATCTTTACATAATTGCTTTTATGATACGAAAATATAAAATTTTTACATGCGGATGAACCCTACAGTAAGTGAGGTTATCACCATAGAACCTTAAATAATTTAATAACAAATTTCGAGGAGATAATGCGCTATTAATCACTTAGACATAATATATTGATTATGTTATATTTAATTCATTCGAAACAAGTACGTGCTACGATGAAAAAGCCGTGCGCTTTCGATAAAAAAGTTTGAGCTTCGCCGTTTGAAAAAAGGGACTTTCAATATTTTGTAAATTATGAAGAATTTATTTCTTGTCACGTTTAGCATTACTGATAAAGGGCGCTTCCCTTCATTTGAATTTAATATTTGAATAATCCCCCCTCAATCCCCACCACTTCCACCTGGACCTTTTTAGGGAAGAATGGCGAATAACTCCTACTAGGAGGAGTTAGAGAGCATCGGGGGAGGGACCAAGTCCTTCGAAAGGGGACTTATTTCTTTGAGACCTAAGTCCTCTACGAGTCTTACATCTTTTATTCAGGGGGTGATTTGAAAACATTAAAGCTGTTCAAACAGTCAGGGGTGCAAAGTAACCCCTTCCATCCAAAAGAGTCCCCACTCAAGAGAAAATCGCCCGCTCTTACACTCCCTCAACCTTCATCCCTTTTGACTTTTGATTCACTTATTGCTCAAATTTTCTTTTATATACTTCTGTTCTCCCCCACCCCCTATTTTCTTCTAAACAAACCCAAATAAAATATTCACCAGAACATCATGTCACTGAATAAAGAACAATATTAGATCATTTTTATCATTATTATTTCCAAAACAAAGTACGAGATAGGTGAACATGACAACTATTAAATTAATATTGGGCTTGTATTAAAATAACTCTTCTAAAGAACAAACACATATGCTTTATTTTTGGGAAATTCGCATTAGCAATTGCAAACATTTGTTACATACTTCTATCAATCAAAAGTGATTTATGTATAAAGGAACAAAAAAAAAGTGTTACCCATTAAATTTTTTTGTTTTGCTCATAAACTTTAGGCATACTGTCAAGCTAAAAGAACAATAGACGCATTCCAAATATTAAATATAGGCCAGTACATGATGAAATTCAACTAGAAACATTTTTCCACAATAATATAAAATAAAGAAATTAGCTACTCAATTTTAAAATCATTAAAAATTGTATAAAATGTATTGACATGAATCAAATTATATATTTTAAAAACAATAAATACAATTTAATGTTAAACTTTCGATAGTCCGGCATTTCCTTTATTTATTTATTTAATCTAATTACAAAATTTATTTTAAAGCACAACGAGGATCCGCCAAGTTATTATAGATTCTACAAAAATATTGCTCTGGAATATTTGTTTTGTCGTATGGAAGCCCAAGGCATGCAGATACCATTTTTCCTGAACAAGGAAAAGAACTGTATTTATAGAGTATCCCGTAGTACGATTTAACATTACATTTTGGTTAAGCACAAAATGTTAATGAAGAATATGGGGCGTTTTGGAGAAATAAACTATACATAGGGAGAGATTTGAATGAATTTCAATTGTATAAAGATAGGAATCCCCATGAATTGGGACTAAACTCAAAAAAACGGTAAGACAATACCAATGCAAATACTTAAAGTTACATCAGTGCTGTTCATTTACTGACCAGAGAAATTGATACAAAATGATCACAATGAAAAAAATTGGATAATATTTGCAAAATATATTTTTAATTACCCTGTAAGGCTGACTACCCTCTCGCAAGGGGCTTCTCATAAGTGATCATCTCCGTTGCTCTTTTTTTTGTAATGTATAAATTTGTGTAAATAATGGAAAATTTAGACATTTATTTATTTTTCATCTAATATATTTTAAATTTTAATAATTAAGTTGTTCCCAGATCCTGTGGAGTGCCCGCACTGTTGTTCCTGCGGGCTCCTTATCGTTGTCACTGCATAGAACACCCATTGTCTGATGAAAATTAGACACAACTACAACCTTTAATTAACCTTCATCGAATTTCTGCCCTACCACAAGAAATATTCCCTAGACTTTCGTTGCCGAATTAAAAAGGAAAACATAATCTATCCACAGTTATTTTACACTATAAACACCAGTTAAAGTATCAGAGGCTCTGGAAACAACGTATATCTACTAGTTCAAGCTCATAATATGCAATGTGTTATTACTTCGAATCGATTGATTTTAAAAACGTACCGATTCGAATAATTCCAAACTATTAGAAATATTTAAGATGTAAATTTAAAAGAATTTTCTAGAAATTATTTAATACTCATTTTATAAGTGTGTGTTATCCTTGGTTGGGGAAGAGAATTCACACTCTGTAGTAAAAGGGGCATGCCACTGCTAGAAGTATGGTAAGAGGGATGCTACAATTCTGGTGCTACAAGGAATAGTAAGAATAGTAAGCACATTCACTCACTTTCCCAAGCACTGGGAAAAGTCAGAAAAAGGAAGGTCACAAGAATATGAGGTCTTGGAAAGTATTCGGAAACAGGAAGCTGAAAAACAAAACTTCAGAAAGTTTTCAACTTAATATTTCTGGTCGTTAACTGAAAAATTGTATTATTTGAAAAATGTTAGTGATTGTTTTATGAGTAGTTAATTGTATTTCTAATTATTTACATGAATTGTTATTATCCATTTTTCTCAATTAGATGTTCTCATGAAGAAGAAAACGCAAAATAGACCTTTCTTCCACAAACTTGAAATTTATCTGCGACGAAGCGTTTTCAGAGCAAGAGATCCATCATCAGTATCATATCAACACACAAACGATATAAAAAATATATGCAACTACAACAAGCTAACCATTATTTGGTAAAAAAAATACCATTTTATATATTAAAAAGTCCGTTACGCAAGGGCAGCGTAAACGAAGCAGATTTCCCGCGAGAAGTTTAACAATAGATAAATCTATAAACCGGTAACATAACACCACCCTGAATATTAAGTGAATAAATACAAACGATAGTAAGAAACTTCCCGACGGAAAGGATCTGAAATGTAAACAAACAGGTTTGCCAACTTCTTACCGGAAAGAAAACAATTCCTGTAGTACATCTGAACGCATTAATTTGATTGAAAACTACTTGCTATATTTAGTTCTGTAATTTATAATGATTCAAAATAATTTTTATCTCCATCAATCAAATTTAAGTAGTCCAAAAACTTAGGAAGCGGGGGGTCACCAGGAGATGTTTGCATGTATGGTATAATAAAGATCTCTGGAAAACAATATATGGTATTTAAGGTTCGAATAATATGGTTTATTATATAATAGAGTATTGTATACGTAAAACGAGTAGAAGTGAGGGTTTCCTGAAGGCTGAAAACTTTAAAATGCAAATATCTCGGTTAATATTCAAGATAGGGAATAAATGTATATATCAATATTTATAGTACGTCTAATGTACAATAAGATTAACCCTATAAACGTTTTCGATCATACTTATAGTAAAGGAGATAATTCGAATTTTCAAAATTCTCTCCCTCTAAACCCACCCTCCTCCTCGTTCGATTTCAGCCAGTAACCAACTTGATCTTTCTTTTTGCATAAAACGACTAAATATCGAGTTTGTAACGAACAAACAAAAATTGCGACCGCTAGAGTGGTAACAGACATATATATATATATATATATATATATACAGTTTTGACCGGACCTCGTCATCTATTGGGTAGGATCGATTCTTCGATTTGCTGAAGAAGTTCGAAAATTGCGTCTTGAGTACGACCTCAATAGCAGATTTCCCTTAAGAGAAATCTGCTAAAATCAGGAACCAGAACCACATTTTGTTGGACACCTAATACTAGTAGGCCTCGTGTTTGACAATGTACCCTGCAATAGAACGCAGGCTACAGGTTTTTGGAAATAACCATGCCAAACCTGAGAAGTAAGTAGCTACGTAGGTATAAGAGTCCCTTTTATGTAGGTGATGCAATGGCAAACCTGCTTCTGGCTAACCTTTCAGTTGGGTATAGCCTGCTCATAGAAATTTGCTAATATTTCCCTAGAAGGGCCATCGACTATTGGAAGAGGAGCAGTAGTGCTTGGTTCGGGTGTCGGGTTACCACACCTCTAAGCCCTCTGTCAGCTGACACTATTACCCACTTGGGTACTTACCCATAGCCCTTTGTAGCAATCACCCACTTGCAGGCTGGGCACTCTACTCTAAGCATGCCAGTACTGGTCGAATGACCACACGATTAATTACATTTCAAACCTCACATTACAAATGAATAATAGATAAGAGATAAAACTGGAGGAAATGATGAAATTAAAATGTTTGATTGGAGTATAGTAGATTAACTTCATTCATGAGACAAAAAGTTCAAAAACCATCGATCCTAATTAAGAGATGGAATGGCGTCAGACACACATAAAACTACGAGAGATAAATGACACTATTCGTGAATGGCGATCAAGTAATCGGGACACTAGAAGAGAAGTAGTTGTTGCTCGTTTGAGGCACGGCCATTCACGGACACCTCATGACTAGGACTGAATCATCTTTATATACACTATGCAATACACAACTAACTATCAAACACTTACTTACAGACTGCAGACTAATAACCGACAAGACTTTACCCACCAACCTACCAGAACTACTACACGACAACAGCCCATACATCGCGACAATCATGAAACGTCTCCAACAGGCACATCTTTTCAACTACATTTAAAACGTTTTTCGAATCTTAGATTTAGAGAATTAGAATCTGCTACCATTAATATCCACTGGAGAAAATGTAACCGTGCCCTGCGACCCTCGACTGTAGACATTTTAACATATTTTTCTTTTATAATGAGGAGGCTATACCAATTTTTAGTTTTATAAGTAAGTGTGATTTGCGACACACCTTAGTAAATAAATAAATAATTAAGAGATGACTAAACTGACGTTTGGTCAAATATGTACATACATTTTTCTGTTAAAACTCTAAATTTGCAACCAGATTGGTTATATAGATTTTAGCAGATTTCCCTAAAGGGAAATCAGCTATTGAGGTTGTACTAATGATGCGATTTTCGAAATTTTTCTTCAAATGTCCATCGATCCTACCTAGTACATGACGAAAATGAGGTCCGTTCAAAACTGTATATATATATATATATATATATATATATATATATATATATATATATATATATATATATATATTTGTCTGTTACCGCAATTTTTGTTTGATCGTTACCAAACTCGAAATTTAGTCGTTTTATGTAAAAAGAAAGATCACGTTCGTTCACAGCTGAAATCGGACAAGTGGGAGGGGGGGTTTAGAGGGGAGGATTTTCGAAAAATCGAAATATCTCCGTTACTATACGTCGGATCAAAAAATTGTACAGAATCAATCTTATTGCAAATTAAATTTATTATAAATAGTGTTATATACATTTATTCCCTATCTTGAATATTAACCGAGATATTTGCATTTTTATGAAATTTGGGCCGATACCGGATTTTTGAATTTCCCGCGAAAAGCTAGTTCGGCTCTTTGCCGTAACCGTTCGGCTCTCCTATGGAGATTTCTCTATTGTATAACTTCACGTGGGAAATCTGCTTAGTTTACGCAGCCCCTGCGTGACGGACTTTTTCGACTCACTGTAACTGAGATATACGGATTTTCTCCCCTCTAAACCGACCGAATTCAGCCCCTAACGAACTTGATCTTTTTACATGACACACTAATAGACATCGAATTTCTTAAAGATCAAACAACATTGCGAACAGTCATGCATATACCTATATATATAATTTTTCGAATGAAGGTCATATCCGTCAAGGATCGATGGACATTTGAAAATATTTTTCAAAAATCGCATCATGAGTAGAACCTGGATAGCTAAATTCCCTTAGGGGGAATCTGCTAGAAATGATATGCCGATGATGTCATCTGTGCTGTGTGTCAGTCTAGCAGGTGGAACGTCTGCTTAGTTTACAAGGACTCTGAGGATTAATTTAAAATAAATCAACTGATTTTTTGGATAAATTTCATCATCTCTAAAAGTCCATGACAATAAAAACTTATACTTTTAATTAATATATTAAGTTGATACATTTTCTTATCATCGAGAATAGAAATGGGCGAAAAACAATGAGATTTAAACATAAATAATGCTTAAAAAATAAACCTTCTTAAATATATATTAGCGTGAAAAAAATGAGAAAGGTTTTACATTCATTTGCATCCAGCTGGTTTTCTGCGCGAGGAAACAAAATGGGGCAATCAAATTATTGTTTACCATAAAGAGTTACCTTTTACAACGATTATTTTAGATTTAAGAACCATATTTTTGACACATAGAAATCGTGCAGCTTGAACATTCACTTTGCAATACTGTGTGTAATAATTGGTATTTGTACATCGGCTGCGATCTCATGAAATAAAGTTCATAACAAGCAAAACCATAACGTTTCCCACTTATCGTGGAATGTACCGTCAATTCAATATACCCGTAAAAGATAAATCTTTAATTTCTCTTTTAGGTGCTACGGATAAGGCACTGGAACTACTCGATGTCCTCAGTAGCCCTGACGTTGTCATCAGGCCTGAAGATGGAAACAGGAACTTTTGAAGGTAGAACCAATAAAATGTTGTGAAGAAGGAAGGTGTTTTCCTTTCTACCTGTGTCTTGTGCCCTTTAATTCCAACACATCGAAGTGTAGCCGTATAAAAATGATTATGGAACGCTGATTGAATAAATATAAGAGCCAGCAACTCTTAACAAACGTTTGATGACAAAGAAACGAACCAAACCGGATTAAGAACTGTTTCGTAAAAAATAACCGAGCACAACCCAGCTGTAGTAGTGGAGCAACAAATCATATTTTAGAATTTTTCACCATGTGGTTTCCTCCATAAAATTAAACCCAAAACGTACTACATAAACACGATCTAATGGTAAAAAAATGAAAATCTTAAACGGACCCCCGGTCAAGTTACCTATTTTTAATGGATGGAAGAGTTCATAAAATGTCTAAAATACGCCGTTCCTCTTGCTTGACATGTCGAGATAAAGTCGCTTCTTGTTCATTTATATTAATTAAATACTCTATCTTTTATAAGGAATCACTGTTTCAAAAATAACGAACTAAAAAAAAAAACATTAATATTTCCCTACAATAATAAACAAGGAGAAAATGTTAGCTCATAAGAAGAGGAAGTGACTATAACGGCCATCACTCTGCATATGAAGCTGTCATTTGATTCGCCCACACGCTGCTGTAGGATACCACACACGAAAAAAGGTTTCTAAATTCCTTCATTATTTCTTTATTAATAAATTAATATTTTTAATTAGTATTGCCAAATGGCAGAACTAGACAATCCAAATTTTAATAATGAACCGACACGTTTCCACTTTTTTTTACAAAGAAACTTAATTTTATGTGATTCAGAGGTCCTTGGTCAATGAAGGGGCTATAAAATGAAAAATAGAGAACCTAAGGTCAGAAAGTGGCTTTTTGATTTTTACCTCCACATTTTATTAATAATCATTAAATGACAATAAAAAAGTCAGTCACGTAAGAGCTGTGGAAACTCTGCAGATTTCCTCTCGTGTGGAACAAGCCACAGATCTAAGTCCACCAATGGTCGATCATGTATCCTGTGGTAAGAAGTCTATGTAAAAAAAGTCAAGAAATTTAAGCTAGACATTAGATGTTTAGTGTGCTCTAAGTGAAAATCGCAATAGTAGAAAAGGGGATTAACAAAATAATGAAAACTAACAAAATGCGAAAATCTCGAATAACAGAAAAATTGTATAGAATTACAAATGCATGAAATCAAATTCGAAATAACTTCCTTGCTACAACTCGTATCAATAAATAATATATAAGCAATTTGATTGCAATTTAACAATAGACATATTTGGTTTTTTTTTTTAAATTTTCACCACACTCCTACTCATTCATGATTAGCGGTAAGCCCATATTTCACAATGCTTCTTATTTCAACCATAAATACGATGTACTGTTAACATCATACACGGAAGGGGGGGGGGAGGATATATATCTAGAATTCAAAATATCTCAGTTATTAAGAGTCGGATTGAAAAATGTTACATTATGAATATTTAAAAATTCAAGTTTCATATACTTTTTTTCTTTATTTGAAATACTATGAGATGTTTGTATTTTTTTTTGTTATTAGTCTTCCTTAAAGCCCAATTCCTGTAATGTGATTTTCACTTAAGCATCTGAGTCAATAAGCAGTCGATGGCCGCTCTAAAACAGGGGGGATTCGAAAATTCAAAATTTTTTTAAAATATGATTTGGATCGTAAATTTTTATAAAACCAATCTTGTTTAACTATTGAGGTCTACAATTGCTTTAAATGCATTTTTTGTAGCTCAAGTATTCATCGAGTTATTCGTAATTTCCTGTTTTCGGCCTTTAGTAAAACCCACAGCCGACCTCACTTCTATTCGTTTTTTCCAAAGAAATAGGGAATATATTCTGATATGACATCACTAGTGTGTTATACCAGCACGTGGGAAATCTGTTTAATTTACGTAACTCATTATTTTTTTCTCCAAAAATTACAATACGATACCCAAAATGCTTTTCTCAATTACTTTAACTGTGTTCCTCTTGCCCGTTCGTCTTGTAAACTGAACTAAGTAGCTATATACTAAGCTGGTGGCCAAATATCTTAGTAAATTCAAACTTGTCGAAATTCTGAGACCTTGTTTGGGAGCGTCTCACTGAGCTTCCTTGGCCCGTTCGTGCTGAATGAGAAATTAAGACGATTTGTTCGGCTTAAGAAACATTGGCCCTAGGGCCTTGGTAGTAGTTAGGTGAATTCGCCTCATTAACCCTATTAATTGAAAAGTAGTCGAACTTGCTTGTTCTCTCTCTCTCTCTCTCTCTCTCTCTCTCTCTCTCTCTCTCTCTCTCTCTCACTCATTCTACAGGCTCAACTTACTTCCAACTAACTTTACTTCAGCAGCTCTTATACTTCATGTCCAATGATGTCCAAACAGAATTTTCAATTATTCCTTAATTCTTCTGCTTAACCGGATCCCATTTCTGAAGATGGTTTTCATTTCATTTCTATCAACAATGACCCTCCTCCTACAAAAACAAAATACAAAAATATTGCTAGGACTCACTGCACTCACAGAACATTAGTTCTTCAGAACTTGTCGATTCCCAAAATAAAACCGGCTAAGTGTGTACAATTTCTATCACTAGTAAAACTAATGTTGGCTTTTAATATTCATTCTTCCCAACTACCGTTAACAATTGTCCTTTATATGACATTTATCACATTAGATAAACTAAGATTGAATGGCAATAGTTGCTTAAAGTCCATTTAGACTTAATTCTTCGCTGTTCATCCTTGCTTATAGTCCGTACAAGCTCTTATTCGAAGACTTAGCACATCTATAAAAAAGATCTTTTTATTCCTATCTTATTATTATCGTTATCATATTATTATCTTTATTTTATTCCATAGTTTTATATATAGCTATACTTTATATTGTCTTAATAATTTTGAAAACATTTTTCTTTATTCTTTTATTTTAACATTTTAACTTAAGGAAATTAAAATAAATGATACTGAGCGACATCGCCTAGTTGCGGAGCTCACCAAATAAATAAATAAATAAAGACAACAAATACAATGTTTGGTCCTACAACCAACTAGAAATTTAAAGTATAGAAGCATCTGAGGTTCCTAAATTTCACTGAGCCGCAATCTCCAAGATGTGGACATGTTTACTATCTATATATTTATTTTAGCAGATTTCCGATAGGGAAATCTGATATTGTCGTAGTAAACTTGACTCTATTTACGAAAAATGTCTTCAAATATCCATAAATCCTACCCAGGAAATAACGAAAATGTGGTCCGTTCAAAACTTTATGTGCGTGTCTCACACATACACACAAAGTAGTTAACACACTGTTACCTCACAAACGGTTTCCATTTTTGTTTGCTTCGACCCATTCCAAATTACTTATTTAAATGCTTCATGTAAAAATAAAGACCAAATTCGTTAATGGCAAGAGGGTTAGGGGGATTTCCAAAATTCAAAATACTTTGGATGGAAGCATTGTATAGACCCTATCTTGTTAAATTATTGATGCTTTACAATTGTTGCTCAAACATTAATCATCGGATTTTTATTAATACATAGAAATATTTCGAGAAGAGAGCAATTGTGCCATGCCAGACGTGAGAAATATGCTTAGTTTACTCAAATCCAGCGTGACGGACGTTTAAAATGTATCTTATTGTTGCAAACCGTTCACTTTCAAAATATGGTAATTTATTATAAGAAGTAATATAAAATATTATTTAATTATAAAGAACGCTGGTTAATAAAATAGAAAATATAAATGTCTTTTTTTTATATTTCACAATACCAAAAGTTTATCGAATTCTAGTGATATAAACTATCTTTTTTGATGACATTTTTCCTTGACAAGGCTGAGAAAGTGCCTAGCACATTCCTTGGAAATGTGAAATCATTTTTAGAATTCCTTTTATCTGAATGTTAAAAAATGTTTATATTTTTTTGAAAACGTTTCTACGACTGATGTAACAGACTCTTCCTAACCAGAGACTAATTATAAAAACGTGAGAACACTTTTACACTAAAAATTATACTAATCAATATACAATAACACTGATGTGATTAATAAAGAATGTCGTTTGAAATATCTTAATTCATCAACATAGTCTATTATCATTGCTACACGATGACGACTTGACATTTAAAATTTCTGGAAAATAGGAAACCTTCTCTTTCGTGAAAAACGCCTCGTCAACTACTTAGCGACCTCCGGTTGTAGGTTAATGGTACATACACGATTTGTGGATTATTAAAAATAAAATGAATCAGAATCATTTTTATCTCAATCAATCAAATTTTAGTAGTCCTAGAAGTTAAGACGGGAAGGGGCCACAAGAACATATTTGCATGAATCTCGTATAATAAAGGTCTCTGGAAAACAATATTTGGTATTTAAGCTTCGAATGACATGGTTTATAATATAACCGAGTATTGTTTATGTAACATGAGAGAAATGGGGGTTTACTGAAGGCTGAAAACTGTAAATATCATGGTTAATATTCAAGATAGGGAATAAATGTATATAATAATATTTATAGTCCATTTTATTTGCAATAAGATTGATTCTATACTCTTATTCGATCTGACTTATAGTAACGGAGGTATTTCGAATTTTAAAATTTGTCTATTCTAAACTCCCCCTTCCCCTTGTTCGATTACACCATTAACGAACTGGATCTTTTTTTTTACATAACACGACTAAATATCAAACAAAAATTGCGATCTCTAGAGCAGTAACAGACAAATATATAGATAGATCTCTCTATATATATATTTATATGATCATTAGTTTTACAAAAACATTTCTATATCTAGTATGGTAGGCGATCAAGGAAAAATTGCGATAGCACATATATATATACAATTTTGAACGATCTCATTTACGTCATCAACTAGGTAGGATCGATGGACATTTGAATAAAAATTTCAAAAACTGCGTCATGAGTACGACCTCAATAGCTGATTTTCCTTAAGGGGAATATGCTAATATATCTATATATATGTATATAAATTTGGACAGACCTCATTTTCGCTATCAAATGAATTTTTCAAAACTCTTTTCAGGGGGCATCCTCAACAGCTAATTTTTACATAAGAGAAATCTGCTGAATAAAAATATCAGTCTACGTCATTTATGTGTCAGGAAGAGAAGCCGTGTAAAAATATAGTTAGCAATTTATGTTCCATCTTCACCACCAGAACTCTCTTTTACGATTTTACTGGTGAACTATGAACTTAAAATACGAAAATGCGAAACTTTTCGTTTTCATAAATAACGGATGATTATTGTCATAACAGACCTATTGTCGGACGCTTCATTAGATGAATTTATAAAATTTCAATAGTGTTTGTTTTAAACAATAAGTCTATCAAAGAGTGGTATGCAGTCATTATATCTTCCAATATAAGGAAGGCCTCGTGACACAGGAGGGTATCTACTGCCATAAATAATTCGGATTAGAAACATTGCCTAATGTGCAACAGGAGTGGTGGTAGCTGTAAACTGTATCTGAATACAAATAAATTAGTATTAACCAAGTGGAGTGCAAATGGAATACAAATTAAGTGGAAAATTCTCCGAGTGGCGGCATCGGTTTGTTATCTTTGGGGGGAAACGTGTATTAACAGAGGGGAATGGCGAACCAACGATAGCCGGTCAGTGATGCAAACTTGATAACGAAAAATTATAAATTTCTTGTAAATCCCTCTTTCCATCCCCCCGAATCAATCCATTGGAAAGCTCTCAACAAGGACATTTGTTTAATGGCCACTTGCACACTACAATGCACCAGTGGCAGTTGACAGAGCCAACAGTCAAAACAAATACACTTGTATTAGCCTAATGCAAGCTTATGCACCACAAATGCTAATGCAAAGCTTATCCTCTGTACAAACAGAGATAAGAGGTTTTCCAATTGTATGCCAATCAATTGTATAGCCTTTATTGGACAGATGGATGAATTTTATATTGATTAACTCAGCCCTATTGTCACATTTACAAAACACTTCTACATATTCCCAGTTGACAAATTTCGAAGCTACTGCATAATGGACTAACTGGGGACCATATAATACAATGTCGCTCCTTCTATCCATTAATTGATAATTATATCTGCCCGTGCCACATTACAATCTGGAACCACGGTTTTTAATGGCGTTCCATAATTGTGAATCTAACTACCAACTTCCATTTGCGGTTAAAATTATAAAATTTAATCGTACTGCTGTTACAGGGTCGAGGATAATATAATAATTCCTCCTAATCGATTTATTAAAATACGAATATGGATTGATGTGGTTGAGCTGTGATGACAGTATTAAACGCTCAGAAATTTAATTCCCATGTAGCATCACCGGGTTACAAAGATACTCTTTTTCTCCAAGAAATTGTCTATCTTTTGTGCTCCTGAAAGTATTTTATCTTACGAGATAAGGATGCAATCCGACATTGTACTGTTTAACCACACAAGGAAGGCTGAAAGGTTTCTGAATAGACGTTTTCTGATCTGAGCTAAACAGGAATTCTATCGTCATCCATTAGAAAATGAAGGTTTGCATGGTGGTGTGGCGTTTTTATTGTAATTTCAGAAAATTATGATCTCCTAGGATTATGCCACCTGATACCGATTTATTTTATACATTCTGCACATAATATTATTAGTTTATTTTTTGTGTATATTTTTATTTGTTAGAATTTTATCAATAGTTGTGAGTGATTTTAGTTACATCCATAGTCAAATTCGTTTGGGTTTCTAGTACTTATTGGCAACACAGCTTAGCTTGACCATTAAGCCCTGCAGGCAAAAGTCTTCATTCCCACGTTCAACGTTTCTTTCACATCCGGGTTGTCCGCTTCCCTTGGTGATTGTGGTTTGAACTTCATATTGTCTGAAGGAAGCTATATTATTCGGATTGGTTAGTTGTGGAACGCATACTCCAGCAACGGTACTACTTTCTTAGACCTCATTTTCCTGTTTGGTGATTGGCTGTCTTGGCTGGTGATTCACTTTTTCGCCAAGTACTTTTATCAAACTCACCTTGGAAGTGTAAATTCGAAGAAATAAAGAAACCCTGATGTTGCCTAATAAACAGGATGACAAAGCACAGGGCGTATGTTGACGACTTATTGGCCACTACTAAAATATCTTTAGATTCTTGAAAATCTGTGCCCCCCCCCCTTCCACTGGTCCGATTTTAGCTGTTAACGAACTTGATATTCTTTTTTAGATAAAATGTTTATTAAATGTCGAGTTTGGTAACGATCAGACAAAAATTGCGGCCGCTAGAGCGTTAGCAGGCAAGAACGGACCTCATTTTCATCATCTACTAGGTAGAATCGATTGACATTTGAAGACATTTTTTAAAATTCTCACGTGAGTGCAACCTCAATAGCAGATTTCTCCCAAGGGAAATATGCTAAAAGTACAAATTTACATGACCGTCTTGTATGTTAATGAAGTGTGGACTTTCTTCTAGATAAACAGAAAAGACTTGACATTCTGGGATATAGGAGGAATTATGCCTGGAATAGTTAGAGAATAGAATAACTGGAGAATCAGACTTATCGCTTAAATGACTGTGCCTGCTATTATGAAGGGAAAATAGGGCATAGCTAAAGAATTAACCCAGATAGACTACCTTCAAAAATGTATTGTGATACACCGGATGAGGTAAGGATTAGTCCTAAACAGTATGGGTTAGAGTACATGAGGGAGGACTTGTGGAGGCTAGGGGCCAAACATTGTATAATGCCCCAAATGGGCAGAGGTCCAGGTACAAAAGAGGACTGTAGCGCCTAGAACTGTGTACGTCCTACACTCCCCTAGCATGATTTCCTTTCTGCGTGACCCTGGCACCTTCAAAACATACCCCCCGAGGAAGATGCTGGGTGAGTCACTAGCCCCGGGCTGCCGAGTGTTCCCGCTCCCATTCCAACCCCTATAACATCTACCCCTTCCTCTTTGTGCACACTCCTGATTTATTATTTAAATTGAACCCACCCTTTGTAAGGGCCAACCAAAAGAATTATGCATAAGTACCGACAATTGATTCCTGCATGAGATTCAAATTTTAATTTGGACTGTATATTAAACGCTCTGTTTGACTCTTTATCAAAGTCATTCCTTTGATAAAACCCAGCAGCTAAGATTAATGCGTTCCTTTTAAAGAATTTACATTTCCTTTATAGAGCACTTGATTTAATTAAATCTTAAAATAATTTGTTTTTTTCTCCTGTGAAATTAGTGGATGCCCAAGATTAGTTTGCATATCTAAAATTAACTATTTCGAATTCATTAATATACGTTTAATTATTAATTAAAATTACTAAAACTGAAAATTGAGGGAAACGATCAACAGGAAAAAATTACAAAATTGTTATATTTAGAAAAATGACTTTTTATTAAAATATTATATTACACTAATGCCGTTGGTCACCTAGAAGCTCATTACCATTTTGGAAAATTATTAAAAGTTCGTCGGTCTTCATCAGCTGATTTACTGATCCTGTCAATATATTTAATAATATCTGTTCCATCATGAATTTGTTTTATTTAAAAAAAGGGCTCAGCTGAGTCATGTGACTTAAGTTATATATTTATCTACTTGATATTCCCCCATGGAATATATTCTGCGACGAACTCACTAAGTGAAATTCTTTAGCCGTCCTGGCTAAAAAGAAATCTTTAGATAACCCATTCCGAATAAATGGTGACGCATATAGTCGATGTTAATAAATAATATATTTTGTAATACGATATATCTTACAATGATTTACTATAGTTCAATGAAGAAAAACCTTAATTACGAAAAGAAAGTGTTTATATAATATATTGAAATATATATGGATGAATTGATTGATAACTTAAGATTATGACCTACCATGCATCCAGCAAAACTGAAGATAATTGATATAATTATGTCAAAAATAATTGCATAAAAAGATGAATGTACAATCTTAGAGTTCTTCACTTTCACATACTATATAATGAAAATCATGAACAAAGTTTTGAAGGTAACTGAGAGGATTGCTCTCTAACAGGAGGTTGGTTTAATTATATCCATCTACAGTAAATCTGTTTGTGATGTTTTTCCTGTAAACTCTTAAAGCAAAAAATAACAGAAACTTAGTGAGATTGTTTAATATGACTAAAGTTGTGAATTTATATTTTTCGGAACGAACACTATTAAGAGCGATAAACAGTGTATTAGAAGATTTCACTAAAGGGTTGTACTCATGACGTGATTTTCGAAAAATTACTTCAAATGTCCATCCAAAGGGATGACGAAAGTGAGGTCCGTTCAAATATATAGATAGACTAGCTAAGGTACCCGACTTCGCCCGGGAAATCATTTGAGTCTGAATGATGATGGTATTTTTTGGTGCTTCACTTTCTACAATATTTTTACATTTTCCTGTCTCGAGTCCAGTGTGCTCGGGATATGTTAATAATAAAAGTATTTTTTATATGCTTAATTTTACAAAATACACAATATATTTATATTACCTATACTGTGCATGTATATATATATATATATATATATATATATATATATACAATATATATATATATATATATATATATATATATATATATATATATATATATATATACTAGCTAAGGTGCCCGGCTTCGCTCTGGAAATCATTTGAGGAGGAAAGATTCAATTTTGTTTTTGTCAATGCTCTTCATGTAAAACTGTACTTCCCGTCTGGGCGCATTGTTTTCCCGTAAGGGTCAGCTGGGCGACTTATAGAAACAAAATTTTAGATTGTTTCTTATGTGTTCCTAATCTATCCCTCTCCACTTTTTTACACACCGTTTTTGATTAATTCAAACCATAACCATGGATAGCATTTATTATTATTAAATATCATCTATCAAATGTACGTATTTTGTATATACAATCTGGCTAAGGTACCCAACGATGCCCGGAAAATCATTGTTGACTGACTAATGATGGTTTTTTTTATAGCAAGACTATAACACACAACTTTCTACACACAATTTTTTTTTCACTTCCCTCCACGATGTATTGTTTTCCGAAAGGGCCTGTTAACTTTTGGGTCATCCAACAGTTAGCACCGGATACCTCTATAGTTTTAACCAATATCTCGTGAATTAGTAATAACTCGCCCATGATTATAATCTGAACCAACAATGCTAAAAAGGAGCAGGAATGGGGGAAATAAGGGATCCCTGAAATAAATATTAACGATATTTCATTTTCTATTGGCTTTTCGACAAACGTGTACATAACAAAAGTGGTTTATTTTGTTATTTAGAGTAACCTTTGTTACATTCACTTCTATCGTAAAATGAGTAAATTTTAGTTACTCTAAATAACGAAATAAACCACTTTTGTTATGTACACGTTTGCCGAAAAACCAATAGAAAATGAATTATTGTTATTATTTATTTCTGGGATCCCTTATTTCCCCCACTCCTGCTCCTTAGCAATGTTGGTTCAGATTATAATCATGGGTGATTTATTACTAATTCACATACCTAGTTTTGTTAACTTCGGTTCAATTGTTAGTGCCCAACAAAATTATTGGTTCCCGCTTTGTTATTCGACAAAAGTGAATATCACAAAAGTTACTTCAAATAAAAAAGTAAACTACTTTTGCCATGTGCATATTTGCAGAAAAACCAATGGAAAACGAAATACCACTATTTTTAAATTCAGGCCTCCCTTACAACCCCCACTCCTGCCCGTCCCTAGAAATGTTGGTATGGCATATTATAATGAAGCCGTTAGTGCTAATACACATACCGAGTTTTATTTAGTTCGTTACCCAACTCGATATTAAACGATTTACAGTAAAAATAAAGATCCACTTCGTTAATGGGTGAAATCGGACATATGGAAGGGGTTTTTTTTTTTAATATGGATCCTCATGTCATTGTTATTTGAAAGTTAATTTATTTTGTTGTTTGTTTTTTTTGTTTAATTCTCCCCCCGCTCTTAAAAGCCCCCGTCAAGTTCCCTATGACATCACAACTAGGGTTCTGTGGTCTCTTTTATGAGATTGGAATGCGTGTGGCGACAAACCACACAACGTTATTCCGAAATATAGGGTTCTTTATTATCTACTTAACGACCATTCATAGCCTCTTCTGTACACATGTTTTGTGGTGAGTACATATGGCCTAGAGTAGTAAACCAATGGAATAGAATCACGAGTGTCTATGTTGGTAGTTTTTTAATATATTCAAGTTTTTGTGTAACAAAACAAAGACACCAAACCGTCAGATGATGAAATTCTATTACAAGTTGACCTAAGAAGAATAAGTAACAATAAACTTAATAACTTTTACATTAGAGATATATCATAAGGTTTACCAGATTACCACAGAAAATGCCTTTATAAATCTATCATTGGAAAATTCAGTACAAATTATTATTGCACATTGTGCTGATGATGTATAGTATTTAGTTCATTTTCTGTAACCAGAAGTGTTTTAAACTAATTAAAAATAATGAATTATGAAGGGTCATTACCTAGATTTTTCCTTGGTAGCATAAATAACTAATAGTCGTACAACATTGAAATTTTCATCTTCGATATAAATGGTGAATAGACCAAAAAAATAAATCACATTAAATATTAAATTCAATTACAACAATGAAGCCTATTTTCCCCATCATTAAGAAGATCAAAGAACAATGTTCTTTTAACATAACGTAATGGGAGTATAATTAAAATTATTTTATACAAAATACGGTTATACCATAATATTTTTTTATTGTCTACATAGAAAGTGCTCTTATTACTAAAAGGAAAGCAATTTTATAATTTGAGAAAGTGTATTTTCGTTAATACCTTGTGAACTAAAATAAATAAAATTTGGATTTCTCGAAAGAGTTCGTGGTCCTAGGAAAACCAGTGGTGTGAGGAGGCTTTGGATTTCTTAATGAAAGTAGTAACTTTGTGTAAGAATAATGCTGGCAAAACTTTAATTGGTAACTGGCAATTCGAGAATTTGACACGTATGTAATAATGCGATCCCCATTCCATAATAAACAACTTTAAATTGGCCATTAGTAAATTTATTCTAGAATTTAACTCCCAAAAGTCCGTCACGCAGGGGCTGCGTAAACTTAGCAGATTTTCCACGTGTTTGTATGACACACTACTAACCTTCTGAAGACTGAATACAAAAAAATACGTATAAATCTTTTAATATATGAGCTACGAATAAATGTATAGAGGAACGATGGCAGAACATAAATATTTCAACAAGTTTTTTTTTTCTATAAAATATTTTGATCAGATTCATAATAAAGGAGAAAATTAAAATTCCAAACCACCCTCCCTCTTACCCCCACCCATATTCCTTGTCCGATTTCATTCATTATCAATCATGAGCATTAGAATTGAATTAAACTGTTAAATACTGATAATGGTATAGATCAAATAAGCATTTTCGAGTCAAGACCAGAAAATCTAACTTTATGGAGGCGTCACACTAATTATTTGCATTTGCCTCACACAGTAAAAGTTCAATGAATATCATATTTGATATTAAAGTTTCAAATGAAGAGGTTCATGATATACTAGCTTATTGTTAATATCACATGAATAGAAGTGGGGTTTACTGAAGGATGGAAACTAAAAAATGCAAATATGTCATTTAATATTTAAAATACAGAGGAAATATCTATGACAACATTTGTAGACAAATTTACTAAAAGATAGGCTTTGGAAATTTTGGGCGACTTTCTCCCCAACATACATCTCAAATTCTCATCATTCTGAATGATTGATATCATACTATGTTTAAATAATATCAAAACACAATATTCGTTGGTCAAGTGAATTAGATATTTTCTTTAAGCCTTAAATTAAAACAATGACTAAAACTAGCTGGAGCATAATAAAAGTACACAATTATTATATTTGTAAACTTTACAATGCTCATAATGCCATGTAATGGAAATGCTTCCTGTAGGCGTGGAGAAGTATTACGAAAACATCATTACATACACTAAGGGTTCATGCGGTCGGTAAATTTTAAGTTTTATTTGTAAATGACAAAACGCTATTACAATTAATTGTCTTTCGTTGAATTCATATGATTTTATTTCTATGAGTTAACCCAATTTCCATTGTACAGATTAAACATATAACAGGGGAATTATATTGTTAATGGCTCACTGATTGTGAGAATTGAGCATGGCAAACAGTTGTTAATTGAGGGAGCTGTGACTATCATCATGGGAATTAGTTTGACCGTTATTTGTGGGCGGATTATGGAGGGTAGGGATGTGGGCATTAGTGGATAGTGCTTATCCATTCCAGATTGGATGGCTGTTGCCAAGTTTCGTCCTTCCCTCTGACCCCTCTACAGGACTGTTTAAGCTGTTCGTCGGCCATCCTGTATCTAACCCCTTAAGGCTTAAGGACATAATATAATTATTCCGAAATAGCTGGCTATATTGGCACGAGATTGTAAATTATTGGTGTAGGCTCATCTATTATTGAAGATAAATTAATGTTTTCTAGTAATTATTTACAGTTATTCTCAGCAATAGTCATTGAGAGGAAAAAAAAAAAAAAAACTTTTCCATTATGAGATCACTTCATTTAAGAGCACTCTGTAAGGATCATGAGCAAATTTTGTTTAAAAATTTAAATAGCTCTTTACTTCCAGAGTTTATATTATATTATAATTATTTATAATTTTGGAAGTAAACAGCTGTTTCGATTCATCAATAAAATGTGCTAACGATTCATATAGACAGTTTTTAAATGATGTGATCTCATAATTTATAGTTTAAAAGATCTATCTATAAACAGAATTTATTAACATTTCAGTTCAAAAGGTTGATATGAGACAGATCATAAATAAATGCAGAGACCTTTGAACTTGTGACACGCTGAATTGGACCGTATCATAAATATTGTTTTTACTATATTTACGCTACGAATTCTGGCTGGTTACTCAATCAATATCACCCAAAATTTGTCATCACTCTTTTTGAAACAACAATCGGAAGATCTCTCTAAATTCACAAGAGTAATGCTCTTAATCCTTAACTGAGTGGTTGCTTTAGTTCCAATTAGTTTCAATATATGTATATCGAATATTTAAATATATGTTTTTAGACTCACTATTTAATATATTTCAGCATATACATATGGTTTTTTATTTTCAGCTACATATACTCAACAAATTTTAATGGTATACTCCTATATTTTTAGAATTAGGTTCCTTCTTTAGCGTGTAAGAAGCTCACATATTGCTACTATTCTGACATATTTAAGAACGATTAGGCAGTATGAAAATATTTAATTACATATTTCAACATTTTTGGTGTGTGCCCGGGCGCATATGTGTGTATTTGTCTGATTCTCCCAGAAGATCAATTGATTCCTTACAATAACTCCAAAGCGTTCAATGAACTCCTGAGTTCAATGGAAAACAGATTATATATGTTAATATGACAATGAGAAATATTAGGTATATCTTAAGTTAATATTTCAAAATGAGTATTGGTGACTTGCAGTTAGTTTACTTTTTGTATGTATTTCCAAGAGAATTATATCCTTTCCTAACCTATACACCGACTCCCAAAGAACGGGAACATACTCGTACGATGGCCTCGGGCTGTAGGCCTTCTGTTACATATATTATAGCGCCTAATTAGCCGGCATTGGTATAAACCCAAAGGAAGATCAAAGCTGCCGCTCCACAATTAACGCTAACAACACATAAGAGGGGTTAACCTGTATTTATTGCATACGTCACTTGAACCAAGACAAATTATACAGTATCTGGAGAAAGGATGTTGTACCACTTGGGATCTAGGTATCGCTGCACAGCTGTTTGCCATATGTGAGCCTCTGCAGCTGTGCAACGCCCTCGCGACCACAAGTCCTTACCAACGCAACGATTTTTTTGTTTCTTGTTTAGCTGATTTCCCTTCAGGAGTGGTATTCAGACTGGACTCGCTGTGCGATTTTCAAAAATGGTTTCTATCTCCATCCAGTCCTTCCCAGAAGATGACGAAAATCAAATCCGTTCAAAGCTCCCTCTCTCTCTCTCTCTCTCTCTCTCTCTCTCTCTCTCTCTCTCTCTCTCTCTCTCTCTCTATATATATATATATATATATATATATATATATATATATATATATATATATATATAGGTCTATTATCGCTCTAGTGGTTGCAATATTTTATTCATCATTGTCAAACTCAAAATATAAACGTTTTTTGTAAAACTAAAAATCGAGTTCGTTAACGGCTGAAATTCAATATACTGCTCAAATATGAATAGGGATATTGGTTATTTTTTTCTTATCCTATTAATTTTAATTAAATCGACCTTAATTAAATTACTTTTTTATGGGGGGAAAAAGACAATAATTTCTATTAAATATTAATGATATTTATAATTTAAAAAAAAATGCTTGGCCCCATAAATACCACAAAACCTACCAACCTACCAATATCCCTATTCAAAATTTATCCGTTAATATGCGTCGGATAGAAAGACAGAAAGACAATTTTTAATTTTGGCCCAATACAAAAAAAGGCATTATACACTAATTGTTCCTTTTTTTTTTTTTTTTTTTTTTTTTTTGCTCAACTTGACATCGAAAGGCAGGTATGATATTTCCTTACAAGTTGTTGAAGGTGAACTGAAATAGGAGCAACCTCCAATTCCCTGTGGATTTGGCTGTTCCTAACAAACCTGGGAGCATTCGCCGCTATCCGAAGTACTTTGCTCTGGAAGGACTGTATTGTGTTTTAGCAGATTTCCCTTAAGGGAAATCAGCTATTCAGGTCGTACTCATGACGCGAGTTTCGAAAAATTTCTTCAAATGTCCATCGATCCTACCCAGGAGATGACGAAAATGAGGTCCGTTCAAAATTTTATATATATATATATATATATATATATATATATATATATATATTTGTCTGTTAACGCTCTAGCGGTCGCAATTTTTGTTTGATCGTTACCAAACTCGGAATTTAATCGTTTCATGTAAAAAGGAAGATCAAGTTCGTTAATGGCTGAAATCGGACCAGTGGGAGAGGGGTTTAGAGCGAGGGATTTTCGGAAAATTCAAAATATCTCCGTTATTATGCGTCGGATCGAAAAATTGTATAACATCAATCTTATTGCAAATTAAATTTACTATAAATATTGTTCTATACATTTATTCTTTATCTTATTAATCGAGATATTTGCATTTGTATTCTGCATTGGTCGGCAGGAGTGAGCTGTTTGGTACTTTCCGAAGAGAGCTCTGGCGGCTAAGTTTAGTGATCCTTACTACTTACAACACTTGTTTTTGGGCAGATTTCTTTATTGTAAAACTTCACGTGGGAAATCTGCTTAGTTTACGCAGCCCCTGCGTGACGGACTTTTTGTGAATGTTACTGATGACCCGCCATACTGTGCGTCGGATAAAAAAATTATATAGTACCAATCTTATTCCAAATTTAATTCCCCATCAATGTTGTTTGACGCGTTTTTAGCAGATGTCCGTTCAAAACTGTATATATATATATATATATATATATATATATATATATATATATATATATATATATATTTGTCTGTTACCGCTCTAGCGGTCGCAATTTTTGTTTGATCGTTACCAAACTCGAAATTTAGTCGTTTTATGTAAAAAGAAAGATCAAGTTCGTTAACGGCTGAAATCGGACAAGTGGGAGGGGGGGGGGTTTAGAAGGGAGGATTTTCGAAAAATCGAAATATCTCCGTTACTATACGTCGGCTCAAAAAATTGTACAGAATCAATCATATTGCAAATTAAATTTACTATAAATAGTGTTATATACATTTATTCCCTATCTTGAATATTAACCGAGATATTTGCATTTTTATGAAATTGGGCCGATACCGGATTCCTGAATTTCCCGCGAAAAAATAGTTCGGCCCTTTGCCGAACCATTCGGCTCTCCTATGGAGATTTCTCTATTGTATAACTTCACGTGGGAAATCTGCTTAGTTTACGCAGCCCCTGCGTGACGGACTTTTTTTTTCTCTGTCTTGAATACTAAGCAAGAATTTTGCATTTTTTTAGTTTTCAGGCCTTTGTAAACCACCTCTTCAAGGCACCACACTTTACAATAAGCGTTTTCTAAATACCAAATATTGTCTTCAAACAGATCTTTACTAGATGAGATAAATGCAGATATGTTTTGTAATGACATCACCAATTAGGATTTTATTTATGACTTAAAAATGTTTAATACCCGATATTTAACCATTACAGTCCAAAGATAGGACCAAAGCATTTGTTTAAGGCTAAAATCAGACTGGGAATAGGGGGATCCGAAAAATTCAACATATCCCCGTTATTACCAGTCGGTTTGAAAAGTGTTATAGAATAAATCTTATTATCTTGTTAAACTATTGATACCCTAAAATTGTTCTCATATACGTCGATAATCAAATATTAAGCGTGCTGTTTCTACTTTCTTGTTTTCAGCATTCAGAATTTCTACTCATCCGGTTTTAGGGGATTTCCCGTAAGTGAAATCAGCTATTGAGGTCGTACTCATGACGCGATTTTCGAAAAAATTGTTCAAATGTCCATCGATCCTACCCAGGAGATGACGAAAATGAGATCCGATCAAAATTATATATATATTTGCCTGTTAACGCTCTAGCGGTCACAATTTTCGTTTGATCGTAACGAAACTCGATATTTAAACGTTTTATGAAAAAAGACAAATCAAGTTCGTTAATGGCTAAAATCGGACCAGTGGGAGAGGGGGTTTAGAGGAGGGGGATTTTCGAAATATCTCCGTTACCATACGTCGGATCAAAAAATTGTATAGAACCAATCTTATTGCAAAATAAATTTACTATAAATATTGTTCTATGCATTTATTCTCTATTTTGAATATTAACCGAGATATTGGCATTCGTATTAGTTGTAACGGAAGAAATGAGTTCGGCTAACTTCGGGTCTAGTCGTGAGTTTCCGTCAAAAGCTAGTTCGGCTGTTTCCGTAACTGTTCGGCTCTCGTGAAATTTCTCTATTTTAAAACTTCACATGGGAAATCTGCTTAGTTTACGCAGCCCCTGCGTGACGGTTTTTTTATTTAGAAACAGAGAATATGAGGTGAGTCATTCCAACACGTGGTTAATGTGCACGACACGAAGTTTATGATGTGTACATACGACCTTTTTACAGACCACTTGCATCGCATTGCTCACTCGACTACGCGATTAATAAAGAAAAATATATATTTTAATTACAATTGACAGTTAAAGAAGCAGGTATTCTTTAAATGTAGAAATATAAACCAATCTTGTATTAGGACCATTTCCGGAATGGTTGTTTGTGTAGTGGAATTGGGTACATAATAAATCAGTATTATCGGGAAGTAGCATATGAGCCATTGAACGACTGATGAGTCCCATTGTTGCATATTGAGTTATTTCCCAATAGAGCAGGGGCATAGTTTGTGACGGAGCTCGATAAACAGCGCTATTCAGAGTCGGTGCATAAAGACGACTGCACCGGGCTGCACGTGACTCGGGGGAAACTGACATGTGATACCTGAACTGCATACTTGATGAGCAATTGAAATGGGTCATTAGACCCTCCCTCCCCCCTTCCATGCCCACATAACCACTGCGCATCATTCCTAATACCGCCATATTGTCAATTTAGAGGCACAACAACGCGTTATTTGCCATTCAAACTCTCGACAGATGCATCTGATTGCATAAATTCATAGTAAATCATAGAGACCGTGTGTGCATAGTAAATAAAGTGGACATGTCAGCCTTTCAGTTATGCCAACAATGAGCGCAACTCTGGCACATTGAATTATATGAAAACTTCTCAATATTTTCCCAAAAAGTCGATTGAAATTAAAAAAATATCAAAGCCTTAAGTCGTTTTGAGTGTGATTAACACGAACGCCCACGAATTATAGTACGAGAAAAAAATCATAAAATTTCCATTTTTAGTTGTTCAATGCATTATTCGGGGTGTTTTATCAGATGATTTTAATCCCTCAAACATTTTGCCGGGTTTCATTTATGATTCACCAAGTACACAACAACACTTATTATATATCACTCGTAGACACTGGGTCAGAATTTATAGGAAGTGCAATTTTCCTTTTCTCTCTTTATTAAACTGCATGATTCGCATTACTTCAGCGTCTCATCAGGTGTACAGTCCTTACACCTAAAACCGAAGTCTGCTCATGGCCTAAAGAGACATCCTTACTATATACTTGGTATGGGCAACCTTTGACACGTTGCGGGCCAAACTTTAGTGTCCAAATACGTTCGCGGGCCGCTTTTAAAAGTAGTGCATTTTAAAGTAGTGTACATAATTTTTGACGATAGATATCAAACATGAAAATATACTAGGATGTAATTATAATACAATTTATCAAAATAACAAAATGAAATGAAAAAAAAATAGGTACATTATAATTAAATCGTACAATTTGGAGTTATTACAAACAACGAAAGTTAAATAGAAACACCGAAATCAATAAACACTTGAGCTTGAATTTGGGAAACTAATCCATCGATGTTTGGCTTAATTCCTCTGATACAAAGAGGAAAAGAATTTTCCAAATAATCGTCAATCAGCTTTGTACAATGTTTTGATTTATTAACTTTCATCATTGAAAAGAACTGTTCGCATTTATAGCTACTGCCAAACGCACAAATCTCTCCTCATCTTCCTCATTTGGACTAAGTAGTGTAATATTTTTGTTTTATTCGGTTTTTCAAGATGTCTTGCCTTCCGGAACAAACCTTACCGCGGGGTGGTGGTTGCCCACATCTGTTCTAGACCATGGGCTGACTTTGATCAGAGGAAGCGGATCATGTAGAGTTTAATAAATTTAATTAGGTAGAATTATATTTCTATAATTTCTGTTCCTGTTCCTACGAGTGTTTTAGAGTTTGGTTTAAGTAAGTACTATATTGCTTGCATGATTTTTGGGCATGGTATGTTGATGACACTTTTGTCAGTTTTAGCGGTTCTAGGGACGATTTGAATGGGTTGCTTTCCTACCTAAGTAGCTGCCATGAGACAATTAAATTCACCTTGGAGAACGAAAAAGTTAAGAAGCTATGCTACCTAGATCTGGAGATAGAGAGAGATGGAGGGGGTCATAAATTCGGTATCTATAGGAAGGCCTCATCCACCGACTTATTGATACCTGCCGATTCTTTTCATCACCCAAGATACAAGATGGCGGGATTGCTTTATTTAGTGGAGAGGCTGATTAGTACCCCACTAACACAAGAAAATTACGCCAAGGAAGTGGTCTGCATTAAGCATATTGGTAAAGCAAACGGGTACGAGGAACAGTTGGTGGACAGGCTTATCCAACGCCGATTGAAGAGGAAGTTAGCCAAGGAGCTGGAGGATGCCACGGTTGAAGAGCGGGCCAAAAAGAAGAAAAATAAGTCGTTCCCTGTCTCCATTCCGTACTTGGGCCCTGTTTCAGAAAAGATAGGATCCAGGTTGAAGAAAATTGGATTGGCTCCTGCCTACAGGAGCAAGCGGTCCCTGAAAAATTGTTTGCCCCGTGTCAAGGACTATGTGGACCCCCTGGATAGATCTGGCGTGTATAGGATCTCGTGCACGGGATGCGATGCCTCTTATGTGGGGCAAAGTGGTAGAAAGATAAGGACGCGTCTTAAGGAGTACATCACTCGTGACACTGAGTTTTCCGCAAACGCCAGAGGGCCATGACATGTCCACCATAAAGTATCAATTGCTGTATGAGGAGAAGAAGGGCAAAAGATTAAATACGGCTGAGGGGCTGCATATAAGGCTGGACAGACAGGCGAATGGAGATCGGAATATTAATAAGAAGGAGGAGGGGGTAAGGCTGCGACATGTCGGTGACGGGGCCCTGTCTTCGCTACGGGGGCAGAGGTTTAGTCGCCCGGCGGTCGTAGTCCAGACAACGCAGCTTTAATCAGGTACCTCCTTCATCTTCTCTCTATTATTAGTTTGGGGTTTTTGTTTATTTTTTAGATGTCTCTTACAGTTCCTCTGGGTGGTTTTTTCAGAGGTTCTCACCCACTGTGATATGTTTTCCATATAAATCTGAAATTTAGGTAGTTTTTTAGTTTTTAATTTTATTTATTGTTTTTGACATATGCTTATCGTTGTTTGCTTTTATTATTTGACTTGTTATTAAATTTTTTTATTGTTTTGGCTTTAATTTTTAATAGTTGACTAGTGATTAGATTTTATATTTTTATTAGTTGACTAGTTTTAAGAATTAACATTGTTTTTACTATTTATATTGTGTTTTTATGACTGTTGTTTATTTTGCCTTTGGCCATGCTGTGAATGTTAAATTAACTCGAGGTTTGTGTTTGTCAGCAGGCACTGAGGATAGAGCGTTGACTCCGAAAGTGCACTCTGCATTATATTAAAAAACAGTAGAGGACTTGGCCTTCTTATTGATCCTGATCTTGCTTATTTTAATATTTTATTTCATTATTATTATTTGTTTATACTTTATATTTGAGTAGGTAGTTGATTAATGTGTAAAATTTTGTAAAATAAAAATGTATTTATACATAATCATGCATGTAACATGCCATGTGGCAATGAAACATGTATTCAAATAAATAACTCCTCATAGGGTTACTATGAGGAGACTAAAAAAAAAGGGAAAAAAAGGCCTATGAAGTAAACCAATGGTGTGAATGTCCTTTAATGCAAATTTTTCTGCCCCTATTAGAGGATAAAACATAATCTTGTGGCTGACACAACTTGTACTCGTCCTCTGACTGCTAATATCGCAAACGATATCAAAACGGCATAAAAATTAATGTACTCTGTTTTCAAAAATTTTGCAAACCTCATGCTATATATAATATACGGAGCAGACAACTACCAGCAATCAATGACGTTCCTGAAGAAATATAGGCCCGACCTTTTTTCCATGAAAGCCATTGAGTGAAAAGAGAAATACAAGCATTGGGAGCATACTGACTACATTACTATACCGGGACTGTGGGAGATACACCAGCTGTCCATTCAATATTCCAGCTGGGAACAGTTTCCATTCCCTCCTTTACAGGACTGTTTCCCAAACATCTCTCATATAAGTCACACAGGCCAGTATTCCTAGCCAATGCTATGGGGGAAAATGCATACAGTCAAAAAAGCATGGACAAGTCATTTTTTACAGAAACCAAAAGTGAATACTCAGAAATCGCAATATCCCACTAGGTAATTCTAAATAACATTAAAACAAGTTATTATTATAGTTAATAATAAATCCATATTATAATACCTATTTCACCGGAATTAACTAAATACTCTCTCAATGTTAAATCAAGAAATAAGAACACAATGTGGAATAATTTTATTTTTAGACCTTCTGCTTCAAAAAGTTAAATTGTTGTAATAAATATTTGTCATGCACAAATGGTCATCAATTAATCATAAGATTTGAAGTAATTTTGAGTGTTCGGTCGAGTATTTTACTATTTTATTAATATCAGGATTTCTATTTCTGAAATCAACAAGTTTGATTGACATCAAAAAGTCCATAACGCTGGGGCTGTAACTAAGGACTTTTCCTGCGTGATGGCTGACCACATTGTTGATATATTCTCTATTTCAGTATATTTGGGGGTTTACGGAAAGCAGAAACAAATAAAAGTACGACTGACTCGCTTAGTGTTTGAGCTACGAAAAATTATTCTCTACAATAATTGTATGGCAGAAATAGTTTGAAATTATTGGTTCTATTTTTCGATGCAACTCAAAATAATTGAAATATCTTACATTAACGAATTTCCCTTCCTCAAACCACTCTTGCATTATTCCTGGTTATTAGTGTTGAATGGAACAGTCAAAAATCGATTATGGTAAAAATCAAAGAAAATTACGAGTACATATATATTTATGTATGTTTATATATATATATATATATATATATATATATATATATACATATTAATATAAAATTTAACGGACCTTATTCGTTTTATTATCTTCTTATTGGAGTATTGAAGCCATACAATCTATGTACCAATACCTAGATATATAGTAATACAGTTACATAAATGTTCTGGAAGGCTTTTCCCTTGAGAATTTTTAAAAAAAAAATACACCTGATATGAAAATTGTAAAGTTGGCCGGCGACATTATTTCAGCATTTCAGGAACCAAATGTTCCTAGGTTTACACCATAACTCCTAAAAGCAATTAATGCAAAGATCGATTCGTTTTCCAGAACTACTGGCAAAATACATTGCATTCTCATTTGAATGGAGCTGACATCGTAACCACCATGATCTTGTCAATCAACTCTTTAGTCAATTTTAAGAACTCCCATATGAAATAGGATAACGCCAAACATTTAGAAAGATGATAGGTTCCTTCACCGAAATATTTCTGGGGGAGAATTTTAAAAATTCGAAATATCTCCGTTACTATAAGTTGGATCGAAAACTCCACAGAATCAATCTTATCGCAAATTAAATGAACTATAAATAATTGTATATACATTTATTGCCTATCTTGAATATTAATCGAGATAGTTGCATTTTTCAGTTTTCAGCCTTCAGCAAACCCCCACTTCTACTCATAAGCGATACTCGGTTATGTAATAAACTACATCATTTGAAACCTAAATACATATATACATTTCAGTTGCTTTCCGTCGGGAAGTTTCTTATTATCGTTTGAATTTATTCACTTAATATGCACGGTGGTGTTGCGTTACCGGTATGTAAATTTCTCTATTGTAAAACTTCACGCGGGAAATATGCTTAGTTTACACAGCTCCTGCGTGACTGACGTTTTGTATTTCCTTACTCTTTTGGGACAATCAAGTGAACTTGATCGGACAATTAACGTGCCTTTTAAGCGAGACTTGTTCGCCATTATTTAATTCAGAAGTGAATGTTTTAATACGGCGCAATATTTTTATTAGCTGATGAAATATTTACTGTGATGCAACTCATCTCTTACTCCGTAAAAATCAAAAAGAAAAAAAAAGGAAATAAGTGAAACAGAAGTTGCGTGAACACAGAAGACTCGAATCTTTTACAGACAAAAGGGCGCAGACAGCAACTCTTTTGCCTTAATCAGCTGAACTAGAGATCATCTAAGATATATTAACTTTGTGAGCTCAAGTCTTCTTCTCAAGGTTTTGAAACTGTTAGTCCATAGGACACTGAAGGAGACCGTGCCAAACACATCTCTTGAATGAAGTATGTCCTTCTGATGAGCAAATTGCGGCTTTTGACCATGTAATTGGTGGGCGTTTCCTGATTATAAGGTTGGACGTGATCAAGTTGTCAAATGTCACTCGTTAGCCTGCTTGACAGAGGAGCATACTTATTGAAGTCCCTCGGAAACACTCAATGTGGGGGAGAAATGCTGAGTGAAGTCCCTAGGGCCAGGAGTCTCTGGGAGGGATTAAAGAAATGCAATTAGAATATTCACAAAAAGCTACTCTTTACGTCTTATAACGTGATGACGACACGTTAGTCCATTTCATATGTCTGTTCCAGAACAACAATGACCTAACTGCAAATTTGTGACTAATTGAGTTTTAAAGCTTAATGATATCACAAAGCTAATGATGGAACAATTACGTGATTTTACGAGTATATCGCATTTAACAGACAAGAAATTAAAATCAACAGACCTGCACTATAAATGTCCTTCGCTCAGAGACTAGGCAGATTCCCACCCGAAGGTTTACAATAGATACATCTTTAAACTGGTCACACCACGGTGAATATTAAGTGAATAAATACAAACTGTAATCAGAAATCTTTCATTCAATTTACAAATTAATAAGCTCTTCAACTGAAATCGTCTGAATTGTAAATAAACAGGTTGACCAACCTCGCAAAACTTAGTAGATATAAAGAAATATTCTAGACCGGAATAAAAACAACTAATAAAATATATATCTGAATATAACATATTAATTTCATTGAAAACTAATTACTACTAGGTAGTGCTGTCATTTATAATGAATCGGACTAATTTTTATTTCAATTACTCAAATTTTAGTAACCCAAGAAGAAAATAAGGGGGAGATGGGTCAACAGAACGTATTGGCATATATCTCACAAAGTAAAAGTCCGTCACGCAGGGGCTGCGTAAACTAAGCAGATTTCCCACGTGAAATTTTACAGTAGAGAAATCTGCCTAATAACAACTGTAGTTGTAAGAATCTCTAAACCTATTCACACAACAACAGTTAAAGAAACGGCCGCCAGAGCTCTCGGCGGAAAGTACCGAACATAGCCGACTCCTATCGACCACACACAGAATACAAATGCAAATATATCGGTTAATATCAGGATACAGAAAAAATGTATGGAACAATATTTATTGTAAATTTAATTTGCAATAAGATTGATTCTATACAATTTTTCGATCCGACGCATAATATTGGAGATTTTTCGAATTTTCAAAAGCCCCCCTCTAAACCCCCCCTCCCACTAGTCCGATTTCAGCCATTAACGAACTTGATCTTTCTTTTACATAAAACGACTAAATATCGAGTTTGGTACCGATCAAACAAAAATTACGACCGCTAGAGCGGTAACAAACAAATATATCAATATATATATATATATATATATATATATATATATATATATATATAGATATATAGATATATATATAGATATATATATAGATAGATATATATAGATATATATACAGAATTGAACGGACTTCATTTTCGTCATCTCCTAGGTAGGATCGATGGAAATTTGAAGAAAAATTTCGAAAATTCCGTCATGAGTACAACCTCAATAGCTGATTTCCCTCAAGGGAAATCTGTTAAAAGTTCATTAAAAACAATAATTGGTATTTAGCCTTGTAATGAAGTGGTTCATGATATAACAGCTTATTATTATTTCTTTTTAATTTATTTATAGACATCACATCATAGGTGGTTTGCCCTTAAAACAGTCAAACATTATACTCAGTCCAGGCCCAAGAGCCGTCAGGTCAACATCGAAAACCTTCGGGCACTGACGATGATGCACTGCATCGAAAGCGCTCTGCCGTTTCACTAAATTATTATAGTGGAAACGTAGCCAACAATTTTTTCATCCTACATACATTAGAAGTCACTTCCACCTGCCAGAATACCAACTCAAAAATTGTACATTGTGAAATAACAAAAATTATTATTATTATTATTTATTAACGTCCACACTATTTGCAACTAAGGCTAATTGGGACGGGTTATCTACAGGTCACCACCCTTTTCTAGCCAGGGTGGGACTTAGGATGTTATTTAATGAATTCCGTCACAAATGATTTCCTTTGCCCAGGCGAAAATCGAACTTCCCACTCTAGTTGTACCATGTGAGATAAAGGTCAACGCTTTCACTCACATGGCTAACCTGAGCCCCCCACCCAAAAAAAATTAAATAGATAAAAGATAATCACAAGTAACAATAACAAATACCAAAAAAAAACACAATGACAAATAACAAAAGTGAAATAGTTAAACATTTTATACGTGAAATTAAAAAAAGAAAAGAAATGGTGATGAGCATAGTTAGTGGATAATTTGTACGAAATGAATGGTTGAAAATGGTAATTTTAATAGTGATATATATATATATATATATATATATATATATATATATATATATATATATATATAAATTTGAATGGACCTCATTTCCGTAATCTCCTAGGTAGGATCGATGGACATATTTGTAAATTTTCAAAAACCGGGTCATGAGTACGAACTCTACAGTTGATTTCCCTTAAAGGAAGCCAGCTAAAACCAATAGAAAACTTGGTCAATCAATAAAAATAAAAACCATAAGCGCGCATCATAAAGATAAAAAGCTAAAAAATGTAAAACCTATTTAATTTAAAAGCAAACAAATTACTACCTAAAAAACATATATTTACATATCACAATGTCCTATAAAAAATTAATTGGTTTGCTTGAAAAGAGATTTTTATATTATTTTTATACATAATATGAATCGCACTTACTATTTTCTGTTACATCGTCCTCCTCCCCCGGAAAGTTGCGTTAATCCTCCAATGTGATAAACAACTATTAACAATTATAGAGGCCTAAGGACTGAAACGGTTAATTCGTCTTTAGATGAGAAGGAAGCAAAGCAAATAGAGTTTGAAGATACCTGAAGGATCTTAGATATCTCGTAGAGAGCGTGGGAGAGACGGCAGCTGTAACAGCGATTGAGTAGCAGACACCGAACTGCTAATGCCCTGCTCGCGTGGTGCTAAGGTGTAATTATCTCTGCTGAAAGGACACCCGGATCTACTGAAAGCCTTCTTCCCGATGAAAGGAGTCTCCCAAGGGACTGTCCTAACACCTCCACATTCACTAATAATACCGCAGCAGCTCTATATTCACCACCATTCCTCTTCTCTTTATAGCTACGATTTTAAAACGCTAAAATTTCTTTAACCTTGTTGGTAAAACGTAAACTATACCAAATCTCGCTCGGGCATACATTTCAGAGTAGAGGCCATATTCATTGAAGGTTGTCTATGCTCAAACAGCATATTATGCATAATAAGGAGTGTTTCAAAAAGAATCATCTGATTTGTCATGTCTATATTTTTGAAACTAATAAATATGTACAATTACTTTTAGCAGATTTTCCTTAAGGGAAATTAGCTATTGAGGTCGTAGTCATGAAGGAATTTCCGAAATTTGTCTTCAATTGTCCAACGATCCTACCTAGATGACGAAAATGAGGTCCCTTCAAAACTGTATATATATATGTGTGTGTGTGTGTGTGTGTGTGTGTGTGTATTATACTGTATATATCGTTACCAAACTCAATATTTAGTCGTTTTATGTAAAAAAAAAAAGATCAAGTTCGTTAACGGCTGAAATCGAACAAGGGTGGGAGGGGGGAGTTTAAGGGGAGAATTTTAAAAATTCGAAATAACTCCGTTACTATAAGTCGGATCGAAAAAGTATAGAATCAATCTTATTGACAATAAAATGTACTATACATATTGTTATTCTCTATGTTGAATACTAACTGAGATATTTGCATTTTTAAGTTTTCTGCCTTCAGTAAAACCCCTCTTCTAGTGTTACATAAACAATGCACTGTTATATAATAATCCACATTATTCGAAGCTTAAATACCAAATATTGTTTTCATTGAACTTTTACTTTTTGAGATATATGCAAATACGTTCTGTTGATCCCCCTCTTCTTTTGTTTATGGATTACTAACATTTGAGTGATTGAGATAAAACTGATTCTGATTCATTATAAATTATAGTACTAGCTTTAGTAAATTGTTTGCAATAAAATTAATATGTTATATTCAGATATATTTCATTAATTGTTTGTCTTTCCGGTCTATCTATACAGCACTACGAGTCTGCCCGGCCTGTTTGTTTACAATTCAGCCACTACCCGTTGTAGAGATTATTAACTTGTATTGTCCATTTACTGAGCATTCACGGTAGCGTTACCTGTATGTATATTTATCTATTGTAATTCTTCGCGTGAGAAATCTGCTTAGTTTACGCAGCCCCTGCGCGACGGCTTTTTTTTTTTTATTCTTATGATACTGAAGTTCGAAAAGTTTATTTTCTTCATACCTCTTCATAGGGTGTTTTCTTTATATGCACAGCATAGGTTAATGTAGTATTCAAATTTGTCCCACACTGCAGTGAGTATATTCTCAATCGGGCATAGCCCGGCGGTTTCCCTTTATACAAACAATCTGTTTCTCGGAATTCTTTATGCCATCGTCTAATGCTCTTCTGTTGTAGGACTATCACCATACTAGTACAATAGTAACGCTAAACAATTATTACGTACGCGTTCTGCGTAAAACGTAGAACGCAAAAATTTTTCTTTGTCCTACATGCAAATTTTTAACAAGAGGGTACCATGTAAAACTCGAGAGGTTCCAACAGTACTTTGTCCACACACATATCTCAAATAAAACAATATTTATGATTTTTTTTTTTTTAAACCCTTTGACTATTTTTGATATACACTGCTGTCTTGTTCTGTTGGCCAAGCCGGAAGACGACCGCTAGAAGATGACCAACACCCACAGAGATATGTCATCCTAGGATTTACTATAATTTAACTGTATATTTATTCCCATAACGAAAATATTAACAGATATGAGTTTTGATGTAGAAAGCAAACGTCTCGTTGAAAATTCTAATCTTCATTTAGCCTAAGTTGTACTTTGGGTTAATTGACTCATAAATATAAAATTTCATAGAAACCCTCTCAACCCATTTTGAATGATTGAGTAACAAAGGGGCGGACATACAGACAAGATTTCCAATTTTGATGGTATTCTTATTAGGTGTGAAACTCGAAAAAACCTACCCCCGCGTAATTTTAATAGGAAATCAACCAAACCTTAGAGTTTTGTACATATATAGTTTTGGACGGACCTCATTTTCATCAACTCCTAGCTAGAATTGATGGACATTTTTCGAACATCGCGCTATGAGTACAATATCAATAGCTGATGAAAAGAAAGATGCTAAAAATGAAAATATGTTAAGCAAGAATTTAAGTTCGGAAAAAAGCATCCCCTCACAGATCGACAGACTGGCTAACCTCAATTCTGATAATACTACTTCATGGAGTGTCCACGAGATTTACGCAGTGCTAAGCACAACAGTCGACTCACAAGGAACAATGTTAATTTAACTGCCCTCAGAACATTATAAAACGTTAAAAACTAATACATATTTAGATCGTCGCAGATAGAAACTTATTTTCGAGTCTTAATAAATTTGACTTGTACATAACGTATTGCAAAAGCCTGAGCAAAGCATTTTGTATAAATTAAAATGCCATAAAGAATATATATACTCTATACTTATCCCAATTGCATTTCTTCTTCCACGGCATGAAAGAAGGTAAGTGTTTCTCGTTGTTTTTATTTATAACTACCCGCTGAGACTCTACAAAAAAATAAAGGCTATTACCAGAGTAATTAATGACTGCCCTTAATTATATCGTCCTGAAGTCAAAGGGTCATTAGTTAAATGGAAAGTAATAAAGCCCCTTTGTATATATATAAATATAATAATATATAGTGGTTATATCAGATTAAAGGAGAGCTCAGCCTGATTACCGGCTCCATTCCATTTTGACAAATTCGATCAATAAATAATAATACGAGTTCCTCGCTGGCATGGCCCATGGGAGAGAGTGGGAGGATGAGGAAAGAGTGAAAGAAAAAAAAAAGGAAAAAAAATGATAGAGAAAGAGAATAAAATTTAGTCATCCGTTCGCACATAACACACAAAGGCGCGAACCATACACACACACTCACACACACACGTTCTTGCGATCACACAAACTTGAAAACAAAACTATATCCTTGACAGAGTGTAATTCACAAACTTCATTGGGAGATAATAAGTCTCTCTAATATCCCATCTAAAACTAAATTTCTTAAAATACTTAATGCTTTTTTTCATTTAGAGAAATATTAACCTTCAGAACATAAGGTATTGTCAAAAAATATCAAATTAACGTTCTTAATCAATTTATGGTTTCTATCCACGTTAAGAATAATAGGAACGATTCAAAAATAATAAAATAAATGGTCATTGACAGTTATTTAATTGCGCTTTCGCAATCGAATTTATAGAAATTCCTCCTTTTTTTTTTTTTTAGAAAAGGCAGAAAATATTAGTTGAAAATTTGTTAGAAACAACTAACACTCCGTCAACATTTTTTTTTTCTTTCCCAATGAACTGTTAATTTCGAATGAGCTAATTTTGTATTGGATGAGCCTTTCGTGCATTGCTCCTTTGAGTGGTGCAAACAATTATCTAATGGATATAACCCATACCTAATAACTGCATAATGTAAAAAACATCTGTGATGCGAGGATCACCCCCTGTGCATATTCAGAAAAACATGTCGTTTAAATTGATACAAATATTTAATTCACTAAACATTTATAAGACGCCAATATTATCTACTCATATACTAAATGCTGTTGTATAAGCCAACTCAGGCGAATACTAGAAAATCCTTTTAGATGAGAAGGGCAGTGTTCAGGATAACTTCCTAAACATACGTTTCCTCTCGAAAAACGAAATATAAGGTGTAGGTTATTCATGATCCTTTGTGAGTTAGAGATTCGATAAATGGAGATAGGTCTACAACATGGAGTATATCATGAGTCTTGTTGTGCAATGTTAAGGGGAACAAGCAAAGATAAGACAGATTTAGGTGATCAAGAGCTTTGAAAAGTACCTAAGCCATTAAAAACTTTATTTGGAAAATGAAGAATGGAAGGCCCGAACGAAAATTATTTGTAATGGAAAGCCTGTAAGGAAAAGATATGACCTACTCGGTTTTGGATATGACAGCAGATGCCACAGTAATTTCTTTAATGAAAAATAATTTCTCCCTGATTTTGGGCATCATCAGTTTTGGAATCCTTTCGAGAGTTTCACTGTCGGAGTGGAACAGACTCTCAGTAAAGCCAGCAACAACTCTCCAACACTGAAGAAGTTCAATTAGAGCGGATGCACTTTCCAATAAAGACTGTAAATTTATAAAGACTGTGAATTTATTCTGTGGCCGCACCCAGTTGAAAATGACTTTCACCATTCTCGCATCTTCATGATTGCCTCCCGTCATATGGTCCAAAGAGATAAGAGATAGAAAGCCGGGAATAAAAAGATTTGGGATGGAAAAGCAACCATCGAATGCTTTGTGACTTATATTTTTACTTGAATTGGCTGTCTCTCCGTAATTTCATAAATGTAGACGGGAACCACCATTAATACTGCTGTAGTCGCGCCCCTCGTCCGAACAAGAGTGTGCACATGTCATCTCTCAGATGACGAACCACCTTTCCTTAAGTATTAAAGTAAGAAGGTTAGTTTTAATTAAGCCTGTAATATTTGTATAAAAGTTATAGTTGATATATTATATGAAGAATATACATTATTTATGATTATATAATGAAAAACAAATATTTCACATATTATCTTGGCTTACAAAATATAAAATTGATATATACATATGTTATACATACACATTATGTAGTCAGGTTTATAAAATAAAATAAAATAATTAGGTAGGTTTATAAAATGAAATATGGCCATTTCCTAAATAAATTACTTGAGAATTGATTCTCGAAATATTCAGAAGCGAAAAAAATACTACCATAAGCCACATTCTGGTATTTCTCGATACATTTTAAAGTGAGCATATTTTGTCCAATATGTCCACACCTTCCTTGGTTTGATTATAATGTGTTATAATGGAAGGCTTTTTCTTTTCTCATGTTCTGTCATTTATTTCTCGATCGAAATGCATACTTGATATAGCCAATACATTTCTAAATTTGGACTTATTTTTTGGGGCATTGGAAACCAGGGTACCCTCCTTCCTATAAGCGAAGATGCTTGAATTTATTTCTCTATTTTCTTTTTATTCTTTTAAGCTCCGTGTAAATCTGTCACTGCACTACTTACAAAGGTAGTCGCTCGGGATCTCAAAGATGTCTTAAGGCCATGCACAGTACTGGAGAATCAGAAAAGGGTTGAAACAGTACTGGTGGAAGGCTCTAGACATGAGGGGAAGGTAGCTAGGGTGGGGGGCTTGCAGGTTCTTTCCTCTACTCAGCAGTTCAAAAAGTCTCTCCAAGTCATCTCTCAGATGACGTGCGACTGCTCGAGTGTTAATGATCTGAGTAGGCCAGTGCCCTGACACAAACTAATGAAAGCAGATCAAATATGCAAATAACAAGACGTAGCTTTGCTAAGCAAATGGGTTAATACAGAATGGGTTTGTCGGTGGAGACGACCGGTCAGAGAGGTGATGGGTTATTGAGCCCTGGCTACTCGTGGTTAACTAGGAGATCGCGTGATCCGGCTACTACACTCGCGCGGATACGCTTTTAGTTATAGTGGCCCCTTCAAATTCAGGCCTTAGCTGTAATGGCTTACTCCCCGCCGACTAGATCTAAATAGCAAATTGCCAAGCCCAACACGGGTATTTGTCCAGCAAATGTTGGGGTCATTTAGATTCACTACGTCTCACTCAGCAAGCTTTATTTATAACCACAGCCTTCACGCCTGGAGAAATTTCACCGCTTAATTCACCGAAATTGCAGCCTTCGTGCCTTTCATAGCAAAGTAACTTCCCAATAACTCTATAAAATTTGCATCCGGTCATATTATCACTAAATCTCTTGTATAATAAAGTTGTTATGCATTAGCTCATTTTCCTTGGGATATTAAAAGAAAACGTGAATTTTCAACAAAAAATAAAATTCAATGGATTACATCTGGATAAATGTAATAAGAATATCCTTGGAAGCCGCTGCACAGTATTTAAAGACTCATTTAAAAAGGTTTTTAAATGAAGTCATTGACATTTCATTTTAGCATCCTCATAGCACGTCCGGGCACATACGTCACCTGTTAGTAGTCCAAGAACTAAAGAAGGGGGAGGGGGTCACGATAACATATTTGCATTTATTTCGTATAATAAAGGTCTCTTGAAAACAGTTTATGGTATTGAAGCTTCGAATAAGGTGGTTTATTACATAACAGAGTATTGTTTATGTAACTTGAGTAGAAGTGGGGGTTTGCTGAAGGCTGAAAAATGAAAATATCTCGATTATTATTCAAGATAGAGAATAAATGTATATATAACAATATTTATAGTAAATTTAATTTGCAATAAGATTGGTTCTATACAATTTTTTGATCCGACGTATAGTAAAGGGGATATTTCGATTTTTCGAAAATCCTCCCTCTAAACCCTCCCTCCCACTTCATCTGTCTTTTTACATAAAACGTTTAAATATCGAGTTTGGTAACGATCAAACAAAAATTGCGACCGTTAACAGACAAATATATATATATATATATATATATATATATATATATATATATATATATATATATATATATATATATATAAAATTTTGAACTGACCTCATTTTCATCATCTCCTGGATCGATGGACATTTGACGATATTTTTCGAAAATCGCGTTATAAGTACGACCTCAATAGCTGATTTCCTTTAAGGGAAATCTACTAAAAACAAGAATGGGACATACCGTGAAAAACTCAAGGCACAGAACTAATTTTGATTAATTTAAATATTTGTTAATATCATCAGACCCCTTAAACATCTTTGATAAGAAAGCTTCTTCGAAAACACTTATATAAACATGAAAATGATTAATAAAAGTCCGTCACGCAGGGGCTGCGTAAACTAGGCAGATTTCCCACGTGAAGTTTTACAATAGAGAAATCTGCCCAAAAACAAGTGTAGTAAGTAGTAAGGGATCACTAAACTTATACACGAGGGACGAATAGTTACGAAAACGGCCGCCAGAGCTCTCTTCGGAAAGTACCAAACAGCTCACTCCTGCCGACCAATGCAGAATACAAATGCAAATATCTCGGTTAATATTCAAGATACAGAATAAATGTATAGAAGAATATTTATAGTAAATTTAACTTGCAATAGTATTGAATCTATACAATTTTTCGATCCGACGCATAATAACGGAGATATTTTGAATTTTCCGAAAATCCCTCCTCTAAACCCCCTCTCCCACTGGGCCGATTTCAGCCATTAACGAACGTGATCTTTTTATTTACATAAAACGATTAAATTCCGAGTTTGGTTACGATCAAACAAAAATTGCGACCGCTAGAGCGTTAACAGACAAATATATATATATATATATATATATATATATATATATATATATATATATAAAATTTTTAACGGACCTCATTTTCGCCATCTCCTGGGTAGGATCGATGGACATTTGAAGAAATTTTTCGAAACTCGCATCATGAGTACGACCTCAATAGCTGATTTCCCTTAAGGGAAATCTGCTAAAAATGATTATGTATATAGGTTTATCTTTTATTTACTAAAGCATAACAATATATGTATTTTAGAACTCCAAATAATACGGACCAGAATTTAGCCCACCTAGATTAGTCCAATCGTACACCGTGCGCCGTTGACGAGTTTTAGACGTAAAAAGTTAGATACGTAGCTGCTGTCATTGAGATTTAAAGGAAATGCCCTATAGTTGCAATTAATGGATTTTCACATTCAAATTCTCATACCCATCGAAATTGTGCATTTGGATAAACTCAATAATCTTCAAATCCTGTTTACTGAGACTTCAACAAAACATTTGAATTCACTTTACTCATTTGGGACTTCCTCTCTTATGTGATATGGTGCTATGGTATATAGAACTTTTCCGAAAATCCCTCCTCTAAACCCCCCCTCCCACTGGGCCGATTTCAGCCATTAACGAACTTGATCTTCCTTTTTACATAAAACGATTAAATGCCGAGTTTGGTAACGATCAAACAAAAATGGCGACCGCTAGAGGGATAACAGACAAATAATGGACCTCATTTTCGTCATCTCCTGGGTAGGATCGATGGACATTTGAAGAAATTTTTCGAAACTCGCATCATGAGTACGACCTTAATAGCTGATTTCCCTTAAGGGAAATCTGCTAAAAATGATTATGTATATAGGTTTATCTTTTATTTACTAAAGCATAACAATATATGTATTTTAGAACTCCAAATAATACGGACCAGAATTTAGCCCACCTAGATTAGTCCAATCGTACACCGTGCGCCGTTGGCGAGTTTTAGACGTAAAAAGTTAGATACGTAGCTGCTGTCATTGAGATTTAAAGGAAATACCCTATAGTTGCAATTAATGGATTTTCACAATCAAATTCCCATACCCATCGAAATTGTGCATTTGGATAAACTCAATAATCTTCAAATCCTGTTTTCTGAGACTTCAACAAAACATTTGAATTCACTTTACTCATTTGGGACTTCCACGTTTGATTATTCCTCTCAAATGTGATAGGATGCTATGGTATATATACATTTCCATTGATCTAATCATTTATATTTAATTGGAAAGAAATTGTTTTTTAATCCCGTAAACTAACTACTACAAAGTGTTACAGTGCTTTAAGGACCTGGGCATCTGTCTAAATGTAAATCATTTTTGAGGTAAGAAGGTTGGACCCCAGCCACCACAAGTCCTTCAGCCAACTTTCCCTGGACCTATCTCCTTGTTCCCCGTTGTTCATCAGTCAACATCTTCTCGGGTAACCTACTGGGATTTACCCTCTCCACGTGTCCTAACCAGCGCAATATACATTTTTAATTAGTACAGACCATAAAAAGATCACAATTCAACTCTATCAGTTCAGCCTCCATGTGTGTTCCTTTCTCATAGACTTAATAACCCATATCAGTGTTCACATAATGTAGTAACAAAAGAACTTATTTTTTGAATATATTTAGTCGATTTTTAGATAATAAGGTCCTTTTTATTAAATTATTTTCTTCATTCGCAAAAAAACCTCTTCACATTTTCAGTTATTGTGATAGATTTACCGAACTTTATATTACATCTTCAGCATATGGGGTAGTTTATTATTATTATTTATTAACGTCCACTTTTTGCAACTCAGGCTAATTGGGGCGGGTTATCGATAGGTTACCACCCTTTTATAGCCAGGGTGGGATTTAGGATATTATTTAATGAATTTCGTCACTAAATAATTTCCTTTGCCCAGGTAAGAATCGAACTCGCCACTCTAGGTTTACCATGTGAGATTAAAGTCAACGCTTTAACTCATGTGGCTAACCTGAGTGGGGTGGTTTAGGTGTAGACACTACTATTGCATTCAGAAAAGTGAGTAAATACAGGTAGAGCTATTGTAGGATATGATGTTACTTCTTGAGGTAAAACTTCCTCCAGTATATATCAAATACTTGAAGTATATTTGAGTATAAGCTGTAGAGGGGTAAACTAATTTTGAATCCCCCAATCCGGTCCTTAGAAAATTGCTAAGGATGCCAACAAATAAACGCAACGTCCTCATAAATGCACATTAATGTAACTCCATAAGTGGTGATTTGTTCATCAGGAAGCTTTGACCGCCCAAGTAAAGAATCGTATCCCCTTAGTCTTGTGTGAAATCGTGCGGAACGTTCTGAGGCAACCCCCCACCTCTTGCCATCCATGCACTGCGCCTGCTATGTGCAACGACTAATTCGGGATAGGTCATCACCGATCTCAGCATTTTCCAATATTGAACTCTTGTATAACACTATACTGAAACTCCTCAATAACCATTCCAAGGATAATCTGCAAAATGTTTTTACATACGTCATTAAATCAAGTGAACTTGTCTTAAAAATAAGATAAACTCTGAATTTCTTAAGCGCGAAAATGAAGTAAACCGAACGTTTCAATCAATGTGTTTTTAAATTGATTATTTCCGTTCGACTAGAGTAATGTAGCAGGTATGCTCATCTCAACAAAAACTACTATTTTCTTGTCATCTCCTCTTTAACATTTTATGCAGTTTTCAACAAATCACAAAGAAGGACACACCCATGCAACGGTGACTGGGTGACCTGAGGGAGAACTTGGGTAAACTAGAGAATTTAAATTGGAGGATCCTATCTGCTTACTGCGCTAAATGATATAAAACAGTGACCCATGTATTGCATGTAGTTTTAGTGCCCAGATGTAAGAAATAGTAGAATTAAAGGAAATATAAAGAAGATAATTTCGAATTGAATACCAAAGCAGACATTGGCGGGCGCGTTTCTGTGTCAAGAGAAGTGCACTAGCAAGGAAGGAAAAACTTAAAGCGACTTGGAGCTTCTAACTGCTTAGAAGAATAGCTAAGTAACTCTCCAAGGTACAGTGTAATCTCTCTCTCTCTCTCTCTCTCTCTCTCTCTCTCTCTCTCTCTCTCTCTCTCTCTCTCTCTCTCTCTCTCTCTCTCTCTCTCTCTCTCTCTCTGTCTCGATCTCTGTCACTCTCACTCTCTCTCTCTCTCTCTCTCTCTCTCTCTCTCTCCTCCCCTCCTCCCCTCTCTTTCTCCCTCGGTCTCTTTTCTTGAATATTCTTAAATTTTGATAGAATTATTAAATTTTTTTATGTTATCTAAAAGTTTATCATAAGTAACTTCTTTCCTAAAGTTATTAATGCTTTAAATGACGACGCACACAGAGAAAAGTACCCACCCGCAAGCACACACAGACACACACTCAGAAAAAACACACACACACATGCACAGATATACACATGAAAACGCATATACACACACACAAACACTCATCGATTTGAATTAGAGTAATGAGCTTTAAGATTAGAAGTGATCAAACCGTATAGACAAAATGAAAGAAGGCTGTGTTTGAAGCAAGCACAGCCCAATGAATTAGAAAGAAAAGATGAGAATATTTTTCGCTGGTGAAGGAAACCCGCTTTGAAGATGGAATACCCCAAATAGACTTATTAGGGCAGTCAGAAGATCGATACTTGTCCATGTACTAACATAGAAGCGCTGTTTATGAGGATTGTTAAAATTGGGACCAACCTCCAGAAACTTGAAGCCCAAAACGGACAAGGCGATATTCTCTCCCCCAGGTGAATTTTAATGCAATATTAAACTTGTGAATTACGCTGGAACTGTGGTGGGGCTCCGTAAGGTGGGAAACTTAAGATTTCTAGCAAGTAGTGGTTGAGGTGTTCAGAGAAACTCCAGGTTGTTCAATGATTTGAGTATCTCATTGAAATAAAACATCCCTGAGTACTGAAGTATGAGTAGGAAGCCCACGACTGATGGTTTGAAGAGCTAGTGGAAGACTTGATAAAGGAGAGATTCGAAAATTAGAGCCCAATAGAAGAAAACTCGATTGCAGATTGCAATTGAAATCTGGCCCTCAGGACTCAAATTGAGAGAGGTATTCTTTCAGAGCTTTTGTGGGTAAGTGTTGTACTAAACACACAAGGATATTGGCAGTGCCGGCGAGAAGTGGAATGTGTACACCTGTTAGAATTGATCTGATAAAGCAGTCACGGCCTTCTTGCCACGCTGTTTATTGCCTCCAGTGTCAACTACACAACCCTTTCATATTCCTACACTATTATTAATATTCATTTTTATTTTATAACTTTATTGTATCAATTAATAATATCTTATCAGAAACGAAATCTAATCCGTCCCTTAATAAGCTGATCCCCAAAATTGATTCCCTCTAAAAGGCTGTATAGCATTTTGTTTTTATTCTCTGATAAAACTCCATTTATTCAAATGATGATGAACTTCGTTTAAATAATTTCGAATGTTTTATTATATTATGCATTGAATTTTAATTCAATTTTGTGACAGGAACCATTTGTGTAATTTGACTCAAAAGCTTAAGAGTAATAAAAATAAAATAATAGGAGGAATAAGATAAAATTTAGAGTAGAATTAATTTATATTTGATGGGTATTAAAGTTAAATAAATACTTTGGATGAGCCAATAGATATGATAATGTATGTAAATATATTCGGGCTGTGTAGCCTGATATCCGTTCTAGAGTGTATTTGAGGTTTAGCGGTCTCGCGTACAAATACAATCACTGTCAGCCATTGAATCCACCCTGTTACCTGTGTATAAAAGCAAAACATCCATATCCTGTTTGTATTATCTCCTCAAGCCATTGTAATAGTATACTTTATACGGCAAGCTATTAAGTCGTACCAAGACTTGTTTTCTCTTCACACTTTGTAATTATTAAACGTAAATTAACAAGATACGTTTCTATCAAACTTAATCATCATAACTTCAAAGAACACAAATTCATTCGTTACTATAAGGTTACAAAAAACAAAGTTCTTTGATCATTGGTTAAGCAAGAGCTAAATTAAATTAAGTGGAGAATTTTTACCAGTGTACAGAATTATCCTGGCAAAAATTGAAATCAGAAATTAATGATTCTATGTTATGTGAAGAAGATACAAGTAAATTCAGTGAAAGCATAATGATGTTTAATGTTTCTAATTAATGCTGAATTAAAAACTGTTTCATCCCAAATTGTCTAAAATTTGTTACATAACAGTAGTATTTGTAACAACAGGACTGAGCAAATAGGTTTCATAGCTATAATATCACAAAATCTAAAGTCCATGGCAATAATTGTTACATATTAGTTACTTGAAAAGACAATGTACTATTGGAAATTTGTTAATGTGATATGAAATTGTCTAGTACAGATGTAACAGACTTTTTATTTCAGTAAGTTAATGACACTTGATTATGAAGTATTAATATATTTCATTTTATTACCCTATTAGGTAAACATAACCCCAATTAGGTACAGATATTTAAATCACAAGTAAGAATCAACGAGGATGAAATATTACAGAAAAATATTTGTGAAGTACCGAGGCCTTTAGGCGTTGTTTCTTACGTTTTGAACAGCTTCCTTCACTACCGAGCACCACGAAAATGGATATATTAATATATTAACTGATTTATTTTTTGAGACACTCTAACAGCTCATTTATGTTACATTGAAAGCATGCTTAGGGCAATCTCTATTTAATAATTATTTTTTTTACAAATCGAAAAAAACGAAGTCCATTTGTTTTATATTTGGAGCATCTTGTGATATCTAATACTACCAATTTCAATGTTTAGCAAGTACTACTTTTACGCAACCATCTAGGACAGGGATGAGCAACACGCGGCCCTTCCAACATATTTATGCGGCCCTCCAAGCATTTCTAAAATTGAATTTATTTTATCGACTTTCTCCCATCAATATATTGTAAATAATTAATTATAATTTAATGGTAGTACATACTGAAGCGTAACAATTTTTTGTGACGAGTTACTCACTTGTCGGCGACTTGTTCAAACATTCATTAGGAACGCGCCGCGTCTGTACTTGTTTCTCTTTGCTTCTGTCACACAGTCAGTCTGCTAAGCTGTTAACTAGCAATATTAGAAATTCTTGTGATTCTTGAAATGTATGAAATCAGGAAGGCTATTTCAAAACATTAAGAAGATCAAAGGCAGGGAAACATTCGTTAACCACTGCATAATTCACCAGGAAAAGGTGTGTGCGAAAAGATTGAGTGTGCTAAATGTCACAGTTGTTCTTGGGTATGAAGGGATATGCCTTTCCTCATTTTGGTAATAAAGAATGGTTGAGCTATTTTGGGTTTCTTATCGACTTGACTCAGCATCTCAATGATCTTAATGTAGAACTTCAAGGTAAAGGACAGTTTATTTACAATTTGCATGATAAAATTCAGGGCTTTGAGCGAAATTTCCGATTTTGGCGAAAAATGCAAAGCAAATGACGTCTCTGTTTGGAAGTACGTGTTTTTACGAACAATTATTTACAACCATGAAATTAATCAAAAATGACCACCTACCAAGATTGATTAATGCACCATTAGAAAGCTGCATCCGTGGTTCTTCATCAATTCCGGCAGATATTGGTTAGCTTGTACCGAAAACACAGTGCCAAATGCCTGATTTAAAATTTCAAGTAAATTCGTTTTACTGTTATTTTATTGTTTTTAGCAGATTTCCCTCAAGGGAAATCAGCTATTGAGATTGTACTCATGACGGAATTTTCGAAATGTTTCTTCAAATGTCCATCGATCCTACCTAGGAGATGACGAAAATGAGGTCTGTTCAAAACTGTATATATATATATATATATATATATTTGTCTGTTACCGCTCTAGCGGTCGCAATTTTTGTTTGATCGTTACCAAACTCGATATTTATTCGTTTTATGTAAAAAGAAAGATCAACGTCGTTAACGGCTGAAATCGGGAGGGGGGGTTTAGAGGGGAGGATTTTCGAAAATTCAAAATATCTCCGTTACTATACGTCGGATCGCAAACTTGTACAGAATCAATCTTATTGATAAATTAAATTTACTATAAATATTGTTATATACATTTATTCTCTATCTTGAATATTAATCGAGATATTTGCATTTTTATTAAACCTGCGCGGCTAACGGACGGGTGACTCCCGACAAAAGCTAGTTCGGCCGTTTCCTTAACTGCTCGACTCTCGTGAAATATCTCTATTGTAAAACTGCACGTGGGAAATCTGCTTAGTTTATGCAGCCCTGCGTGACGGACTTTTTTTTAATATATTTTGCATTAAAATTTGAATGTGAAATCTTTAATTTTTTTAAAAATGAGGAAGATGAGGAGAGATTTGTGCGTTTGACAGTGTTTATAAATGGGTACAGTTCTTTTCAATGATGAAAGTTAATAAATCAAAACATCGTAAAAACTGACGATAATTCGGAAACTTCTTTACGTCTTTGTATCATTTGGAATTAATACAAACATCGATGGATTAGTTTCCCAAATTCAAGTTCAAGTGTCTCATTGATTTCGGTGTCGCTATTTAACTGTTGCTGTTTGTAACAATTCCAAGTTTTACGATTTAATTATATTGTTGTATCTATTATTTTCATTTAATTTTCTTATTTTAATAAATTGGATTATAATTACATTGTCGTATTATTTCATGTCTGATATCTATCGTTAAAAAAGTCCATCACGCAGGGGCTGCGTAAACTAAGCAGATTTCCCACGAGAAGTTTTACAATAGAGAAATCTGTCTAATAACAACTGTAGTAGTAAGAAACCTCTAAACCTAAAACATTATTTAGGGCGTAATAACCCAGTAGTTTCTAGCCCCAAAAAACAGTTAACCTAACCTCTAAACCTATTCACAAGGGACGAATAGTTATAGAAACGGCCGCCAGAGCTCTCGGCGGAAAGTCCGAACATAGCCTACTGACCACACGCAGAATACAAATGCAAATATCTCGGTTAATATTCAAGATACAGAATAAATGTATAAAACAATATTTATAGTAAATTTAATTTGCAATAAGATTTATTCTATATAATTTTTCGATCCGACGCATAATAACGGAGATATTTTGAATTTTTAAAAATCCCCCCTCTAAACCCCCCCTCCCACTGGTCCGATTTCAGCCATTAACGAACTTGATCTTCCTTTTTACATAAAACGATTAAATTCCGAGTTTGGTAAAGATCAAACAAAAATTGTGACCGCTAGAGCGTTAACAGACAAATATATATATATATATATATATATATATATATATATATATATATATATATATATATATATATATAAATATATATATATATATATATATATATATATATATATAATTTTGAACGGACCTCATTTTCGTCATCTCCTGGGTAGGATCGATGGACATTTGAAGAAATTTTTCGAAACTCGCATCATGAGTACGACCTCAATAGCTGATTTCCCTTAAGGGAAATCTGCTAAAATTATGAATGCTACTTTAAAATGGACTACTTTTAAAAGCCGCCAGCAAACGTATTTGCACTCTAAAGTTTGACCCGCAACATGTCAAAGGTGGCCCATACCTGAGGTGAACTCGATTTCCACTAAGATATATCATCCTTAGCTGTAGGTTTGATTTTGTAGAATTTGTGAAATTCTTTACCAGACATCAGATATTAAATGATAAATAGTTCTCAAAGAAGAAGACACATAATTCTAATTTAGAGTATGTTAAGTATATTTGTACTTCCTTTATAGACCGCAAGTCCAGGCAAAACGCTAGAAGTATATCGCTAATATAAGGGTCAAAGTATAAAAAGGACTCTGAAAGGGGATCTTGAATGCCATTTTTTAAGTGACCACATAAAAAATTATGTTTACAACCGGTTAAAGCGGAGTATAAAGAAAAATTAAGTTGGTATTAAAGCGTTATCAGCCGAGTACAGAGCTCCTAAACCGTTATCAGTGGTTCCCTAGCTTGGGGTTAAACCCTTTCCTTCATCCTTATTTTATGCAGATTCCTATCGGTTGTTTACAAAAGCTAATTGAAAGCGTGTTGTTTAATTAAGAAGAGAGTCAGCCTAGAAACTAATATCCTATTCTTTATTCAGGTACCGTTAGGGAACCATTTTGAAGGTTCAGCTTTGATTATTATGGTTCGCTCGCTGCCTATAAACGATAACAGCGTCCAATCAATTCAAGCAAGTATCTCCTCCAATAAATTGATATTAGTCATCTTCAAGCACTATTTTAATAGAATAAATTATTCAAAAACACTAGCTTGATTAAAAATGATTCGATTCAGAGACTGTTATTCAATGCATATAAACAGAAATATAAGAAATCATAAAGTTTGTTATATATAGCGTGTATATAAAGTTTGAATTATCGGTAGGTATTTACTTTGCATTTTAAACCCCAATGTCGTATAATTTATTAAGACGTGCACGGTACAACACAGCTATCAATTAAAAATAGCCAACAGGTTTGCACTCTTAAATTTTAGAAAAAAAATCAGTCCCTCAGGAGTTGCAAAATTAGCAGGTTTTCATATGTGCCTAGAGTTTAGAGAATATATATTTTATTTTCAAATCAATACGTTATATGTTTGTATATCAATACGTTATATGTTTATTAATACACTCATGTTTTCGATTATTAGACATGAGTGTATTGATTAGGGTCTGCTTAAAAACATCTAACCGGAAGTTAATTAAACCCATATTACAGAGTAATTTAATTGACAAAATCAAAGCAAGTACAATAGCTAGTATATATACTAATAAACACCTATTATTTACTTTTGAAATATATATAAGCGAAACATTCAAACCAAGTTATGAACTAGTAACCTCCTCAAACATCATGTCACTTAATTGCAGCAAGGAATATTTTAAATATATACGACTAAAATGGTATTTAGAAACCAATAAACTACATTCACGTTTGCAATGTGGGTTTAGGCCGAAACACAATACTTTGCAACATATTGCAAGACCAGGAGGTGAAATTCTAAATAGTTTTGTTTTAAAGGAGTTAGTGATCGCTGTATCTATTGACCTAGAAACGCGTTTGAAAGAATCTGGAGGAGACTTATCCTGTCACAATTGTATGATTGGAATATTCTTATATTCTTCATATATTCTTTTATCTTATTATTTCTTATATTCTTAGGTACGTCTAACTATATCAAACAAACCGGGATTGAACATGTGCTCTCTGATGAATTTCTGCAAGAAAACAGAGTGCCTCAGGGTGGTGAATTGAATAGTACACTCTTCAATGACGGGACTGTCACTGTTGTAGGCTTTATTCCACGAATTGTATCCTACTGCATTTATACTGATGATATATTACTTTTTTTCGTCCAAAATAATTAGTATTGTGGAAGAGAGCCTTCAGAATACGATATATTCCCTGCAGATTTGGTGCATTAGAACGAGATTTCAATTTTCAAAATAAAAAACAAAATGTGTAATATTGTCCAAAAAACATAACATTATTGCACCGAATGTATTACTGGTTTCCACCAAAATATTTTATAGCACAACAATCAAATTATTTAGTATGTCGTTCCATAAGAACTTAGCATGTGCACTTCAAATCAAATATCTCATTAGTAAATGCAAGAAATTGCTGAATTTATTAAGGAATCTAAGTAATACTAAATGGGGAGCTGACAGGTGTACAATGCTACAATTCTATAGGGCCAACAATACACAGACTCTACCCATATACACGGACAGATCCAAAACTGAAAAAGGTATTGGTGCAACGGCAATTGTACTTGCATTCTTTCTAGGCCGTTTAGTCTAACAGAGACATTCGATGTGAAAATAATTCCATTACCATTTTTCACAACTTGTACTTTATTTAGCCACTATTTTTTTGCATCGAACTGTACAAATTCGAAAATTTAGATTGTTTAAGATTTTCTAGAAAGCACATAATATGTTAGAGATTTATGTGTATTCTGCTAATCGGCGCAGCCTGAGATCACCTCAGTTGTCCAGCCTATCTAAGAATGTGTATCTAAGAACTTTATTTAGTGGTATGTCACTTAATAAATACTTATTTATCTGGTGCAGGAATCGAATAAATGAATCTAGGTTTACTAATTGTAACACACCAGCTAACCTGAACCTCTTCATAGGATATTCTACATATAGAAAAATGTCCTGTTTGGCAATGAAAGTTTGCAATTATTTTTCTAATAAAAGCTTAATACACTAGTGTGCAAGAAGTAATCTGGACTTTTTTTTAACACTATCAATAAGAAAACCACATGAGTCGAAACAACATACTTCATCTGCTGTACTAGATATGGGATCCAGGGTGCATTACGGTTTCCTGGTCAAGTGCGTCAAGTACACAGGGGGTGTAAAAAAATTATATTAAATTTATTAAAGTAGGCCGGGTAGGATATTTGAAATTTTTAATTATTTAACTTGAGACTAAGGGAAATGTAATAACAAGGAAAAAGAAAAAGTTGCTAGTGGGTTTCCTCCCACATTTAATAATCTAGAAATAGCAAGTTGGCCACAGTAACAGCTGGGCCAAATAAAGGGAAAATAAATTAAATTCACAACTGGCCAGAAGCATGTGGTTCATAAAAAGTAACATCTGGGCAGAAAACAGTGGAAGATAAGTTTTCTTTACAATCTGTTGGAGGAAGTTGACCATATGAAGGACTCCTCCAAGCCTTTTCTTTGAAGTGCCATATGCCGGCAACACCTGTGGCCCTCCTTTCATTTTTCTGAAAGGACTTTTGCGTGAGTGCTTCCAGTCTCCTTCGTAGCATTACCAAATAATACCAAATTACCGAGCCGCACCCACTTTTGGCTAGCACAATGGTTAGCCTTGATTCAGGAACTGCTTTCTGAGAATGAATCACTTTCCTTTTAACGTTAATTTACATAAAAGGTCGAGAGTGTCACACTTTTTTAGGCAAATATAACTTTATCTAATGTATTTTCTATAATCTTCAAAAATCTCATTTCAGCTAGGGGAGTTACGCAGTTGGTCTTACAATTGAATCCTGGAGTCATGGGTTCCAGTTTTACCCAAATGAGATCCGTTGACGTGGTCTATACGACTTATTTCGTGACGTACTCGTTAATTAAAATATTTAGTCTCAACCTAGCTAGAAAAGAGAGGAAACCTGTAGATAACCTGCCACAATCAGATGTCCATTTTTAGGTGCTGGATGGTGAAGGAATCTGGTATCTCAAGTACGAAGAATAGATGTTAAAGTGGGCCTTAATAAATATCGTTTATCACTCCAATAAATTTAGCCAGCTGCAATTACGTCCCCTGTGAATTTTCACAACAATAAAACTCCACTCGACAGTGTATCTCAATATACAAAGTTCATATGTATTGATACCTAAATATTTTCGCATAATTAACTCTGCCAATAACACTTGATACTGAAAGACTAAGATCATTTTCTTCAAGTTTAAATAAACACCAAGAAAGGAGGAGCAAATAACTTTAATAATTAAAGCTCAATTTTACCGAAGCTAAGTCTCTATTGCCATTCATAATTATCTTCATAACTTCGACATATTAAATTACAGACGAATATGGGATTGCCTCAGGAAGAATGAAATCTACAAAAAAAAAAAAATAATAATTAGATTTAGTTAGTTAAATATGAGTAAATGTTTCGAGTAATTAAAACACTCACAGCAATAATAATTCTGGGAGTTAAGCACGATATGAGTGTGCGTGTGTGTGCGTCAGAGATGAACTGATTTGTCAGTTTCGGTATTTTCGGCATCCATTAGGTGTGTGGAGTTGATGTACCTGCCAAGTCGACATCTGGCAAATAAGTTTAGTATCACTTTCTTTAATTAGAATATAATTAGCAACCAACATTGCTATAAACCTATTGTCATTGCATTAGATTCTACCTTATGGCCAGTTAATTAATATACTAGTTTCATTTCCCTATAACAACAGTATCTCTGTAACAGTTTGTATCTTCCTTTATATATTGGGGCGAGTGGTATAACTGGATATCAAATATTCAGCTGTTTGGGTAGAAAAAACTCAAATTACCGATTTTCGTAGAATGGAATGGATAATATCATTCTTCATTTGTAAACATTTATGCGTTTTTTTTTTCAAGCTGATTTGTTGAACATATATTACATACATTTTTGTCTGATCATTTCATCATGAACGTAATTTTTCCTTGGTGATCGCAAATTTCGTTGATCAGAGAAACGGGAAGCAGTTTCTGGGTAGTCTTGATATAAGGGAGTATGACGTGCGTAACCACACTGGAGTCAATAGAACTATTCAATTTATTATTTCATTTTTTACTTCACACTGGGAATTTTACAATTATTGATTAGGTGTATCTAATAAATCTGGTTTGGGCAGGCCCCTGTTCCTTCCTTTTATGACTATTAGCTCTACTTCTCCCATGTTCTAGCAATCCATTTGACATGTCTATATCTATGTTTTTACCTTGATCCCTCTTATATGCATTTCATTTTCTCATATTAATCCTAAGGGAAGAAATTAATATAAATACATATCATGTTACATGCATAATTATAATCATTTATTAATTAAATTTTGTACATGACAAAAACAACAATTAAACGTTATGAAAATAATTGTTCATAGCAATGTAAAAATGAATAAAAATAAATTAATCAACGAAAAATAAAATAGTGTATTCTATGCATTTCTATATTCTATAAAACAATGTAAACCTAAAGTATTTCTTTTTAATAAAAAAACTTACATATGACATAATTTTATTCGGTTGTGTAAACATTTTACTTTTTGAGTGTGTATGATGGTTTAGAGTAAAGTGATGCTTGAAATGTTTGAATGATTTCTGAGACAGATTTTCGTTTCAATAATCTAAAAAAATGGAAAATGATGGTATTTTTTGTTTTTGTAATTGACCCTTTGCCTAAAAAAAGTCGTTTTATTGTAAAAGGAGTTTCCTTTTCTTTACTTTCTCTATTAGTGCTATGAACTTATTTCTTCTTAAGTGTATTAAAGGATTTTACAACTGGAAAGTGTGATAGGAAAGTTTTGAGAAGAAGGATAGGTTTAGAAGTCCCTATGAATCCCAGTGGAGTGAACCCCAAGTGGCCAGGCCCAAATAAGATTTAATCTAAACTTTCTTCCCAACTCGAGTGGCTAGCTGTCAGATCACCAGAGGAAATCTTTCCCTTTAGCAAACCTTTATTTCTCTCAGTGTCTCTTTTACTGACGCCAAATTTCACCACTACAGAAGGGGCTGAGGGATGCACTGTGTTTTGGAAATGGCTGTGGTGTGAAGAAGGTTAGACATAGAATCTAGAGTCTCTTATTATTATGAAACACAAGAGGCATCCCAATGTTTGGGGAATATATTCAAATACACCACTTTATTTTCATATTAATACAATTCAATAATCCATACTTTAAATAGTCGTAGAATACAATAATTCATTCTTGTGTTTTACACTTTTTATCAAATACGATGTATTGATATACCACAAGTTCCCCCTTTGAAGAAAACAGGGAAAACCACTTCATACCATCTTCCTTGGTAACTCGGTGGTGGAATCCAACGACACCATGTGTTTCTGAGCAATCATTTGGTCAATTATTAGCTTCTGAACTTCGAAGTCTAACCTCTTCTTAATGTCTGAGTACAATAGATGGGTTGCCAGCAAAAACCCCACTAGTCAAAAAACTAAAAAATGAGTTTGAGGTGTCATTCCACGTCAAAAACAACTCTCGTTGTCAGACTTTTTCGGGAGTTAAAAATACAGCGATTCCGCAAAAACCCCACTAGTCAGGAACGCTTCGACTAAGGACGTTCTACAACTTGTCTTGACTACCAAACTGACAACGATGACAATAGTGATGGATGTGAAGATTGATTTATCCAAAGTTATTGTAAACCTTATTCAACATGTTGTCTCATAATTTTTCTTAAATAGTTCATTTTTCTAGTTACAATTATTAAATCAATTAAACGATGGACTCAATATGCCGAATACTATTTCTTCTACCTGATCTATACGATATTTGACTTTTAGGTTTTGGTTGAATTCCAGCAAAAACCCCATTAGTCCAGAACATTCTTCTTTCGTATTGAAGGAGGATATATTTGATCACCTGTAAATTAGTATAGATAACATTCCTGATCCCCAAGGAATTTATAAAAAAAAATCTTGCCTGGGCAAAGGAAATTATTTAGTGACGAAATTCATTAAATAACGTCCTAAAATCCCACCCTGGCTAGAAAAGGGCGGTAACCTGTAGATAACCCGTCCCGATTAGCCTAAGTTGCAAAAAGTGGACGTTAATAAATAATAATAATAATAATAATAATAATAATAATAATAATAATAATAAAAATATCAAACTTTTACCCCCTCCTGGAATGAAGATAAGTGTTTTTTTTTTTAAATTTAACAAGGGGTTTTCCAGTAGTGGAGTTTTTTCTAGCAACACCTCAATTGCATAGCACCTTCATGGTAAGCAGCTTCTAACTGCAATAAAATATTTTCTTTATTAACAGCAAGAAGTAATTCTAACCCCTTAGCTCACCACTGAGCGAGCCACTTCTTCATTTTTAATCCCATCACGTAATGATTTCAGCTGTTCTGCTCGTCTTAAATTCAACTCTTCTTCAGTGTTATCGTTTTCTTTGCCAAGGAAACTAGCAATTTTAAAAATAATCCAGCCAGTTTTTAATGAAAATTCACTTACATGACCAATACGATTTTGACTACTCGCATTTTTCCTTGATTCTACCCCAACTGTACCATTTAGAGGATTCTTTTTCTTCCGACCTCCTATAATGTTTTAATCCTCGTCGTAAATGAAATATATTCAAATGCACCACTTTATTTTTATAGTACGGGTAATACAATACAATAATCTATTCTTTGCATAGTCATACAATAAAATAATCCGTTCCTTTGTTTTAAACATATGACTTTTTATCATATGTTAAATACAATGTATTGATATACCACAGTGTGTATGGAAAGGTGGTGGATGGAACATCTGAGGAAGTATTTGCAGGAACGTAGCTCAACCTCCGATGTGTGGATCACATACAAAAAGGAATGGTCTGTCTGACCAGGTCTGTCATTTACTGATCGAAAAGAATCCACTAGGAACATCCTAATCTACAATGTGGTCCTTTATACAAAATTATTGTATATTTTTACAAAAGGTGTTGGCCCTTTTGTTTCAAACTTATGTACGCATATATGAAACTTCTAGAGAAGCTAGTAGATATAAGATTATAAGAGATCCAATCATATCACAGGCTCGTTGATCTGGACTTCCGTGGAGACGACTGCTTTGGCGACATCAGAATCTGAGAATTGGTAATACATTAACACCAGAAGAGTTATATCATGTGATTATTATACGCAGATTTACCCTAAAGAAAATCATTTGAATTATTCAGGTTTCCTAATTCTATTCTGCTCAGATTAAGAAAATGAGGTCCTATATATATATATATATATATATATATATATATATATATATATATATATATATATATATGTGTGTGTGTGTGTGTGTGTGTGTGTGTGTGTCTATTAACACTCTAGGGCTCGCAATTTATAAATAAGGCTTTAGCGGTCGTAATTTTTGTTTGATCGTTACCAAACTCGATATTTAAACGTTTTATGCAAAAAGACAGATCAAGTTCGTTAATGGCTGAAATCAAACAAAGGGGACAGGGGAATTAGAGGGAGGATTTTCGAAAATTCGAAATACGATTGAGTCGATTTCTGCGACAATTTCGTCCGTCACAACTGAGGGTCTGCCTCTCCCACTTTCATCCTCAAGTGAATGTCTTCCCGCCTTAAATTCACGTACCCATCTCCTCACCATTGACTCACTCATTACACCTTCTCCATAAACAGAAATGAGCTGTTCGTGAATTTGAACTGATTTGAAACCCTGTGCATAAAGAAATTGAATCACTCCGCGCAAAACAACTCAAGAGGGAACGGGGATCGAGGTGGCGGGACGTGACATGGAGAGCTCCATTTCAACTACCTGCCCTGACGTTGGTAATTGACCGACTGAGGTCCCCCACCTCTCATTCTATTCTCCCACCTCTCCTCTTTCGAGCAGTGTTGCCGGATTTGGCAAAAACCACTCCTACCGCCCTACAGACCAAAACGGAACTTATTTTCTGGACGACCCTCGTATCTCCGTTACCATACGTCGGATCAAACAATTTTATATAACCAATCTCATTGCAAATTAAATTTACTATAAATATTGTTCTATACAGTTATTCTGTATCTTGATTATTAACAGAGATATTTGCATTTGCATTGTGAGAGTGGTCGGCAGGAGTCGGCTATGGTCAGGACTTTCCACCGAGAGCTAGGGCGGCCGTTTCCGTAACTGTTCGTCCCTCGTGAATAGGTTTAGAGATTCCTTACTACTACTGTTGTTATAAGGCAGATTTCTATATCGAAAACTTCACATGGGAAATCTGCTTAGTTTAAGCAGCCCCTGCGTGACATACTGTTTTTACATAGAAATAGAGAATATGTGGTGAGTTGAAATCAAAAGTATGCTATATACCAGCACGTGAAAAACCTGCTTAGTTCATGCACCCGGACTTTTTTAATGTATTTATTGGGTTATATTTATTAATTAATAAACAAGAGCAATTGAGTAAAATTATGATAGGCAGAAAAGGAAATATCACTTTTCTCTAACAGGTAACTCAACATACTCAGTAAAAAAGCCAGAGCAGGCTCATAGCAATTAAATGACTATTGACATTTTGCTTCATTTGTTAATAATCGTTCAGCTCTTTGATCCACGTCGGGCAGGATGTTCGCAAATGAAACTCGGAATAACAACAAAACGGGGACGGTGACTCCAACGAAAGGACGCTCAAAAAATGAAATGTAAACATTGTAAAAAAGATTAAACAGCTGTAGGGGAGGAAAACCAATCAAAGAGACATTGTGTATTTTGGAGTGAAATTCTTTGAGAGTGCTTGCAAACCCGCTCGAACCAATTACCCCATTCAATGGGATGCACTCCCGACTGCAGGGACACACGGAAGGAGTACAACTCAGTTAAATGTCACTGCAAACACAACATGTTTTCCTCTTTTTTATATATTCCGGTTTTTTATTTTTTTTTCTATTCTGGGTATATTTCAATATTTTAGAATTCCCTTCAACTATTGAGGTTGATCTCTATGACGCTATTTTCGAAAAATTTCTTCAATCAATCCTACCTAGTAGATAATGAAAATGGTCGGTTCAGAATTATATAAATATATACTTGTCTGTCCCTGCTTTAGCGCTCACAATTTTTGTTTGATCGTTACCAATCTCGATAAATAAGCGTTTCATATCAAATAAAGGAACAAGTTAGTTAACAGCTAAAATCTGACAGTATGGAAGGGAGGGGAGGTTAAAGGGGAGAATTTCGAAAATTTAAAATATCTCCGTAATTATATGTTGGGCCGAAATATTCTGTAGAACCAACCTTATTCCAACTTTAATTGTCTGCAAATGTTGTAATATAAGTATTTTCTCTATCATCAATATTAACATAGATATTTCCAATGGAATGATAATATGGTCAAAACACCTCCTCTCTTAATACTTCATTTATTAAACGCAGAGTACTTTCGGGCGAACTTCAGTTCTCTAGAGCTGGTCCCTATTGAGCCGACTTAAGGTGGGGGGGGATGGGGTCTCGTCCCAAAAGTACTCTGCAGTCAATAAAAGAAGTACCAAGCGTGGAGGTGTTTTGACCTTCTTATCATTCCGTTGATAATGGACCTCCAAGAGCCTGTCCAAATCCCGAGCGATAGATATTTGCATTTTTCTTTAATTTTTAGCGTTCAATGAACCTCCAATTTTAGTAATAGTACTTTAAAAATAGGTGAATAAATCCTGAAACGTCTTATTACAACCTTATATTCCCAATTTCGAGTTCGTCTTACATTTACTAGATGAGATATAAGCAAATACGTCGTTCAATGGCGTCATCAATTAATATTTTATGAACCTCCAATTTCATCGGATTTTTAGAAATATGATAAGATGATATAAGCAACGTGTTGAACCAGCACATGGGAAATCAGTCTAGGAAGGTAAAATCAGTTATCTACAAAATTGACAACTGAGGTATGCCAAAAAAAACTAGTTAAATTATTAGGAGGTAGGAGAGTATTTTATTAGGATAATCATATCTATATACATTCAGAAGCTTATTAATAAATAACATACACATTTTTTGCATATACTTATATAAATTAAATTATTTATTAACGTCCACGTTTTTGCAACTAAGGCTAACTGGGACGGGTTATCTACAGGTTACCACCCTTTTCTAGCCAGGGTGGGACTTAGGATGTTGTTTAATGAATTCTGTCACTAAATAATTTCCTTTGCCCAGGCGAGAAAAGAACTCGTCACTCTAGGTTTACCATGTGAGATTAAGGTTAACGCTTTAAGTCACTTGGCTAACCTGAGCCCCTATATACTTATATATACTGATTTTATTCAAATGTACGTCTATAAATTAATAACTTCTCTAAAATTAATGGACTGCATTTATTTATGTTTTTTTTTTATTTTTCGTCTTTTCTTCAATTTTTCACCAGACAAGGAATTTCCACTTTATATTTTCCAACAATGGGCCTCTCCCCTGAAAGAAAATAATTTCTATGAGTGATCCTCGGCTCAAGGACGGACAGGTAAAGGGAAAAAATAGCAAAGAAAGAAAAAGAAAAGGAAATAGCTTTGGAGAAAGGTGGGGTTGAGAGTGATGCTGATGGAAAATGCGAACAGTGTACAAGTTATTGTTGGGGTCGAGTAATCAGCGGGAGAGGTGGCGAGCGGTCTAGAGAAAATTGAAGAGTAGGGCTTAGAGTTTTTGGACATCAACCCCTTGGGATACGCGAATATTCCAAGGGGCTTTATTTACAGGGCTTGATCAAGCAAGCATGCCCTACGGAATCAAAATCATTACTATGATTACTAAGCACCCCTTGAGAATAAACTATAATTTATAAATCACAATCTTACTTAAAGTTGCTAAACGTCATATTTCGGCTAAAACGTCTTCATGGATTATAATTTTCCAAATATTTGTTTAAAACTGATGTGTATATTTCGCGTTTCTTGAAAAAAATTGTTGATGGGGAATAAGTTAGTAATTAATCAAGGGGATCTGACCCATTGGTTTCATCAATATATCTGTTTTTTCTTTATCATTAATGGAGGTGGCTAAGTCAAATGTTTGATCAAAAATCAAAGATTTGTGCCATATCGGGTGAACATTTAAAGTTATTTTAGTTGACCATTGACTTTATCACTTAAGGAGAGGGTTGCGTTGTTACATCTACCACTAACCCTCAGTAAGATGAACGTAAAACTAATGCAGGTTCGATCCCCACCAAGGTAAAACATTAGTTCACGAGTTCACTATCAGTGCGTGCCAGCTTCACAGCACTTATGGATCAGCGGACTCCTGTCAGTCTACTTTATTCTAGGATCTCCTTGGTTAACGCCGGCTGTACATAAGAGTTCATCTCTCACGAGACGAAGTTGTACTTACGAGACATAGGATAGGACGCTCACATTTAATGCACTCATACCTCATGACGATAACATAAAGACCTCGATGCATGCCATGAACTATTAACCATTAAACACATACTGACTCACTGCAAGAACTTAGAATACTTCGAGACTCCACATAACATGTACGAACTTCTTACAAACTGGAGCTCGACAATATACATAATCACGTTAAAAATTGAATATGTTTTACAAAATTTAACTTTTCTTCTTTTTGATTTTGACTTAATAAGAAATTTAATATAATTTTGAACAATTTTAAATAATATAAATGTACTAGTATATAGGAATAACATTTATTTTATCTATTAAAACCATTTTAAATAGTTTTCTTTATTACCAGTCTAATGTTTATTATTTGTATTCATTAGTTTTTATTAATGTTTATTTACTGTGTTTAATTTTTAGCAGATTTCCCTTTCGTTTTATGTAAAAAGACACATTAAGTTCGTTAATGGCTAAAATCGGACCAGTGGGAGGGGGGATTTTCGAAAATTCGAAATATCTCCTTTACTATACGTCGGATCAAAAGATTGTATAGAACGAACCTTATTGCAAATTAAATGTACTATAAATATTGTTATATGCATTTTTTCTCTATTTTGAATATTAACCGAGGTATTTGCATTTTTCAGCCTTCAGCAAACCCCACTTCTACTCATGTTACATAAACAATACTCTGTTATGTAATAAACCACATTATTCGAAGCTTAAGTACCATTAATAGTTTTCAAGAGACCTTTATTATACGAGATAAATGCAAATATGTTATCGTGACCCCCCCCCTTCTTAAGTTCTTGGACTACTAAAATTTGATTGATTGAGATAAAAATTATTCTTAGCCATTATAAATTACAGAACTATAGTAAATAGTTTTCAATATAATTAATAAGTTATATTCTGATGTTTTTCCGTAATTCTGTTTCTTTCCTGTGAGAGGTTGGCACTCCTGTTTGTTTATATTTCATGTGCTTCCCGTCTAGAGGTTTCTTATAATCGTTTGTATTTATTCACTTGACGTTGACGGTGCTATTGTGTAACCAGTATGTAGATTTATCTATTGTTAAACATCACGAGGGAAATCTGCTTAGTTTACGCAGCCCCTACGTGACGGACTTTTTATTTGTTGGTTCAGTGTTGTTATTTTTCCAAAATTTTGTTTTTATTTAACACTGTTAAACTTCGAGCCTAACCGCCTAGTTGCTGGTACTCCTGCATAAATAAATAAAGATATCTGCCACTAAGTAAAACACTGAATACACAAATCTTAAAAGTCCCCCTGGGGAGCGACTAAAGATCTCATAGGTCTTGGTTTTAGTTCTCAAATAGAAATTAATTTTATTTTATAAAATATATTAATTAATTTCAAGTTCAAATTGATTAACTTTTAATTCTTATTTTAGTAACCTCTAAATTGAGGTATTGTTGTTTCATGTTACTTTATACTAGATTATCGTTATCTATTTACTAATCGTTGCAAAAACTTATATCGTGTAATGCGAATAGAAAATATAACTGCGAAGGAAATAGAAGCAATTAAGAATTGCACTCTAGGCCGTTAGAGAGAATTAAAACTAGTAGCAGTTTGCCTGGTTAAATGAGGCGAAATACGAAAAGAACCACCAGAACACTTACTCTGAGTGTTGCAGTCGGCAAACAGTAATAGGGAGTAAACATTTCCTGTCATCAAGCTGTACTGGGGTATTATCGTGTTAGCTGCCATTGCTGGTAGCAGAGGCAGTTTGGAGGGAGGTTAATTCGTGCAGGTAGCATCACCTGCTCCCCTTGCACACTGCAACGGGCAATTTAGTCGGGTTAAACCAGCTGTTGGGGGGTACACAGTTCTTGCTCGCTTCTCCCTAATGAACAACCCCTGAAATTTATTATCACCACGTGCTTGTTATCAAAAGGATTCCACCCTTTCCTATGGCTGTATTCTCGTGGATTTTTCTTCATATTTTAATCAAATTGTAATAAATATTGGTTTATTTTGTTCTAAAAAGGATAATAGACACTCTTTTAGCAGGAAAATCAGCTATTGAGGTCGTACTCATGGCGCGATTTCCGAAATTTTACTTCAAATATCCATCGATCCTACCTAGGAGATGACGAAAATGAGGTCCGTTACCCATGTATGTATATATATACACATGGGCAATTTCAATCTCCCAGGATGGCTACCTATATTTGGCAATTATAAAATATTAATCTAACAGTCGTTGTTTAGCCGTTGGTTATTGCGTGATAGTAGAGGATGGTTGAGTACCGGCGATAAGTTCTAAATTCTTCAAATGGAATTTATTTATTTTTATGCTGACAGTTTCGGTCACCTTCTTCAGAACTAACAATGGACAAAAAACAACTAGTATAAGAAATTTGGGGAAAAAAGGGAAACAGAATATTCCGTTTCCATATTTTTCACAAATTGTTTGTTCTTGTTCATTGTTAGCTCTGAAGAAGAGAACCAATGGTGCCCGAAACTGTCAGCATAAAAAATAAATAAACTCTATTTGATGAATTGAGAATTTATAGCCGATACCCAACCATCCACTACTGTAATTTAAAAATATTAAAAATTATTTATTAACGTTCACTTTCTGCAAACTAAGGCTAATTGGGATGGGTTATCCACCGGTTACCATCCTTTTCTCGACGAATGGGGCTAAGAATTTTATTTAATGAATTCCGTGAACTCGCCACTCTAGGATTTTTATTTATTTAAAAATATTCAGCTATTAATTGAATAAATTAGAATTAATCTAAGTTCAAAGTTTTCGTTCCGGAGTTTTTCCTACGTTAAGCAAAGTAGAAGACTTATAAGGTTTGAGTTCCAAAGACAGTTCAGAGTAGTAAGTATTATGTTCAGCACACAGCTATGTATGTGCATAAGTGCTCTCATTAGACCTGCATTGTTCAGTGGTTGTGTTATTAGTAGGTATGTGATGAGAGCAAATTGGGAATGTGACGATGCGGCAATGAGAAAAATTGTGTTTGCTGATAAAAAAATGGGAGGGAAAAAAGATTCACAATAAGAATGGAGTAGATTTGTCAATGAAATGCCTCCAGGCAGCGTGTAGGTGGGCTGATTTCCTATTTGCCGAGATATTCTTGGAGTTATATTTCACAGAGCCGATAGAAGATATAGAGGTCAGGGGCAAATTCAATAGGGCTGAAAGGGGGTGGGGGGGGTTGAAAGGGGGGGAGGGGGTGTGAGTGTGTTCCAGATTTGGAGAGGTATGGAGCCCTACTCTTTCGGGACCAAGGACCCGTAAAATCCAGAGACCAGCAGCGCTCTCTGTCTCTCCCAGCCTCAACTAAAATATGAATAAAGAAAGACATTTATTCACCCTACGACAGCTCACTATCGACCCTTATAATAACCTATATTTTTATTTCTACTATAGATTCAAAATTATAAGTCATAATTATCAATTATTATTTAATTCAATATTTACCAACTATAAAAGTAAAGGAAGCACGATAACCCCGGAATGCAAAATAAACAAGAAAATTACGTATTAAAAAATTTGAAAATTTTAATCGGATAATAATTTTGCCCGTTTATATATTTATTTCCTCTAGATGGTAACCCTTTGTGGAGAGATTTTATTTTTCTGCACATACCATGCATGTTTGCATTATATGTCCATTTTATCAAATATTTTAACAATGGAAGTAAATTAAAAAAGTGAAAACAATTAATTAATTTATATATATATATATATATATATATATATATATATATATATATTATATGTGTGTGTGTGTGTGTGTGTGTGTGTGTGTGTGTATTATTTTAATATAATATTTTTGTTTCCTCCTTCATCTTATGAATAGCATTTGCTATTTTCTTTTTTAAAATAAGATTATTGAAAATAAAATGTTTTAATTAATCGAATGAGGGAAGGTGATTCTCTGCCTGTCTTTGTATGTCTCTCGTCAGTCCCCACTCATAAATCAAGTGAGTAAATGACTATATGTGCAGTGTAACTTTCACATTTACAAGTATTTGAGTACGAAAGTTTTAATTTGTGTTAATTAATAATTACCTGTGTAGAAAATGTTGCCCGTTTTTCAAGAATAAGTGTTAAGGTTTAAAGCTATTGGTTCATATTGCTCATGCATTTTTTTAAAACCATGCTTGAAAGGGCTAATCTCAATTGTGAATGAACCATACTCGTTTTCGAATACTGTTCAACTCCATCGACATCACGTAGTTCTACACACTACTATATTTCATTGATTTTAAAATCAGTTTCTCCAGGTGGTCCTTATTTGCAGCCCCAAGAGCCTGGCTTTGCCATTTAAAACATTGTATACTTTTCGTTCATGGCATCCCCAGTTTCCTGCTTACTGATGTATTTCCTTGGCCTGGCATTAGCAGCTGCGATGATCCGCAACAATCAAGGGACATCTGAAGAAGCCGATTGCTAAATCAGTGAAATATATTGCACTGCCTTACACTTCTAGAGTTACGCCATACTCGGGGCACGAAATTTGTTCCCAGCGGAAGAAAAATTAGCTCCAACAACATTACTGGAAACTCAAATCGAGAATATTTCTCTTAGTCAATTTCACTGTTTCCGATGTTGTACTCCTGACACAGTTTTCAAAAATTTCATCTATTGCCCTTGATTCTACCTCGGAGATGACAGCGTTAAAAGGTATTTGCATTCAAATGTTAACATTTCAGCGGTTTAAATTTTTGTGACTCCAAACTATACTTTAGAACTAAAACTCAACTTCAGTAAAGAGCCAAAATCAGAACAGGAGGACTGTGGTTTTAAGAAACGGGTAAAACGTTAATTGTAAATATTTCCATTATTTTGAGTGGGATTTGAAAAGAAGTTATCCCACTGTTCGACTTAAACTATAAAATATAATTTCCGTAACTAAAAATTCATCTGATCTGTCTGTCTTTCATAGTTATCTGTATCCTCACCCACATTCAAATATCATCAAGCTTCATCCGATATCCCGAGATGATATCAATAGCTTAAATAAGATTTATTGTTTTTCGACTATTATGATACGAGTATATGATTAAATGTGCGATTTGACCTCATCAACGAACATTTCGTTGCTATAAAGGCTGTAGTTTTCATGTTGTCATGGCCGTATTGGATAAGGTCCATCATGTTGTCTGAGGATCATGTTAATTAATTGCCGGAATCGGATCGGGAGGAGTAGGAGTTTATGATGGAGTAAAAAAGAAAACCGTACATATTTTACATCAGATCGCGATATGTTATATAACCACTTAGTTTGGCAGAATAGCTTCATATCGTTAGAAGCTAGCTAAAAAAGTCCGTCACGCAGGGGCTACTTAAACTAAGCAGATTTCCCACGTGAAGATTAACTGTAGAGAAATAACAGTAGTAGTAATAAGTCTCTAAACGAATTTCACGAGAGCCGAACAGGTTTGGAAACGGCCGAACTAACTTTCGGCGGAAACTCACGAATAGCACCGACATTGGACGATCTCATCTTGTCCGTTATCCGCGCACACTTCATACAAATGTAAATATCTCGGTTAATATTCAAGAAAGAGAATAAATTTATATAACAATATATATAGTAAATGTAATTTGCAATAAGATTGGTTCTACTCCAGTTTTCGATCCGGCTTATAGTAACGGAGATATTTCGAAGTTTCGAAATTCCTCCCCTCTTGTCCTCTCCCTCCCACTGGTCCGATTTCAGCCATTAACAAACTTGATCTTTTCTTTTGCATAAAACGAGAAAATATTGAGTTTGGTAACGATCAAACAAAAATTACGACCACTAGAGCAATAGACAAATATATTTATATATATATATATATATATATATATATATATATATATATATATATATATATATATATATATATATATATTTTCGTCATCTCCTGGGTAGGATTGATGGGCATTTGAAGAAATTTTTCGAGAATCGCGTCATGAGTACGACCTTACGGGAAATCTGCTAATATTATCGGAGTTAAACGTATTTTCATGCATTTAGCCTTCAATAAACCTCTACTCTTATTCATAAAATTTTCACTTAAAGCCACTCAATCACTAAACATCTCTACAGCTTCATTTTCAATTCGAGGTCACATCCTCTTATTACTTAGAGAAAAATATACAGTAGGTACGATGTGAAATGAAATGATCATCGTGAAAGATTTACCTTGTTTACAAAGCCCTAGTTTTTGACGATATTTTATTTTATAAATTTATGTTCCTCTTCTACTGTTTACAAGTTTTACAACATTATTTTTTGTCCAAATATTATTATACGGTTTTCAATATTCTACCGTTAATATACTGCGTGATATGAAGTTTTCACAACTTTAATAAACACATAAAGTTCTCTACTGCCTTCATATCTGAGATCTGAAGTTCTTTTCCCAACACAAGAGTTTGTTGATATTAAATATAATATTTGTTGAGGTGTTTCCCAACTTTCTCGAGAGTTTTACATTTTAAGCCCACTCTCCTTTATCCAAGAACACGTTAGGTTCTTAAGGACTTCATGAAATATGCGAAAACTTTCGGATTTCTTTAGGACTTACCTAAAAGCAGTGTATTGTATAATATTTTATTGGACCGTTAGTTTGATGCTGGTAGGCATTATTAACTTATAAAATTCTTCAAGAATACCAAAGATTATAAACTATATGATTTGATAACTAAAAGGTTTTTTTTCACGAATAAAAATCTCATTTTGAAGGACTTAATTTTCAACGAGGTCAGTCTTCCTTTTTGCTTTTTGATGGAGACGTTTACTTTATTTTTCGTTTCCCTAAAACGTTATTTTTTGTTTCTTTTAAATTAAAAAAAATATGTTTGGGCATTAGTCAGAACATACTGGTAAGGACAGTTCTTTTTTACCTTTAAGTTAGTTTTAAACTGACATATTTTTCCATTCTTAACAGTCTTACCTAAGCTGCTTTATTATCGAAAATGAATTTCATTATTTTTAGTTCGGCTTCCAATGGGGAAGATATGTCTTGGAAGTATAGACAGCCCCACGTCATCACCCATGGTGGTGTTTCGGACATAATTCATTCTATCCCCAAACACCACAGCCTGTCCATTGTGAAATACTGCCAATATTAAAGTGTCCGTTTTAGCTCAATTGTCCTCTTTCCTTATTCTCATTCATTCATATTATTCCTTGGAGATTAAAAAACATAGGAGCTTTTCTTCTAGGTAATTTTGATTCAGATCTTTCACATTGGTTGCTAGCAATTTATTTTGGTTCAATAAATCATAATTTATTCTTGTTTCTTCCAGGGAAGATGGGTGGTAGGGGAACGAACCAATCTGGATGTACAAACTAAGCCTGTACATACTCAGAAACAAACCCAATTGAAAAGACAGTTGTATCTGTTCTTATCTGTGACTGGTAAGTGTATGTTTTTAAGTGATTACTGCTTTTCTGTGATATTTATTTATATTATTAGTTTCACTTATTCTACCTCTAACGTGTATTTTAATTCAGATTTATTTCTACTTGGGCTTAGGTCGTTTTTGTATTTGTATAATAATTTAAATAATCTTGATAGCATGATTTTCAATTGGTTTTGTTTATGTCAATAGGCACTGAAGACGGAGCTTTTACTCTGAAAGAGCACTTTGTCTAAATAAACGCATGTAGAGGAAAAAAGGGCTAGTTATCTAGTACATCCAGATTAATTTATTTTTATTGTAAGATTTTTTATTTTTATTGTATTGAGGAATAGAATATGAAATGTCTGAACAATTTATTACTGGCGTTTCATCGTTGAATTTTTTGTGGGAAACTTATTATTTTTTTATATATCCCTGAAGGGAACTCGCCTAATTAAGTGGTCCTCAAAAACACAGCTAACTTGTAAGATTTGTGTGGACTGAAATTTCCTAATAAAACATTGTCGATTTCCAAATGATTCAAAAAAAGGAACATTTAATGAGAAATGTAAAGATGTGTAGCCAGATCCAGGCAGTGTTGAATTTGAATCGTCTAGGATTTAACATTCCAATGCGATTAAACGAATTCAGTATTTTAGTAGGCCAGGAACGTTTATGTAATTTTAGAACAGGGTATTCTTATTACATTATGTGCTGAGTTATTGAACTTGCTTCTATGAAATTTATATCAAAATATATAATTCATTTTTACATATGTACTGTAAAATATTGTCTGTTGTTCCTTATTTTCATACCATTCGAGGTATTTTATTCCTAACGTTGTACACAAATATATTAAAAAATATGTCAGGAAACCTCTAAAGACATTGTTCTCAGTCAAAAATATTCGTATAGAGAGAGAGAGAGAGAGAGTGTAATAAATTTGCAAATTTTCTCGGGCAAAGCTATAAAATAAATCAATAAAAAGTCATAAAAAACCAGAAAGTTGGCCAAGAAAGGGGGGACAGGGGACAGAGGGCAGCCGTTATCAGTAGATTTACAGCTGTTTATATTCCGGTGGTGACTAGTAAACACCATCTTTCAGCTTATTGTCTGCAAGTCCTGTGGAGCAACATCGGACCTACATACGGGATAATGCACACCATTCCTAGTCATTTCCTTCTGGAACACGAAAAAAAAATATATATTAGAACTTTATAATATGAATTTTATATTCCTGCAATATACTGGAACAGTGGGCGGTAATTCAGGCGAGTCCTAGTAACCATGTTTCTGAGCACCATATAAGTCCATAACTAGTAAATTGGTTAATTTCTCCCATTTCAATTAAATTAGTATATCCCGTTGAGTTCCGTAGAAAAAGTTTTAAGTTTTAATATTATAAAATTTAAAAGTAACAAAGTCCGTTACGCAGGGGCTGCGTAAACTAAGCAGATTTCCCACGTGAAGTTTTACAATAGAGAAATTTCAGGAGAGTCGAACAGTTACGGAAACGGCCGAACTAGCTTTTGACGGAAACTCACGACTAGACCCGAAGTTAGCCGATTTCATTTCGTCCGTTAAAATTAATAAAAATTCAAATACATGTTTACAGAGAATACATGTATAGAAAGAACCATATTTATAGTAAATTTAATTTTCAATAAGATTGGTTCTATACAATCTTTTGATCCGACGTATGGTAACGGAGATATTTCGAAACCCCTCTAAACCCCCCCCCCTGGTCCGATTTGTCATTTTACATAAAACGGTAAAATGTTGAGTTTGAAAACGATCAAACAAAATTTGCGACCGCTAGAGCGTTAACAGACATTTATATCTATATATTTCTCCCTCTCTCTCTCTCTCTATATATATATATATATATATATATATATAAATAGATAGATAGATAGATAGATAGATAGATAGATATAGATATAGATATAGATATATAAATATATAATTTTGAATGGACCTCATTTTCGTCATCTTCTGGGTAGGATCGGTGGACATTTGAAGAATTTTTTGAAAATCACATCATGAGTACGACCTCAATAGCTGATTTCCCTTAAAGGGAATCTACTAATAACATAATAAAACTATTATGTTGAAAATATAATGTTTTAATAATAAGGTAATACATTGACACTCATTAGTTTAGATTTTTCTAGAAATGTTAATGTAAATTCTAGTCAGTTATAGTCAATTCTAGTTTTAAAAATATGAATATGAATATATATATATATATATATATATATATATATACAAGGCATACTCCTTGCTATAAGGAAAATGCTTAAAAGCAATAAATAAGATAATAAATAATAAAAATACTGGAGCAGTGGTCTAAATGGATATGACAATTTATCATGTTTCGTCCTCATCTCAAGGTAAGGACTCTTTAGCAAACTAATAAGGAAAAAGAGTACCTTAAAAGACTTTTCACAGAGACGTTCACCACAAAGAATGATCAAAAAGAAGATTAAATTTAGAAATTTAAATTCAAAACTCTCTTCAACCCTAAGTTAATAAGATTCATTTATTTTAGTTAATTTATTTTACCAGTACCTGCATTTAATAGAAATACAACAAAGAAATTTCTCAGAAATTCACAGAACTCTGGAAGGAACAATTCACATATGTTATTCAAGTTCCTGGAATGAACAGTAGAAACGAACCTACATATAATCCTAGCATACCATCCGTTATTCAGAAGACATTTAGAAAATTCAAAATATTTCTGTTATTATAAGTTGTGTCAAGAAATGTTACATATTCAATCTAGGTAAATATTTAAAGCCCTACAATAGGTGCTCTGTTTAAAGTTTCGCAAGTCGAATATTAAGCGATTAATATGTATTTTCATATTTTCAACCTTCACAGAACCCCAATTTGTACTCATCGATTTGCGACCTTGAGTAGCTAACAAGGGAACCAGAAAATTCAAAAATATTCTGAAATTTTGTGTTCTGAAACAAAACTATTTTGTCTCTACGGAACTGAGGGGGTAAAATCGGCTCTTGAAAAAAATTGGTTTTATATATCTGAGCAAATATTATTTAAACGATAATAGTTATAAAAAAGTTTCAAGTGATAGTTTTAAATATTCATTAAAACTGCAATCAGATTTTGTTTTTTTTTAATTTCATATTTAATAAATAGAATGTCCATCCCCTCACTTTTACAGTTTTTTAAATTGGTTTTATTATAAATCATATAGCATATTTAACTACTGGTTCAACCACATATGATAAAGTTGTATTCTGATCACATTTTTTTCAAAAATAAGCTAAAAATACCTTTAATGTATCTCTATGCACTTACCTCATTCATCACTTCATGACTCGCTACTGGTTCTTCTTCACAATCTCATAGAGGCAGGTATATATTATCAACAAATAAATTACATATTGACATTTATGCAATAATTAATAATAATCTGTGTATATGCATATATTTTATTTTAATTGACTGTTCCTGAAATGTTTAATATTTTTTCTTATTGTTAGTAACATTAAAAAACCTTCTTCGTTTGTCTTTTCTTCCGTTTCCTCTATAGTCCTCGTAAAATTATCTTTTTGCAATATTAATGCAACACTATGCATAAAACACTAATTGTCTTATTTCATTTTATGTATAAATGTGTGGTTTATAAAACATTATATAAATATAAATCGGAAAAATTGGTAAGTTTATAGGTACACCGCAAATTATTTTCATGTGGTGATTTCACTCCTTCAAACTGTAGTTCCGCACAAAAACATAGTTTTATGTTACTGATGAACTACTCTAGTTGCAGACAAATTTTCAAATTTTTATTTTATTTTCGGGTACCCTAAAACCCTTGTGAGACACGAATACCTCACATCCACCTTACATGTTAATTCCTCTTTACATCGAATTTTTTGTACATGAGATTACTATTTCAATTTGTAACATTTCATGCAATAATTGTTCCGTAACCCATTGAAATATTTCAAAGAAAAATCAATTGAGTTCGATATACCGTTTCTAGAGCTAATCGGGTAATGGAATAACTTTTATCTTAATTTACGTTCACGAGAAATAAAATATTTGTGTGACAAAACTAGGTCCCCGTTCCATCATAAACGCTCCAGTCATACGAACGAGCTGCATGCAACCTAATGTACGATAGAGCAGCATGCAATATTGGCAAGTAAAAAAATGCCCTTATGCAAGCAACAAGGTATAATCTGATAAATAAATTAGTTGAAAGGCTTAACGGACATGCCATACATCCATTTTCGTCGGTAACTAGTACGTAATAGCTGGTGTTATCTTAAAGTATTATGCTAAGTATTTAAAGTATTTACTTTTTATAATGAGGTCCTTAGCGGAAACGAAACTATAAACATAAAAAAGTTAAAACCGCAATGTATTTAAATTATATTATTATATCCCTTTAAAATATTTGTAAACAATCAACAATATTAAAACTTCTATTATAGTTATTATTATTTGTAAGGGTAGTTCTTTTTTGAGGCCTGAACTTGAATTTGGCATGGAAATTTGGAAATGGGTGTATATTTAGTAAACGACTCACTAAATAAGGATTGTACATTTTTGAGTAGATTATAAGTCGCCTCTGACGAACGTATCTACGATATTATAGTCTGTTTTTTTATGGCAGAAACGAAATAATTGCCGCGAACAATAAAAACTTCAGTGTTATGTTTTTTTCTGGAATATATCCGGGCGTGTCTTAAAAGTTAGGAGCTTTAGAAAATAAAATGCAAGATTAGTGGATAGGAAATACTGGTGGTAAAGTCTCCCAAGGATGAGTCCTTTGAAAAATCTTACACCGGAAGGTCACTGATTACTTCAAATAACAGTGTGATAACATCTAGCCGCTGGTTTAAGAAGCAACGAATGATTTGTAGATAGAAAGTGATAAACTAGCTGTAGTTTTCAAAACAATAAGACGTTTTCTATTGTTGTAGATAATTCCAAAAAACAAATTAAAGGACTGTGGATAATCCTATCTGGATTCGAAAGTCTTTTCTCTCAATATCATACTGTCATACATTCTGTAAATGTATAAAATCGTCCTCTGTCTTGTCATTTATTATAACCTAAGCAACACAATCCTGCTCTGTGACAGATCACAGTAAAACTGATTTCTTGATTTGATAAATCCTCGAACTTGGAAGTGTTATTATCCAAGACATGATAGTTAGACTTCAAAGCTTCCAATTACTTCCACAAGTTCCTGATTATTCCCCTTTAATTTAAAAAAAAATACTCATCATCGTAAATGATCTTGTTTTATGTTGAAAGGATAAGTTGTTGTTGTTATCACTAACAGGGTGTGTTTCTTTTTGTTATCGCTAATAGGACACGTTCTTGTTGTTATCACTAACAGGGTGTGTTTCTTGTTGTTATCGCTAATAGGACAAGTTGTTGTTGTTATCACTAACAGGGTGTGTTTCTTGTTGTTATCGCTAATAGGACAAGTTGTTGTTGTTATCACTAACAGGGTGTGTTTCTTGTTGTTATCGCTAATAGGACAAGTTGTTGTTGTTATCACTAACAGGATAAGTTATTGTTGTTTCACTAACAGGATAGGTCGTTGTTGTTATCACTAACAGGATATGTTATTTTTGTTTCACTAACAGGAAGGTCGTTGTTGTTATCACTCACAAGATATGTTATTGTTGTTTCACTAACAGGATAGGTCGTTGTTGTTATCACTAACAGGATATGTTATTGTTGTTTCACTAACAGGATAGGTCGTTGTTGTTATCACTAACAGGATATGTTATTGTTGTTTCACTAACAGGATAGGTCGTTGTTGTTATCACTAACAGGATATGTTATTGTTGTTTCACTAACAGGATAGGTCGTTGTTGTTATCCCTAACAGGATGAGTTTTTGTTGTCGTTGTTGTTATCACTAACAGGATTTGTTATAGCTGTTTCACTAACAGGATAGGTTTTTGTTGTTTCACTAACAGGAAGATTTGTTATTATCACTAACAGGATGAGTTGTTGTTGTTATCACTAGAAGGATAGGTTTTTGTTGTTTCACTAACAGGATGATTTATTATTATCACTAACAGGATGAGTTGTTGTTGTTGTTGTTATCACTAATAGAATGAGTTGTTGTTGTTGTTGTTATAACTAACAGGATATGTTATTGTTGTTTCACTAACAGGATAGGTTGTTGTTATCACAAGAGGACGTGTTTCTGTTATTCTCACTTGAAGTAATGTTATCATTCGCACTTCTCTCACTATTCCCACATCGTGGAAAGGCGGACTTCAAACTCACCAGAGAAAAAGAAGGCCTCAATACCATGCAATAGTATTCCCTTCTGTACTTTACTAAGCTACAATAAAGAGAACATGAAAAGTTACTAAAATTGAAGAGAAAACTTCACCATACGCTCAAATTAGTTGAAAAGGACAAGTATATAAAGTATTATGTCATAATTAAATTCAGTTCATTCATTCAAGGCTTAATTTTTTCCTAGGTCCACTGACTACAATTCAAGAATTATGTATGATTATATATTAAATCACAGTTTTTTTTTATAAAAATGGGAGTATATATTAGTTTTTAAAGTGTTATTGGATATAGGTTAGAAAGCCAGATTTCAATGTAATTATAGTAAAATTGTAAATAATTGTAGTGGTAGTAAAAATAAAATTCATTCGTTAACTGATGGATTCATCAGATATCTGTCTAAAACACTTTCTATTAACTAGGATCCACCGAATGAGATTATTAGCAGCTCAACCCTTGAATCTCATTTTAGCATTTTCAACTAACTACAATTACACATTCCAGTACTATTCTACGCCCGGGAGCATGGTTTCTAAATTTTCTTCAATGAAAACCATTACCCTACACATTAAAAGAAGAAAATGATTTTCTAGGTGGCATTTTCATATTTTTTTTTTGTATAATAAAACTTACATTACCACAAGTAACCAACAGTTCATATATTATTTACTTGTATAGAAAATGATAATTTTATTTCCAATGAAATAAAATCCGCCGTACATATTCTTCAAAGTGTTTTCCAAGCCGAGCTGCAAGTCTGACTAATTTTATATATAATATGAAGGATAGATCTTAAAAAGCTATAATAAAAATTCTGTACTATAAAAATATTTCAAAGGAAAGTATATAAAAAGAATACTAAGAGGGAACTGACAATAGCAAAATCACACACCACCACAGTGAGCTGACTCCTATTCAAGTGAAATGAACCTCGCGAATGACTGAGCCAGCAAACCATAAATTATCTCGAGCTGCCACTTCATGGAACAAATTTGCCCGAAAAATCCTTGTATTTTCACTAATATCCACCAATACTACTAGGAGGTCTAAAACTGAGGCTATCTAAAACTTGGCTTTCACAGCCTACGTAACACTAGCATGGCATCGACTTCTTATTTTACACTTGGTTGGCAACCTATAGATAACCCGTCCTAATTAATCTTAGTAACTCAAATTCGATGATATTAAATAACGTTGGTAAAAATTCTATTTAACCCTAGCATTTACTTGCTATTTAACGCTAGGCTTATGAAACAGTTTGCTTGCTAAGGTATACAAGACTATACACCATTAGGCTTTTCAAGATTAACGCATAAATCTTGCATCGGCTTCCTAGCCACCTAAAATTTGGCGTCTATAAAACGTCTAACAGTAGACTTCCAAGGCTATTTAACACTACTCTTCCAAAACTATTTATTATATGTAATCCTAACAGATTGTTAGAACTTACAAGGCTATATAATCCTAGACTTCCAAATACCCTGCTCATAAGACTACGTAATAAGATGAGGTCACAATTATGCTATACCAATTACGTTGGAAATCTTCCTAGCTAATACAGCACTTTTCCACTTTTTGACGGACTCAAAAAGAGAATGTATTTTGAGATGAGTTCAGTAGTGTGTAATTCCTGCACGAGGGAAAAATGATTGGGTTAAGCAGCTCCGGTGTATGACGTACTTTTTGTTTAAATGATCCAATCTCCCGAATATTTATAAGTTAAGTATTATTAATCAGTATGCAGTACTGATCAATTCTGAACTATCAAGGGTGCCGTTTTCTGAACGTAGGGGATTCAGTAGTCAGCAGTAGTGTGTGCCAACCTCAGTTACAGTAAATTTTTCAAATCTGTACTAGGCACTGGTTTATCCTTCCAACCAGGACCGCCCGTTAACGGGACTTACCAATCCTAAGCTCTGTAACAACTCAACACCACTATCCTTTAAAATAGAGCTTCCTGCTCAGGAAAAGGAGCACTGCCATCACCTCCCTAGGTTTGATAGACCTATCCCTACGGAACAAGGCAAAGGCCAGATAAAAAAAAACGTCCGTCAAGCAGGGGCTGCGTAAACTAAGCAGATTTCTCATGTGAAGTTTTACAATAGAGAAATCTGCATACTGGTAATAAAAGCCCACCATGAATAAATACAAACGGTAATAAGAAAACTTTCAGTTAATTTTAATAAATTCCCAACAGAAACGGCTTCTGAATTGTAAAAATAATTTATATTTTAATAACTCAAATTTTAGTAGTACAAGAACTAAAGAAGGGGGGGGGGGCGGATGAACAGACCGTATTTGCATAAATCACACAAAGTAATGAAGGTAAGGTAAGGTTAGAAGCTTCCACCTGAGCCGAGTACTGACGAAAATGGCCGATCTAATCCGAACTATACCCGACCATAGACATATACAATAGGATACTCCAACAATGCTTAATAATATTTTTTTAAATCATTTCTGGAGAATTATCCTATTTTCAGTTTTTAAGAAATTTTTATTGCAATGACCCCAAATTGATGAGATATAGAGATCGCCTGGCTGGTGGGAGCGGATTTATACCTGAAAAAAGGCCAACACCACCACTAGGCTAAATGTTTATGTCAGATCTATATGTCCAGGGTTCATATTTCATCATAAGTGTTCTTTCTCTATAAATCGGTTTACCACTCAGAGGCAGGAGAGAGTCAACATCTCCAATTCATAGAGGAAGAGCACTGATGATGAGACTGGGCCCTCGAAAGATAGCTCTGGAATAAACATTTGTAACGTGGTAGCGGTGTTGCATTTTTTCAGCCATGGATGTACGAGTAGATGTACATATCATTAATAGAGTTCGACCATTAAAAGAAAGTTTTTCATGACTTGAAGGGTTTCAGATGAATTCAGATTAATCAAAGGTCCATAAAACGATTCTGAATTCAAACTAATAAATTTTCTTACAGTGTCAACATCTAATTTATTTAAACAAGCTTCCAGACGTTATTGGAAAGATTCCTTGGAGAGTGCTTTGGTGAACTTGCTTAGACGAAGGCTTCCCCCTGAAGGAACACAATCATTAATGTTTGAACAACCTCAACAAGACGGCCCAAACTATTTTCGTTGATCGTTGAAGCACACTTGAATAGGACTGGTAGAAGTTGGAGTAGCATGCAATATAAAACAGCCGGCAAGCCATAAAGGCTCATATAAACTACCCATTCAAGCTATCCCATTTACTTTATATGAGATCTTCAATATTCTATAGCTAAAGTGTAGGCAGCCAATAGAAAATTCAATTTCCTTCTTAACCTGTATATTGGCGGTGGGAAAAGCTCAGCCAGTTCTCCTTTTGAACAATTCATGCCTTCTTAGGAAATCCTCGGAGGTTTTTGTATCTCTACGCCCCTTAATCATCGTCTCCCTTTTTGAGAGACCATTATCAATTATTATCGAGCGGCCCATTCAGCTGCCGGCGATGAAAGAAACCCGAGCCCTGTTTTAAATCAAACTGAAAGACTTATATCGAATTTCTGATTCGGACAATCGGAGGGTAATGGGGCGAGATGGGACGGGGCTTATAAAAAAAGGGGCAAATAGACAAAACACGAGATTTATAGTGGCCATAACAATCGATTATATTTGATCAATGACGTCAATTAATACCACCAAAGAAGAGATTGGAAGAGTTATGATCGAACAGAGCTAACAACCTCTGCAGCTAGCATTGCTCATACTGTTCCAATTAAAAATATATTTAGATTTAGTAATGTCAGTTAAGGGCAAATTTTCTCATTTCCTGTGGATATCATTCATTTAATGTCTTCTACTAGAAAATAAATTAAGTTTTCAGTGCAACAGTTTTACTTTTAAGAGTTTTTAATTATTGGTCTATTTATTTATCACTTATAATGTAATAATGAAATATATATGTAGAACTTAACGTTGAAATTTGGACTTGTTATATTGCTATAAGAAAGGGAACAAAAAATATACAGCACTGGCAATTTCATTAAATATTAAAATTGGTTGAATCAACCAATTAGTTAAACAAATGTTATTCAATATGAAAAATACTAATAAATAAATATACATTCGTATAAATTTCAAAACGTCACATACATTTCAATTACAGGAACGATAAACACTAACAAAAAGTAAACAGGCAATAACAAGGAAATGAGTTTGCATTTAAGTAAAAAAGTGACCTGTTGCAAATTTTACACGTATATACTATAGGCTTTCCAAAATGGTCATTTAGTTATATAGTTGTCCTATACCATATTAAAATGTAGGTTAGTTGAACCAATTGGTTAACATTGATGTTAGATAATCATTATGTTGCATTTTTGTTCTTAGTACAAGAAAGGTGTTGATGAATACATCATTGTGCAAAATAAAAATATTTATGGCAATACATTATTCATGTCTTTACTGTAAATTATATTTTACATTGTTATCTTTACGAATGCTATACACACATGACCCAAATCAGGTGCAGTACGACAGACTTAAATGACTTCTAATATACTGAAGACAATCAGTAGCACTAGGGCATTCAGCTCGTTACTGGCCACCCTTTAGAACTTAAAAAAAAGACCACCTGAAAAAAAAGGTGCATTGCTAGGAAATTTGAAACTTTCCAAGCTGATCCATTGGCCAGAAGTAAAATATGTCTTGTATTGCAGATTAATGCATTTAAAGGTAAGAAAATGTGCAAATACCACTGACCTCTAGGAATTAATGAATTGGGTATATTCATAGAAAAATAAAATTATAAAATTGCTAAACATTTCACATTGACCCAATATTAATTGAGCCATTATTGAATCATAGCTTCCCTTTAACCATTCACATATTCTCTTTTCTAACAGAACATTATGAGTGCAAGAGGTGAGTAAATGGAGTATAGTAACGTTTCCAAAATATATGTTCAAAGGTGGTTTTATTTTTTTTTATTTATTTATTAAGGAGCATTCGCTGCGAGGCGATATTGCTCATAAAAAAATAATGAATATAATCAAAATAAAAAACGAAAGCAGTAACAGAAAAAAATTAAACAATACAATTAGACACAGAACCATCTAAGAACGCAACCAAAAAACAAAACCCAACCAATTAACAAGGTGATTTTAAGTAGAAAATAACTATTGCACTTATTTGGACTATGCTACTTCTAATTAATTTTTATCTTTTTTAGATGTCTATGAAGTTTTACTTAGTTTTATTGTTAAATCATAGACTACTTTACATTTCTGGCTATGCTATAAGCGTTATTCTCATTCTTATTGGTTATTATTCAGTCTACAGGCGCCGATGACGGACCTTGATCTTTGAAAGTGGGCCTTTCATAGAAAATTCTTGTGGAGAACCTAGGCTTTTTATTGATTCTGACAAAGATTTAAAATAGCAGTGCGAGTAAAAAGTTCATACTATGTGGAAGTGAAAGAGTAACGTATGAGAAGTGCTTAAAGTTAATGGACACAACAAAATGTCATCAATAATGAATTTAAGAAGACAAAATCAGCAAAGGGAAAAAGAAAGGAAATAGAAAACAAGTTTCCAATAATTAACTATATAAAAAACACGGGAGAGTAAAGTAAAGTTGTAACATAAAATTTCACGACCAATTTCAAAATCTACAAAGGTTCAATGTTAGATATCAGAAAATAGACTCAAGAATTATTGCGAAGGAAAGATATTAAATTGTTGTTCACTTTCGAAGAATAAATGATATTAAAATATTAAAATTTTTGAAGCGGTGTTAAATCAAAGCTTTTCTTTAGCATCATGTTGTTTATAGCCCCTCTTCCGCAACTAGACCTTATGATGAGTGGAAGAGTAAGAGGGTACAGAAGTTTCCAAGAGATTTTCGGCCCAAGTGGAGAATCAGGGCGGTGAAGAGAACCTCAATATTAGATTATTGTGTTTTGTCCGGTATTTAATATTCAGGCTGGATGAAGAGGGTCGGAGCGGCTAATTCGGGGGGGGGGGTGTTCTACCCTCGGCCTCGAAATGTTATTATGTTAACGAACTCGTTCTAAATTCGGGGCTATTCCTTGAAGCGCTCTGTAAACACTGCCAGATCTACATCTACAGGTCATTTCAGAGCATGGAATATCTCCTTGCTACAGATTTATGTTCAACCAAATATACATATCAAAATAATGTGGGCCAAAGAGAATTATTGGTAAATCCATTATTAGCCCCAAGAGTCAAAGGGAGACGTCAATTTCAGAGCAAGGGAGGGATTATTGGAAATAAATGTTTGTATCGATGGGAATCAACCCAGGCTTCAGTGCCCTCAGGCAAGCACACTGGCCAATTACACTATCGTGCAAAGTTTAAAATAGACATTTTCCCTGTAAGTCGCTCTTCTCAACAAGATTTCTTCTTACTGTCATTATGTTCAGAAGCGGAAATAGTTAAATACTTACTCGCGTCATAAAGACTCGCTCCATCCAAGTGCAAATTCTTTAATTCCTCTAAATGGAATGAAAGGAATTAAAAGAAAAAAAATGTTATAGTTTTATGTAGCACTTGTTAGTCATATAATATATTGTTAAGTATAAATCTAATGGAACCTGCTCGTATCAGGTTATACTATATGGGCAATCAGACTATCCCCGAAATCGGGACTGAAATGGTCTGTGGTAATCATGAACTGTATTCATGGGAATTGGAGCAGAACTATTGAGAGTTGGGTGATTTGAAAGACGTAAATGAATTACATGAAAAATTAAACAAATATGGATGAGAGGCAAGAAAAAGATATTTAAAAGGTGTACTTATACGTTGCTTGTAGCTAATACATTTGAAGAAATTCTCTGATCCGAGAGGCCCTGTTTCTTCCAACAACAACAATCATTGACGAAGCAACAACCATTGCATATTGATTTATATGCAAGGCGAGAGCTAGAGTTCCAACGACGACCAACCGAATCTCTTGTTCTCCATTATTAGAAATCAGAGAGCCCTAACACTCATGACTGCAAATCCTAGCGGACTTTTTAAGAATTTCTCATCTCCTTATTTTAAAAAAAAAAAATCAATCTGAAATTTAGTAGCCTGCAAATGCAAAATTATAATTTAAAAAATAATACTGAATTAAATGAGTACACACATAAGCCAGTTCCTTCCAGCCTATTGCAGAATTGGACACTATATGTTTCATAAGTTAGATCAATCCAATCATAAGTTAGATTGTCACATGAATGCGTACTTTATTCTGTTATATTTCCCTTTCAGCATTATTTTTTTTGTAACATTTGAAAAAAAAATTATGGAATTCGCGTAACAATAAATAAACAAAGCAGGATTTATAAATGGCTCCAACATCCGTCATTTAAAGGAAGACCTTAATAAACGGAAATGTATAGGCAACGATAACCAATACATGAATTAAGTTTATAACAATAATGAGAAGAATAAAATATGATATATATATATATATATATATATATATATATATATATATATAAATTATTTTTTATATGTTACTCGGTTTAGGATCCATTTATACCTTGGAAGGTTATTCCTTCTAAAGTGTATACATTCCTAAAGATTTTATTCAATCTATAAATAGTCAATATAACACTTATTTATAAAGATGAATGTTCGTTTATCTTCCAATTCACATAACAAAAGTATCTAGTAAAGTAAAGTTCGTAAAGATTGTACTGACAACTTGGCATTACAGTTACAGAAAGTTGTTATTAGCTAAATTATGATATATATGTGCAGTTTTAAATTGTGGATAAAGTATTATTGGGATTAGTTCAATTTGATTTGTGACTTTTGGATACATTTTGAAGTTTAATGGCAACAAAGACTAATTAAATTGTTATGTTGAATATATTTCCTACTTCCTAAGTGTAGCCATGTCAGTTAAAGTGTTTGATTTACAATAGTGGATTCACAATAGGAATTTATTTAGTGACGAACTCATTCAATAACATCTGTAGACCCACCCTGGCTAGAAAGAGGTGATAACTTGTAGTTAACTCGTCCCCATTTTCCTTAGTAACACTATGTGGACGTTAATACATAAAATTCAACATTTCCTATTAACTTCAGTTCCGACTATAATTAACTTATACATACACACAAAGAATTGCATTTATCTGCCTTTAGTCTTGGAACAGATCTGATTAGAAGTTGGAGAGACGAGACCTCAAATCAGTTGAGTGCGATAAATCAGGACACCTTATTAAACATTCCAGAGACTGGCTGTTAGTTAATGGGTAACTTGAGGTTAGTTAGTGGTTATTTGCGAAAGAGGTACCTTGACGAAGGCTAGAGCCCCCTAATTCACAAATTGTAATCACAAATAGAGGCCGCTAGTGGGGGAGGGGATGTTTAATTCATCGAGGCAGCTGGGGGTTTTCACACGGTGCCCCGGCCTGCCTCAGGCCTTTGTTGATCTTTAGAAAAACCTGTTATTTTTACCCCCTTTTCCTCTTGCAGCCCTTTTCCTCTTCATAATACTTACTTTAGCCCTCTTCTACATCCCTATACACACCCTTATACACTAACCCCTCCCTAAATTACCTCATCTTCTCTCTCCAATTAAACGAGAACTCTTATAACATACATATATTCAAAGGAATATTGTTTTAAACATGAGCTTCTCAACAGCTCAATTTTTTGGAGAGACATACAGTCCTAAGAGAATGCAATAATATGTGAGGGGAACATATTAAATTTGCACTCTGCAGTGAAAAAATAAATTAAAGCTTTTGAGTGGAATAAAAAAAATGTTGTATTATCTCAACACTTGACCTGCTGGTAAAGATATAATATTTGGAGTTAATTATGGTAAATCGGGAATGGTATAGGTAAATTTCCCAAAAAACTGTAAATATAAAGTTCGTCACGCAGGGGCTGCGTTAACTAAGCAGATTTCCCACGTGCGTCACGTTTTTGCATTTATCTCCAAAATTAAAAGTTCAATGAGAACAATATTTGGTGTTTAAGCTTCAAATAAAATGCTTCATAACATAATAGAATATTCTTAATATGAGAACAGTAGGAGTGGGGGTTTACTGAAGACCGAAAACTAAAAGAATGCAAATATTTCAGTTAATAATCAAGATAGTGAACAAATGTACATAAAAACATTTATAGAAAATTAAATTTGTAATAAGAATGGTTTTATACAATTTTTCGATCCGACGCATAATAACGGAGATATTAAGATTTTCCAAAATTCTCCCCTCTAAACCCCCCCCTCTCCCTGGTCGGAGTTCAGCCGTTAACGAACTTGATCTGTCTTTTTATATAAAACACTTATATGCCGAGATTCGTAACGATTAAACAAAAATTGCGACCACTAGAGCGGTAACAGACAAATATATGTATGTATATATATATATATATATATATATATATATATATATATATATATATATCAATAGCTGATTTCCCTTAGGGGAGATCTTCAACAACGTGAGTAAACATATTAAATGGATATTGAATTCTGAAAGATAGCTAGGATAAGATAACTTGCCAAATGAATATGCCGTTTTCGAAACACAGGGAGACTGAAATATGTTGGTCTTATTTCAGTTAACGTCTGGAGCGTGTACCATCAATAAAATGATGTCGTTCATTTACGCAGCGAATGTCCAAGGGAAATTATTGTATTTGGAGTACACTTAATGAAATGAACAGTATGGCCAAAATACGGTTTGTAGTAATTTAGAGTGACAACAGACTGTATTACTGTCGTTTTGGAAAATTAATCCCTTGCATGAAAGCCTAAAAAAAATACTAGAGTGTTTTACATAATACATACTGAATGAACAAATATACTTTATGTGGTGCATATAATATTGATGAGTATACAATTTCAGGGGTATAGATTTATTACTGCATTTATATGTACTTACAGGCGTATTAATGTATGTATAGCCTTCTTATCAGCGGTTGGTATTTGATGCTTTAAGTTTACAGCGCAATCTTGTATATAATATACGGTAGCAACTGAGATAATAAAAAGATTACTGAAATTGTGAATTTGTAAAACAGCAGTTTCTGGGCAAAGGATTGAAAAATCCAGTGAAAGACGACATAGCGGACACAATCAATGATGACACTAAGTGATCCATCACCGAAAGTACCTCTCTGCTGGCGAATAGCCAAACCTGATACCTCTTTGGCCTCTACTTCGTAGATGTTAAGGTAGTACCAACTGGTCCGCAAATAACTTCACGAGAACACTAATTTTTGAACAAAAAGTAAATTTAGGTTACTACTAACTGTCCTACTCGCACGTTACTATAAATTCGACAAGTTGCTTGTGGTTTCCTGTAGGAAATTCTAGATGTATCTAGGGTTGTTTGATTGGGAGCCTCCAACAAGACGATCAATTTAAAAGCACGCTTAGTGTTTGAAACTCAGAACAACATGAGCATCACCAGTATGAACATCAACTATAGGGCAAATGAATTGTCAGTTACAACTCATCGTGAGTCTAATGGTGACTTCAGTATATATCATACGTAAAATATTAAATATTTATTGATGGTATACAGCATCCATTAAAATACTGTTTTCCCGTATACTGAATAAGCTCAATGAATCCAATGAATGCAAAAGAAGATTGCAAACATAAAGGATGAGATATTGAGTACTGAAGAACTTATAATTATCGCTCACAAATGTATTCTTTGCTAGGCTAACATGTGCTTATTGCAAAACTACTGATATTATTCCCTTTAATGTATTTTAAAATTGTATAATAAGTCTAAATATATCGTACTTAGAACCAATCGAAATTATATGTAATTATAAATCAGCTATTAAGTCAGATTATATACATATTCATCTTTTAATGAGTAAAAATCACCAATAAACTATAAATATAGTAATCCAATGAATATATAAAATAATATATTTTATTTTGCAAATAATAGAATGCATGGATGAATATAAATGAGTCTTGGCAAAAATTCAATGTAATTTAATACATGTAATGCAAATATATCAGGCTACGACATCTGACCCCTCAGCGTAAATAAATGGCACGACAAATGTGCCAGATTTATACATGGAAAACAATTTCAGGAATATGAAGCGTCTCTATATTTGAGTAATCATTTTTAAATTGTATTGATACATTACTATGTATGGTGTTAAGTTTAAAAATATTGGCGAAAGTTGCCTACATTTTTTAAAAATTTGTCAGCGGGTTTAATGTATAAGTTACACAGCTCTAAAAGTCCATAAAATAACGCTACAGTAACCAGAAATTCAAAAATAAACTGAAAAAATTTAATAATTAGCATAATATTTAATAGATTATAGCTCGTAAAGTATATTTAAAGATTATATTGAAGACCAATTTATTCTACCCAGAACAATAAACTAAAAACTATTGAAACCTCCATCCGTCTATTTAAATATTCGACAAGAGACTACAGAAGAGATGGAGTCGTGCTCCGAATAGGTCACTATCTATTATGGCAAAAGATTAACCACAATATGTGGGAATTGTTAGACAAATTTAACTAACTACCATAGTATCGGTTAATTATCAAGATAGTGAATAAAAACAGACATAACAACAGTTATAGAACAATGTATTAACATTGTCATTGGTTGTATACAATTTTTCGAAATTCACCCCTTTAAACTTCTACTTTCAGCCATTAACGAACTTGATGTTTTGTTTTACATAAAACAATTAAATATCAAGTTTGGTAACGATCAATCAAAAATTGTAACCTCTAGAGAGTTAACACACACACACACACACACACACACACACACGCACATATATATATATATATATACATATATAGTTACGAAACTGAAATACATTAAAAATTAAACAGAGATAGTCACGTATTTGGGGAGTACGGAGATCAAAGGGGTGCCGCCGTATGGTCGCGCCCGTCCTAGTCAGACCTGGAAGAGTCCAGCCAACTCCACTCTGATGTTGCCGCTTCTGTATAAGTAGCGTACACCTCGGCCGACAGTTAAGTTTTTTTCTCAGCTGTCTTCAAGTGATCATCAGTGCGACTTAGTGCAGTGCGGTAAAGTGTTTTTATGTGAAGATCAGTGTTGTGCCGCGACTTTGTAAGTAACATTTTAGTGCCGTGTTTAAGACAGTGCAGTGCCGTCTTTTTTGTGAATTTCCAAACTCGATATTTAGTCGTATTATGTAAAAAGAAAGATCATGTTCGTTAATGGCTGAAATCGGAACAGTGAGAGGGGGGGTGGTTTAGAGGGGAGGATTTTCGAAAATTCGAAATATCTCGGTTACTATAGGTCGGATCGAAAAATTTTACAAGATTAATCTTATTGCAAATTAAATTTACTATAAATATTGTTATATACATTTATTCTCCTTACTACAACTGTTGTTATTAGGCGGATTTCTCTATTGTAAAACCACGTGGGAAATCTGCTTAGTTTACGCAGTCCCTGCGTGACGGACTTTTTGCAACTATAGCTAATTGGGACGGGTTATCTACAGGTTACCACCATATTCTAGCCAGGGTGTTTCTAAGGATTTTATTTAGTGAATTCCGTCAGTCCTATTGACAGGGGCGGGAATCTAACTCGCCACTCTAGGTTTACCATGTGAGATTAAAGTCGACGCTTTAACTCACATGGCTAACTCGAGCCCTTGTTTTTATTATTATTTTTAACATAAACGCTGAAAACTAAAATACAATATTATATATGTGTATAATAGTAAAGTATAAGAGAGGAGGACTGCTAGTGTTTGCCTAGAGTCATTGTGGAATCCTATGAAGTGCCGTGGGGTATTTGGGGAGACGTCTGGAAAAAATTAATTAAGGGAGATCCTTTGTTGGCGAAGCCAAGGCCTGGATCCATTTTTTTTCTTTGCTCCCCCACGGAGCCACCCCCCCTCTTTAAACAATTTTACCCAGGATCCCTGATAATTTACGGCCGCCCCCCCCCCACTGCTGCGGCCAACAGGAGTCTTCTGTCCCTAACCTATTGTTTGTTGTGTGTGGCTTCTTTTTCGTTTGCTCTACGATAGGAACAATAAAATTTAAAATAGTTTTTCCTTACAATAGCTTTTCAAAGACATTTTGTTTCTGAATAATTAAAATATGCTACGATTCACTACAGTGAATGTTTATTTAAACAATTTTTTGTGCTTAGTTAAATGGATGAATTGTACTACGCTAGAGCTTCACAGCATATATAATGAGTTTATTTTAAATTCAATAGCTTGGTCTATTCATTCTCTCAAAGAAACATATTAATATATGTGTTTAACTGTATGTCTAATGGGAAATTTGAAAATATCGTTGTGTTGTCTGGTTCTTTTAGTTTTTCCTCTTTTTAGTTTAGCATTGTAGACCTTGTTAATCATAAGTAAGATTCTAGGTTTGGTGTTCAGAGTTCCCATATAGAGGAGAACGAAAACAGTCCTTAAACAATCATCATTCTTTAATATTTAAAGCTGAGCAGGTAATTTTCTATATTTAGGTATGTTACTCACTAGACTATTAGACGAGCGTCGATATGTGCTCAATCTGGAAGTTAATTTAGGAATTAAGTAGGTTTAAAAGAGTAAACTTTAAAAGGAATAACGAGTAATTTGTATTCGTACTAAAACATTTCAATAACGTCTCTAGTTCTATAATTCAGGTAATATGGATAAATAATAGAATACAATTAACCAATTTACACTCAGATTGAATAATCTGTAACAAACATAATCTAACATGCATTACTTAAATTAGGGAATAAACTAAATTAATTTATTTCATTTAAATTAAGAGTATTAATTTTACAAGTATAGTAAGCAATAAAAAATGATTAATCTATTTCATTTTTTTTATCTAAATCTTCTGAAGTTTTTTTTATTGTTTCCTATACTCATTAATTTATTGTTATGTTTACTCATTAATATCTTCTTCATGTATAATATATAGAAAATAATTTTTTTCAACAAAATATAACAGTATTGAATAATTTAAAAATTAATTAATGACATTTATTATGTGAGTTATATTTGTATTAATGTACACGTCAGTAAAAAAACAGTAGAAAAATTAACAACACAATTAAAAATAATAATATATTATATTAGAAAACTTAAAAAATTATCGAAGTATATGATATAAATTAAATTGAGATATTTGGATTTAATGAAATTAACTCCGAAGATTTGAAGAAGTCCTCAAATTTAAGTGGTGTAAAATCAATAATTGCTGTTTAATAGAAGGCTAAACTGCATTTCAAAGGAGTATATTCCATTAATGTTTTCTGTCATAATGTCATACTGTATATCAAGTCATCAAATTTTTGTTTATGTTCTCTGTCAGAATTACACTTCCTGTTGTCAATCAATCCTCAATAATAGTATTAAATTTTAATTTGTCCTGACAGTAAGAGAGTAAGCAGTATGCAAGTGTAAGGTGTTTTCATCTTGTTTAGTCAGAAATGTTTCCATAAAATATATAAATGAAAATCAATGTGTTACTGAAAGGTTTAGCGATGAAATTTAACCAAGTGAATTTTGGTATTACTTTTGTCAGGTATACTCTTATTCAGGATAATATGGGTGGAGGATCTAGAATAATATGGGCAATAGGAAAGCCAAAATATAGAAAATCTTATATATTTAAAAGCTACACTTCAATTTGTTAAATAGCTCTTTGTAATTGTATTTGTGTAGCAGTGTTGATTTTTCAGTCGAAGGGACCTGCACACTACGTATCGTAATTTGGTCAGAGTGTGTTATATGTAAACATCAAGTGTTCTTTCATTTGTAATTGTTTCTGTTTTTTTTTTTTTAATTTTAAATGGACAAGTAGAAAATGTAAAGGTTTAAGAAATTATTCTAGCGTCTTAGAAAACAACATCAGGCTACAAAAAAAAAAGTTTAGCAAATTTTATGTAGAAATCATGAATTAATATAGAAATACCATACTCAATCATTGCACAGCTCCGATAAAACTCAATTAAATTTGGCATATTTTAATGATTCCACAATAATGGAGTAGTTCAGACGAAAATTAGTAATGACCAGTTTTGACGTGTTAATAAGACCATGACGAACGCATTGACTACTTCATGCAAATGACTGAAAGGCCGCATACACGAATAGGGTGAGATGAAAAGTCATATATGACTAAAGCCTGATAAAACATGACTAATTGCTAGTTTGCATGGCTTCTTACATTTCCAAAATGGATCTGGGTGTGCTCCTGTTCCTAATCTACAATCTCTAATTTTTTTCCAAGAACGAGCATGGTGTAATTAGTTTGTTATTTACAATTGTTTCTTGGTTGGGCTTTAACCACTACAAAAACTGTAAATGGTGGATATGTAATTGTGCTAGGGAAGTACAACCAATTGAACAATGCACTAGAACATTATTTGCACAATAAATAATTATTTTATACATTTATATATAAAAAAAGGCTGCGTTCACTCATTACTGTGTTTGTGAGTGCGGGGCTGCTTTTGGTCCACACAGGATTCATGCTTGTAATTTTGAGCGTTAATGCATTCGTTCTTTAGTTTTTAGAGGCCTTGTCCGGTCGGGCAGTCGGACATTCGTTTCTTCGATAACATGTTCATTTATGACTACAAGCTTTATCACCTTTCTTTAGTTCGATTCATGTTGGTGTTATTCAATTTCATTGATCTTTTTAAGTACGTTCGAGTTCAAGCCATTCAAAGATTGTGCAAATGAAGGTCGTGTGACACAACCTTCGTGTATTTTTATGGCATGCATTTAGTCCATTTGTTCAAGAGCTTGTACGTTCGCGCCGTAAATACGATTTAGTGAGTTCCTGTGGTTCTGTGATCTCTTTCTTGAGCTTTCGTTCATCTATCTATGCATCTGAAGATTGTGTCTTGGGTGTTAGCGGTTCTTTCTTCGTGTTTTTCGGCGTTCTGTGAATGTTCGAATTCGTTCTTGTGTGGTTTCGTGTTCACTGTTTATTTGCATTCCTATGTATCTCAACAAAAGCAATAAAGTCCGTGGCAAAGTCCAAAGCAATAAAGGGGGTGCGTAAACTAAGCATATCTCCCTCGGGAAGTTTAATAATAGATAAATCTTGATACTGGTAACACAACACCACCTTGAAAATTAAGTGAAAAAATACAAACGGTAATAATAAATCTTTCCTCTCCAGGCGGGAAGCGTCTGAAATGTAAACAAACAGGTCTGCCAAACCCGACTTTCACCGTAAAGAAAAATAATTACTGTAATATATCAGAATATAACATATTAATTTAATTGAAAACTATTTACTATGTCTAGTACTGTAACTTATAATAAATCAAAATAATTTTTATAAGTAGAAGTGGGGGTTTGTCGAGGGCTGAAACATATAAAATCCAAATATCTCGGTAATGTGCATGATACAGGAAATATGTATAGAACAATATTTAGAAATCATTTAATTTGCAATAAGAATGGTTTTAAATGATTTTTCGATCCGACTTACAGTAACGGAGATATTTCGAATTTTCTAAATTCCTCCCTCTAAACCCTCCTTCCCATTGGTCCAATATCAGCCATTAACAAACTTGATCTTCCTTTTAACATAAAACGATTAAATATGGAGTTTCGTAACGACCAAACAAAAATTGCGACCGCTAGAGACAGACAAATATATATATACACATATATATATATATATATATATATATATATATATATATATATATATATAATTTAGAGCGTACCTCATTTTCGTCATCAACTGGGTAGGATCGATGGACATTTGAAGAAATTTGTCAAAAGTCGCGTCATGAGAACGACCTCAATAGCAGATTTCCCCTCATGGGACATCTGCTAAAAGGCAGGCCTCACAAAATAAAGAGATTAACCAATATATATAACACCAAAGGCATGGTAAAATGAGTATCAGATCAGAAAGAGAGAACATATCTCTTTTCTCACTCTCTTCTCTCATCAAACGAAGCCTCAGTTAGTACTCCACCAAAACTCTCTCAGAACTGAAAATGCCTTCTTTTGCTTGGTCTCGACCAGGGTGAGTGACTGTACTGGCGATGGCTGGGGCGATGACGAGATACAGGCAGCTTTATTTGCTCCATTCCAATCTTTTGTGTAGTTTCCACAATTATAAATGTATAAACTATGATGTTAAGTAACATCATGCTCGGCTATGGAAATATTATTATTATTTTCTATAACATCTGAGCTCATTTTACCAGTTTACAAAATCACAGATTATTGCTACATTCAGTTTGTTTTGGGGATATATATTTTGGGGTCCTCAGAGTTACGAAATAAATTCATGGGCAGTTGGAAAATATTATGTACTGCATATATGGTGATGTAACAGGATGTGGAATTAGAGGTACAATAAAGGAAATGAGAAATATTATTTAGCTTAGTAAGAGGAGAATGAGTCATCGTACAAAGTTAAAGACGAAAACATTTGACCAAAAATGTCTGCTCAAGGAACAAAGCGGAATTGTTTGATGTTTGCCACTGTAGATTTAATTTCTATAGGAGGTACCTGTCGACGAGATTCCTTCCTTGGACTAGGTCCAATAAATTCAACCCATAATGGCTGTTCTTAATTATTTACCTCTACCTACAATACAAACACGAGATTTATTAAGAAAAAAATCAAAACCCTTCAAATCAAAGTGTGAGTTTGTCAGGTTAGAAATCTCATGCAAATATGTGAGAGCAAGTAATCTCTAGATAAAATAATATTACAATTCTTGAAGAGCGTTCTACTTAAAAATAATTTATTTTTCCTTGTCTGTCCCCTGTATAAGCAGCTGCCCACTATCACTCCCTGAGACTCTCCTTACAGTTGCGGGAATGAAAAAATAACATCCTCGATTTACAGCAGTGGGGAAGGACCCCATCGACATCCATTTCCAGCCTCAAACACCTCACGATTTGCTAAGTACCATATCATGGATGCTACAGAAGGATGCAATACTGCTTATTTCCGCAGAATGCTACGAAAAAACGTTCTTTGCCACGTCAAAAATACAGAAGAAATAATAAAACAAATAAGTAATATGATTTTCTGAAATTTAGTAATTTCAACTAGATAATACGATAATAATAGGAATACTTTTCAAGAAGCACAGCCTTTTTTCGGCTAATTTGTTGAACAATACTCTTATGTATCCTGAATTATATTATATTAACATTAGTTTCACCATAACTTCCCTTTAAGTCGTTTTTTCATTAAATTTGATTGCTTATTAAATAAAAGTTCTATGATCTTTGGTCATACCCCCTCCCCGCGCTCGTCTGACTCAAGGGATTCGTGATCAGCGGTTTTACAGTTTTACTTAGGAAGTGATCAGCTCGATGTTTAATCCCCGTCAACCCAGGAGGACTTTGAATGAGTTATCTTCCGTAGACTTACACATTATAACCAAGTGGGGGGAGGGTCAGTGCTCATTTCATTCTGTGGATGGGATCTAAACGAGTAATATAAAATAAAAGTATTCATTCATAATGCCTTGTGAAATTAATATCATGTTTTCTCGCAACTTTTAGTTAGGTTCCTAACATTCAATATTCTACTGCCCCAGGGCCCACGAAATATGCTACACACTTTAAACCTCATTGATAAAAGATAACACTGGAGTAAATATTCACTCAAACCATGTTTTTCGTTCATATTGGAAGAATCCAGCAAAATAAACGCAAAGAAAGGCGCTTGAAATGTATAACATCAAACGACTGATTTATTCATTTATTGATACGTTTTGTTATATATAGATGCCATTGTCAAAGCTTTGGAACTCCTAAAAAGTTTGTATAAAATATTACATCCCGTTTATGTACTTATAATAAATAATCAATGCCCAAATAAAATCCAAGACTAGAATTACCGGTTTAGTAGATTTTGTTATCAACTATTAAGGTTATAGATGTCGTCAAGAATATAAATCTTTTTAAAGAAATCTAGAGTAGGTTGATCAATAGGAGAAAGACGTGAAGCTCATGTACTCCTATGGGGCCGATAGGCTTCTGATCTAGGCCTTTAAAAGCTAAAAGCCCTTAATTGAAACAAAAAAGTTATCTGAGCGGGCTTTTATGTGCGTGGCCGTGTGTGTGATGAGAGTTCGAATAGAGACGTCAAGGGCTCTGCTGGCCAGAAATAAACTGCCGCTCTTTTCAAAAGAGCATGCCACTTAGAACAGGTCTCCTTATCAGGAAGACTGATAACAATAGTACTACTTCAGAGAGAATAAAAAGCAAGCACACTTCTGCCTTAGTTCCTGCAATCACTAACGGTTACACTTAAAGCGAAAATAATGGTATTTTTATAATATTGAACTTGGGAGTAATACGCCTCCAAAAAAAAAGAGAACTGTCGTTTAAAATAAATACTAATAAATAGGTTAATATATACAAATTATAACAAAATCATGAAATTTGCTGTAGGCACCACAATACTAAACTCATTAAAAAATGTTTTGCATGGTCGCATTCATTTAAAAGTGATTTGCTCATTTAATCTAAAAATGACATGGATCATGTTTTAAATTTTTTTTCAATTGTACAAAAAGGTACTATACCAATTTGTATCTCTAATGTGTATGGAGAATAGTTTTATTTTTGTACTACTCTGAGACCCCTCCCCCAAAGCAGATTTCGACCGAAAACGAAGGTACACAACTAGTCGTCAAAACAGTTCTAAATATGAAATTGGAAAATTGTTAGTTTCTGAGTTACACTAAAACTAGTCACAATGGGATCAGGGTGGATCAAAACCGATAATTCCATTAAATTCTGAAAACCAAAATTTTTACAATACTTCTTTTACTTCGTACAATGAAGCAAAAAGAGGAAGATTCGCCCACATGAAGAAGTATTAAAATATGAACATGCAAAAAAACCTGCCACATGCCCACTATATAGTCACTTTAAACATTATACTGAACTAGATATCTCAGTTTTATCTTAACAAAGTTGGTTCCCATCACCTTCCCTGCTGAGTTGGCATAAGGGAAATATATAAGTATTCTATAATGCATATAAGAACAATAATATATTATATCAAACTGTTTGTTATCATTATTATTTATTTGAGACGCCACTACAATGGTGACTCATCTTTTAACATGTTAGAATATTATTTTACAAAATTAAATAAATATTAACATTTTTAAAAGGTAAATCTTACAAATGTACAAAACAAATAGAACCATGCTCCTAAAATGGCGATTCAACTTTTAACATGTTAGAATATAATTTATATTCTAACTGGAGAACACAAAAACTACCTAATCACAACTCTATCCCAGGCATAAGGGAAATAGATAAGTATTCTATAATGCATATAAGTACAATAATATATTACATCACACTGTTTATTATTTATTTGAGATGCCGCTACAATGGTGATTCATCTTTTAACATGTTAGAATATAATTTTAATAAATTAAATAAATATTAAAAGTTTTACAAAGCTAAATTTTACAAATGAAAAAAATTAATAGAACCATGCCGCTACAATGGCGATTCATATTTTAGATGCTAGAATATAATTTATATTCTAACTGAAGAACACAATAACTACCTAATCACCACTCTATCCCCGTCATAAGGGAAATATATAAGTATTCTATCTATATATATATATATATATATATATAAAATTGTAACCTCTGTCTGTACATTGATTTTTTTCTCGAAATTTCACGATAACTTTTCGTTTCACATGTCACAGACACCATAACTGCATTTTGTTTCTTTCGTGTATGTTTGTTTGTTTGTTTGTTTGTTACCTTTTCACGCATAAACGGCTGAACCGAATTTTATGAAACTTGGTATGTATATTACAACTAACCCAACTTAGACTTTAGGCTATATTAAAATTCTCTGAGATGAACAGGAGTGGGGGTTGTAAGGGAGGCCTGAAATTAAAAATAGCGATATTTCGTTTCCTATTGGTTTTTCGGCAAGTATGAACATAACAAAAGTTGTGTATTTTGTTATTTAGAGTAACTTTTGTTATACACACTTTTTTCGTATAACGTATTATAAACGAGATATACGCTAAAACCTATAGCGGAAGTGAGCAATTTTATTTGGCACAAACGACTCAACCGAACTAAATAAAACTCGTTATGTATATTAGCACTAATACCTTCATTATAATAAGCCATACCAAAAGTTCTAGAAACGGGCAGGAGTGGGGGTTGTAAGGGAGGCCTGAATTTAAAAATAGCGGTATTTCGTTTTCTATTCGTTTTTCGGCAAATATGAACATAACAAAAGTAGTTAATTTTGTTATTCAGAGTAACTTTCGTCATATTCATTTTTGTCTTTTAACAAAGTATAAACGAGATATACACTATAAACTAAAGCGGGAGTCAACGATTTCATTGAGCACTAACGAGTAAACCTAACTTACAAAAACTCAGTATGTCAATTAGCATTAATTCTTCCATGATTATAAGCTATATTAAAATTTTTAGGTTAGAACGGGAGTGGGGGTTATAAGGGAGGCCTGAAATAAAAATTCGCGATATTTCATTGTCTATTTGTCTACGGGAAATATGACAATTTGGAGGACAGTGAAGACTTACATAAAAAATTAATTTTATTATTAACAAATGCCAACAACGGGAATTAACCCTAAACACTGGGACGGGTAAATGTCAAAATATTGTGCAAATTAAAGCCTTGCCAAAAAATACCATCACCATTCAGCCTTAAATCAATTCCCGGGCGAAGCCGGGTATCTGAGCTAGTAATCCATAAAATAATAATAATATATTGCATCACACTGTTTATTATTTATTTGAGATGGCGATTCATCTTTTAACATGTTATAATGTAATTTTACAAAATTAAATAAATATTAAATTTTTTTCAAATATAATTCATATTCTAACTGGAGAATACAATAACTACCTAATCACCACTCTATCCCTTCGTGACCTCGTACTGATTCATTGCTACAGGGAATTTAAAATTATTACACTTTAAGAGATCATGGCCGAAGTTTGCCTCGCATACATTCATAACGTTAATTAGTTTTAAGACCGGCTAACTAAAGGGGATAGATCTCTGAGCAAGGAGCGAATTCATCTTGAGATCAGTCGTACTGAAACGTCAATAGGCCGATCAGCTGGAGAGGCGGATCACGGACGGCTGAAGAATGTTAGTACACTTGCTCTAATGAAACACAGGCCGACGTTTTATTGGCGGGTATAACGAGATGGCTGAACCCTTTTACAGAGGTTCGTAGCCCTCGGAAGAACTGTCATTAGGCCGAAACCCAATCTCTGCCATCTTTATAACCCCTTTTATCACGACTCCCTACTACTCATAATTCAGACGCCTTTTTGCCTTGGATTTCAGAAGATGGAGGAATCGTATAGTTGCCTGGAAAATAACAAAATATTTCGGTTTATCCAGTTACTCTTTTTGCGCACTCATAAAACATTAAAATGGACATACATATCTTAAAAGATTTTTCTTAAGGGTAAATCTGTTGTCGAAATTCTCCCCTAGATAAGATACTTTTAAGACTGTTTTGATCCTGCAACTAGATTCTCATATATTGCCAATGAACTCCTCTACACATTGTAATGAATTTGAAATTGCATTACAGAAATCCATCACAAATGACCATATATTTTATATTCTGAGTAATGCAAGCACAGAGCACATTAAGATTATTATGTATGAATGTTTAAATGTATAGTTTATACCTTTAAATGAAAGTTATATCCAATTTGGAGTTAAGTCTGGTGACTTTTCCCCACCTCTGCCCCCGCTGTACCTTTGGATTTCCCCATACCAGCGGTCCCCATTTAATAAGAGATATAAAATTTTGAACACATAAATTGGGCCAGTTAACTTACCCTAACTCACCGAACACGGCTAAACATTAAAGAAGAACATTTGGGAGATTTAGTTTAAGTCCGAAAAGTCCTAGGGGAACCCGCAGCTGCGACTCCTTTGCCTTTAAGTTAAGTCACCATGTGCTCTAGCATTTTCATAGATAACGCCGATGGATTTTGATAATAACATTCACAGCTCTTAACGTTGATACACTGATTAATATTACGGATGAATTTCGATTATAATTTCCCGTTATATACACTTTTTGAGCATATTTTGATGGGTGGGGTCAAAGGGCGAGATCGGCTCAGCCTATATAAGGAAGATGTCGCGAAGGATTAAAAGCACTCTATCTCAGATCCTCTTGACGGAGAACTCTTGTCGGTTAGACCTCACTAATCCTTCAGCTTCGGCCTGCTTTAGCCAGACTACTTCTCTCCTGCACTATCTCTCACGGCTGAGTCTCATAGAGAACTTCTATAAAAACAGCTTAGTGCTTTAATTGTAATATAGTATAAGTAGAGATAAGTGTCACCCTTTATATTATTAAAAGGTGCCTCTTAATTTTAATTAATAATTATTATTGATATTAAATTATAAAAAAATATCTACATATATATATATAAAATTGTAACCTGAGTCTATACATTGATTTTTTTCGCGAAATTTCACGATAACTTTTCGTTTCACATGTCATAGACACCATAACTGCATTTTGTTTCTTTCGTGTGTGTTTGATTGTTTGTTTATTTGTTTGTTTGTTACCTTTTCACGCATAAACGGCTGAACCGAATTGTATGAAACTCGGTATGTATATTACTACTAACCCAACTTAGACTTTAGGCTATATTAATATTTTCTGAGCCGAACAGGAGGGGGGGGGGGTTATAAGAGAGGCCTGAAATTAAAAATAGCGATATTACGTTTCCTTTTCGGAAATTATGCACATAACAAAAGTTGTTTATTTTGTTATTTGGAATAACTTTTGTTATATGCACTTTTGTCGTATACCGAATTATAAACGAGATATACGCTAAAACCTATAGCGGAAGCGAACAATTTTATTTGACACAAAAGTCTCAACCGAACTAATAAAACTCGGTATGTGTATTAGCACTAACGCCTTTCTTATAATAAGCCGTACTAACATTTCCTGGGACGAGCAGGAGTGGGGGTTGTAAGGGAGGCCTGATATTAAAAATATTGATATTTCGTTTCCTATTGGGTTTTCGGCTAATATGCACATGACAAAAGTTGTTTATTTTGTCATTTAGAGAAATTTGCTCAACAATCTTTTTCAATATGAACTATGAGTTACCTCACCTGGAAAAATGAATTCAAATGTATGTTGATATTTTGCCTTAATAATTCAAAGCTACGCATAATGCACAGGAAATGGAAAATATGACAATATGGAGGACAGTGAAGTCTTACATAAAAAATTAATTTTATTATTAACAAATCCACAGAAACACTGGGACGGGTAAATGCCAAAATATTGTGCGAAGTAAAGCCTTGCCAAAAAAATACCATCACCATTCAGCCTCAAATGAATTCCCGAGCGAAGCCGGGTATCTGAGCTAGTATATATATATATATATATATATATATATATATATATATATAGTTAAATTTCGACTAGAGTCCATTGTTGGTGAACCCTTCCTAAATTCTTGTAAGTGGTTTGGTTGCGGAAATTATCATCTCTTACAGCTTTCACTGACTATAGCCGCAGCCAGATCTCAATTCCATTCATTTTAATTTTGTTGAAACTTTGCTTTTTGTATTCATCAATAGCAGGTGCATTGAGGACGAATCTTTATTGAATAAAACCATGCAATGGTTACTGTAGTTTAAAACGCAGGTAAATTTCTTGCTAACTCTTAATGTCATGATTCTCTTATGGGAAATCAACTATTGACGTTGCGCTGAAGACGTGATTTTCGAAAAAAAACCTCTACAAATTTCCATCGGTACCTTCCAAGGCGGTGACGAAAGCGGCGTCCTTTCAAATTTTACATAATTGGTGTTTTTGTATAGGTAGCCTATTTTTCTGCAGCAATATCTGAGATCTCATTCCAGGATGTGCTTTGTAAAATAATTATTCTTCTAGACCTTCTTATTTATTTTTTAAATATGTGAATATTCATTAATAATAACACATTTCTTTTATATATTCATTTAATTTGAGTAATATATAGCTTTTTTTCTTGTTGCATTATCCATAATGCTTAATTCTATATTTTAAACATGCAGTCCAAAAGACCATACTTTCTCTATAAGTGTAACTGGTGTTTGATAAGAGGAACTAAGCTAAGTGTGCTTCTCATCTCCTCAGAAGTAGAGTCGTTATCATCCAAGTCTTCACTCATCCTGATAAGAAGGCGCATGCTAAATGGCATGTTTTCCGAAAGGAGCGGCAGTATATTTCTGTGGAGCAGAACCCTTGACGTTCCAGTTCCATCTCTCATCTAACACCTGGTTGTGAACATAAAACCCGGTCAGATAACCTTTCGATCAATTAAGGACTTTTATCTTTTAAAGACCTACATCTGGAGATCATTAATCATTTAGGAGTATTCAGACTTCACGTCTCCTTTCTGTTGGCAACATTCTGTAAATTTATATTCATGTCTGTATTATATTCATAACTCGTCAATAAATCAGAATAATAAAATATGTTTATACCGGGCTTAAAAGAATTTCAGGAATATTTGATTTTGCAAGACTTATTGGTATTGCCAGTTATATTAAATAATACACAGCATTGTTCAGGAATTAAACACAATTTTGAATTTCTTTGGGTTTGGTTTTATCTTTGGCGTCATGAAACACCTTTACTTGCTTACATTAAGTCAGGCATTATATATTGTCCTAAGAAAGGGCTCATGAATTTAGTTTTCATTATTATAAATATTACTTTCAAGTAGCCAGAGTCATCGGACGATGTAGTATATCGTGATACTAAAAAAAAATAATTGGTATTAAAAACATCGCTCCACTTAAAGTGTTTGATAAAAAGAACTAAGCTTAGTAGTACTCCTCATCTCCTCAGAAGTAGTGTCCTTGTCACCCAAGTCTTCACTTTTCCTGATAAGAAGGTGCATTCTATGTTTTTCGAAAAGAGCGGAATATTAGGTAGAGAGAGAGTGAGAGAGAGAGAGAGAGAGAGAGAGAGAGAGAGAGAGAGAGAGAGAGAGAGAGAGAGCTAGTTATATCTGGAGTCCTATCTGAAAGGTAGAGCAGCTGTTGAAAGGAGTTTAATGCCCCGGCGATCCTCCTAAATCTTGAAGTTCCTCCGGTATCTAGAAACAAAGACTAGCGCCATTAGTACCCCGGACCTTCCTGCTCGTCGACCTACAAACTCCACCTCCATCTGTCTCATAGTTCTTCTTATCTTCCCTAGCCTGCCGCCCCAAAACCTACCGAAGGGCCCACCTACTACCTTACTGTAACTTATAAATCTAAGATGCCGATAAATCTCTTAGTCACGGCAGGTGTTTGTCTTATTCAGAACCAAAATAGCATATATCCCAAATAGCTAGCTTATTTCCTATATGTAAACATACGAACGAATAAGCCTTCATACGTAACCAAGATGTTTTTTTTAAAGGAACTTTTTGCTTTAAAAAAAAATAAATTATCCATACAACATTACAATTAGGTGTTGCGGCCACTTTTTTTAAATTATGGTTTATGCTTTCGTACGGAAGGTCCAATTTAAAGAATGGTATAGCAAAATTATATAATTTATTTAACTTTAAAAATTTGTTTCCAAGAATTTATCACAACAATAAATATTCCTAGACTAACACCATAAGAAAAAAGTCCGTCACGCAGGGGCTGCGTAAACTAAGCAGATTTCCCTCGTGAAGTTTAGTAATAGATAAATATACATACTGCTAACACAACACCGTGAATAAATACAAACGGAAATAAGAAATGTTTCATCCAATTTCAATAGCCTGCCGACAGGAAGCGTTAGGTTAGAAATGTAAACAAACGGGTCCCGCCTCACACCGGAAAGAAAAACTATTTCTGAAATATATCAGAATATAACACATTAATTTTATTGAGAACTATTTACTATATCTAGTACTGTAATTAATAATGAGTCAGAATAATTGTTATCTCAATCAATAAAATTTTAGTAGTCCAAAACTTTAAGATGGGGGGTGGGGAGTCATCAGTGCATATTTGCATGTATCTCGTATAATAAAGGTCTCTTGAATACAATTTTTGGTATTTAAACTTCCAATAATGTGATTTATTATGTATCAGAGTATTGTTTACGTAACATGAATAGAAGTGGCGGTTTGGTGAAAACTGAAAAATGCAAATATCTCGGTTAATATTCAAGATAGAGAATAAATGTATATAACAATATTTATAGTAAATTTAATTTTAATAAGATTGATTCTGTATAATTTTTCGATCCGACGTATAGTAACGGAGATATTGCGACTTTTCAAAAATCTCCCCTCTAAACCCCCCCTCCCACTGGTCCAATTTCAGCCGTTAACGAACTTGATCTTTCTTTTTACAAAAAACGCTTAAATATGAAGTTTGGTAAGGATTAAACAAAACTTGCAACCGCTAGAGCGGTAACAGACAAATATATATATATATATATATATATATATATATATATATATATATATATATATATATATATACATATATATATATATATATATATATATATATATATATATATATATATATATATATATATATATATACAGTTTTGAACGGACCTCATTTTCGTCATCTACTAGGTAGGATCGATGGACATTTGAAGAAAAATGTCGAAAATTCCGTCATGAGTACAACCTCAATAGCTGATTTCCCTTAAGGGAAATCTGCTAATAGAAGCTCATAGAAATATTATTCCTCCTCTCATTGGGCTGCTAGAACTAATAAAATTTTATTCTATATTTCAATTCTACAAAATTACAGCCCAAACATATATATATATATATATATATATATATATATATATATATATATATATATATATATAAACACAATAAGCCGCTCCTTTCTATCAAAGTCAGCTTTTTAAAGATTATTTTATTTAATATTTCATAGAGTTGTTCAGATATAATACTAGATTTTCGACAAATGTAGCTGAAGGAGGCTGATTATTTATAAAAATAAATGACAATTAATATTCATGCGTGCAGTATATTTATTGAAATATTTTCAATTCTGGCCGTGTTATGCCATATTCTTGAATTTACTTGGCTTTTGGTTCCGAAATAACTCCTCTCGATCTAAACAGAACCTTACTGTTCAATTTATTATTGTAAACTTCTCTTTTAATAAGTACAGAAAGTGATGCTATTTTTCTGTAAATTTATCTCTTATGTTTCTTTCGTTTATTTTGAATCGGACAATTGGATCAATTATTGTTGTGATACATGTCGGTGGAGTGTGACGACGGTCCCCACCGACCGGTATGACAACGGTATCATTTATATTGGCGGTTCTAACCCTTTATATGGATCAATTATTCTTTATTTTCTTGTCTTTGAATGGCTAGTTCTTCTGATGGATCTATTTGGTGAGCTACAACCAATCTCTTCATTTATTCAAAAGTGCGTGTGTGTGTGTGTGTGTGTGTGTGTGTGTGTGTGTGTGTGAGTAAGGAGAGTGGAGAGGAGGGATGGCGGGAGAAAGTGAGAATTGAACGGAAACCATTTCCGTATCTCCCATTCAGGATTGGGGTGCATTCAAATATAGTTTTAAATATATCTCGTCAAGAGTAGGTACAACAGCAATAGTTGATTTTACTCAATGTTGTGAAGGACTTAACGCCTGTTGGTCTCGCATAGATCCATTCAACTACATCCTCTGCATCTCTCTAACCACTAGTTCGTTAGTGGCTCGTGTTGGGGCATTAATACTGGAGTATCCAAACTTGAGTAATACGCGCCCTTCAATATTTAAAGGATATATTAGGAATCCACAATAGGACGTGGGAGGGCGAGAGCTGCATATTTGATCGGCGGTTCTAGGGGTTAGCGGGAGTTGGGTAAGCCGCACGCCCCAGGGTTAGGCTCTGCAAGGAACTCTGGCTCTGTTTAAGATTTCAGCAGAATACCCTGTTTGCGGCTCATAGACCGCATTTTCTGCGCCCCTAAATACTCCATGTCTCTAATACACTTTCAATCACAAGGTTAATCTGATAGTTTCCTTGTAGGGCAAATGATTGAAAAGGAAATTCAATCCAGAATTTTGGCCCATTCATGATTAAATCTTAGCCTATTTGACTTTGTCAACCATAAAATTTGCAATGATAAGCAAATCAAATGTCTACATCCTGAATTAATTTCAAATAAAAAAAAAATATTTTAATTTCATTTTTCTATTTCCCTTCTGTTTCTGTAAATAAATAAGTCAACTAAGTGTCAATCCATTTCAAATCATCCAGAAACTATAAAAATTTGGTTGCTTCACTATTTTTCACTACTTCCTAACTATTTGTAAAAAAATACTTATCTTGTATATTCTAATCCTTCTCAAGAAACGCCACCCTACTGGAAAAAGGGATTAGAAATATGAAAACATAGCTCTAATTTCAACCCTTAAAACCTAAATTGGGGTTAAAAAGTGTTTAGAACATAAAATAGAAATCTTTATTTTCTGAATAGTTTTGTTTAGGAGTTATAAGTGTTTGCTTAGTCAAAAACTATGTGCAGTAAACATTTTAAAATGATGATTTTTATCTTCCAACATGTAAGGATATTGTATAAAAAATCAGATTTTTTAAAAATATTGAAGCAACTGCTGCTGGATGATTTCAAATGGACCTCTAAACTTAATTTTCTATAATTCTCTAATTATTCTCCAGCTGACACTGTTCAATATGTTCATTACGGCGAATTGGTGAAATTTCCCTCATTTTCTTTAATTTTATTTCCTTCATCCCTTTCCTTCTCACATTCTTAGTCCGTTAGGTTGATGGATCACCAGAGCCTATAATGTTTTTTTTTTTATTTATCAGTTAGGTTTGGTTTTTATTTATAGGCCAAAATTTCAATATCTTACCAATTTTTGACATCTGCAGATGCAACATTATTTATAATTTGATTCTATTCTCAAATTCAATTGACTACTAATAGTGCACCTCTTTTAATCGAAACCGACTATTAGAGAGGGAATGATGTTTAGAGGAAATCAAATATATAAAAAAAACCCAAAGTTCTCCGGGAAAAAAACACAAAATTTTGTTTGGGTCCATTTTTATTCATCATAAAAAAAATCTAAATATTAATGATATTTTTATTATGCGGAGATTTTATACGCTACCTCTAAATAAACTAATTTCGAACGAGAAGGAGGCAAACATTATTTACATTCACTTTTATTTGAGTACGAGGATGTTTTTTGGATCAGATATTTTGTAATTGACAAAGCAACATGTAATCGGAATCCTTATAAAATGAGATTTTAGACAATTCATCTTTACTTCACTTTGAGTACAACAATCCAGCTCTTTGAGAAGTTCCCTGGCTTGTTCTTTATTAGAACTAAATTAGGGAATATACATTTTCTAGTTTCTAGTTTAAACCATCGAGGCCTTCAGCCGTCCTCCCTGGGTAAGTCACGATCGTATTTTGAAGTATTTAGCGGTCAACTTGCCATGCAGGTATCCAAAGGATAGATGCCAGTTGACTAAGGAAAATCTGGAATAAATGGTAGGCAGTTTGTATCTAAGGACATAATAAAGGCAAAAAGTACCATCATATAATGTTATAACCCTCAGTCTCTAAAGATATATAATTCTCTGAGTTTAGAAGAACTCTGGGAATGGAGCAGCATGTACCTCTGAAAATATTTAGTGCTGATGAGAATGTTGGAGGAAAGGGCCGGTCTTTTTAATCAACGGGGCCGATGGATATTGCCTCGTTAGACCTTCAAACCTAGTCGTTATGGTTTGAACCAATTTTTACTTTCATTCGAGTCCGCCGTGTTTCAACACAAAATAAAATAGTGCAATCCGAAACCATAATAAAACTAAGTCAAACATAAATAACAAAGAATATTCAAATGCCGAGACTCTCAATTATCTTCCAAAGGCGTCAAACTTCATTATAATTCAAAAAGCTCGTCAATATTGTCAACAGGCGTCCATTGAATCAATTGTCGATTCCCATCGCTCTAATTTACGTTGAGTTTGGAAACATGGCCAGGCCATTAGGCAAAGTAAATGGTGCGAGTGATACCTGGAGTGATAGATATCCTCCCTGATCCTGGAGAGATCTCCCAGATCCTGTAATGACGGAGAAGAGGGAGTCCATCCCCTTTGTCTAACCCCGCTATTTGACATTCCGCCCCCCATCTCCGACCAATTCTTATTGCTTCTAAAGACTGTCATGTTTTATTCAGGGCGAGCCTCCCCTGGCTTGGCGCCCTCCCTCCTTACTTTTTCGATAAAGCCCCCAAATTCCCCAAGGGGTTAATACTGGGCCCGGAGTCCTCGACTTCTGCCTCGGCCTTCGAGGGGCATCGATATTAAAGACTCCTATGTTCAGGGTCTTAGCGCCCTGCGCTCATTCTCATCAGAAGCTATGTATCCTTCAGAAGTTATTGCATTCGCAGGCATAATGCATTAGGAATGTGCAATTGAATGAATTGAATACATAATTGACGGGTTGCTAGCAAAAACCCCACTAGTCAAAAAGACTGAAAAATGATTTTGAGGTGTCATGATGTTGTGTACAGTATTACTCATATACTGATGCAATAGAAATCGCCAAGGACACCTCTCATCGAACTGTTTCGGGAGTTAAAATACGGTGATTCTGCAAAAAAAACACTAGTCTAAGGGCGTACTTCAACTTGCTGACTACCTGGAACCTGCTGCAAGCAAGAATATTTACACGAGACTGCCCCAGCAGCAGCAGCCGACTCACCTTGTCTTGACTACGATATTGACAACGATGACAATAGTGATGGATGTAAAGATTGATTTTTCCAAAGTTATTGTACACGCTATTCAACATTTTGCTTCATAATTTTTCTTAAATTGTTCATTTTTCTTGTTACAGTTATTAAACCAAATAAACGAGTAACTCAATATGCCAAATACTATTCTATCTGCCTGATCATGTTATCTGTATGATATTTGTCTTTTAGGTTTTTGTGGAATTCCACCAAAAACCCAATTAGTCATGAATATTCTTCTTCCCTATTGAAAGAGGATATATTTTATCATCTGTAAATTAGTATAGATAAAATTCCTTATCCCCAAGGAGTTTATTAAAAAAATATTAAAATATTTAAGTATTTTTTTAATTTACCAAAAACGTGTTTTCTTGACTAGTGGGATTTTTGCTAGCAACCCTTCAATTGCTTTAGTAACCGTTTCACAGCATGCTATCCCCATATTTGTTCGCGCCTAAACCGTGTCTCTAATCTGACTAATCTTTTACCGAGGTGGTCCTCTCTGTGTAAAACCTTTGTCTCGTCAAATTTTATTTGGAGAGGACAAATACTTGCGTGTTTGGCAATGGCGGATGTCTTTGTTCTGTTATGTTTTAGATCGGCCATGTGTTGGTTAACTCTAGTAGCAGTCTTCTTGCCTGCCTGCCCCACATAAACCTTACCGCAATCACACGGTATTTATTTGCCTGACGAAGATGGACGCATTTCCATCGAAAATTTGCAAACCAACAAACATTACAACCCCTGGAGCAGACAGCCGAGTTCCTCCCAACGAAAATACTTCCCAGCGAGGTAGCCTCAAAAATAGAAATATATATATATATATATATATATATATATATATATATTGAAAATAACTGTTTATATATATATATATATATATATATATATATATATATAAACAGTTATTTTCAATTAATAACACACAATCAGTGATAGATACATATAAAAATAAAAATCATTGTTTCTCAAAAGCCCATGAAGAGTAAACCATATGACTTCACAAGCCTATCGAAGTGGTCATCTTACAATCACGAATATCATGGCAGTAAAAACCCAAGGTCCTACTTACTTATTATAACATAAATACTCAATTTTCCCATAATTCTGAGTGGGCATCAGGGAAATGTGTACAATCTCAAATAACCTGAGAAACTGGACAGCTAACTACTGTAAAATTTATCACATCGGGCGTAGTGTTAATAATATCCAGTTTTCGGCCACTGTGTGTACGCGCGCGGAGAACACTATTATTTTATGTTTTATTTTATATATTTAAAATGAAGTTTAGAATGAGCTTCATTTTCATCAACAACATTTTACTCATAATTCGCTATTGAAAGATAATAATAGAAAAATAAGTCAACATCCAAAACTAAACAAATAGATTTTACGTGGCGCAGTAAATCAATTCTTGGCTGTTTTATTTTTGTTCTAACATGTGGGCTGAAAAAAAAACTTCCTGCAATAAGAATTGGTGTTGCAAAAAACGTCACAGCTGTTTGTCCCATCAGACTGCGCTGCTTATTGTTCTACTGAGGATGACAATGGATAACGATGACAATCCGAATTAGCTGATTAAAAGAACAGGATGTGGTCGAGTCAGGCGGCATCCCCTCTGATTTTTTATGCGTCAAACTCTCGGTCTCTCTGATATTTTTTTTAAAGGCCTTTCTCTTTATGATTATTATTATATTGAAAAGGGTACAACCCCTTAGGTACATCCCTCTCCATTGCCTTTATAGCCACATCAAAGGACCCGCGGGGAGTTGATATTGAAAACTGGGTTTCTTTCAGTCCTATCCATTCCCGAGTCGGAGTCTTTTGTGTTTCCGATGAAGCGAAATTGCAAAATGGGCGGAATGGAGAACGAGGTATGCCCTGAGAAAAAAGATCGACTCTGAGAGAGAGAGGAGAGAGAGACAGAGAGAGAGAGAGAGAAAGAGACAGAGAGAGAGAGTGAGAGAGAGAGAGTTTTGTTCTTTGGGATATTTCAGCGAATGTTTGGAAGATACTCTCCTAATATACCCCTTAAAAATTCAATCCCCAGTGGTTTTTACTTGAATGCTAATATTTAGATTTGGTTTACCGTTTTACATTAAAAAAAAAAAAATGGAGTAAGACCGCAATGAACTGGAAATTCTTTTTGAATTCCACGTTAAAATTCTCACACTGAGGCAGATTCTTTCGCTGATAAATATTTCCCAAAAGAGGGAACACATATAGGTTTCATTAATACTTCTGTGTAATTAAGGCTTCCTGTCATACATTTTTGTGTAAGATTATTCTTTGTGTTCCAATGAATTGAATTGATGTTGCTTCTACTAACTGCTGATACAATGAACCGCGGTTGCACCATCTCTAAATCTTAAAATATAATATGCTTCAGGACGGTGATCAGTCAAACTTCAATGTAAAGCTAAAACTTCTCAGCTAAGCACATTACTTCTATTGTAGACATTTCTAGTTTTTGTGTTAGGACACTATAGTAATTTAAATTCTAAAAATAAAGTTAATTGCTAGGTAAGTTAGTTATTTTTTTCATTATTTTCAAACATTCAATGAAATAAAAAAAAAAATAAACTTAGTTTCATAAGAAAAAATAATAAATGAGACCAAACTCAACTACATTAAAAACTTATATATAAGTTGATAACTCATATTTTACGTTAAGGTAATAAACAAATATAAAAGGCATGTCGCAGTTCTTCCTGTCGTTTGAGTGTTTCATGAACAAGTGTAAATGACCTCAAAAGAGCAATTAAGACTTTAATATTCATAAATACAATGTACAAATTAAGTAATACTTTAAAATGAAATTACACTTCCTCCAATTAATCTCTTGACCTTCTAAGGGGAGTTAGTGACACCTGAAGTTTTTAATGACAAGTCTCAAGGAGTAGCTTCCCGTAGGGCACAATGGGCCAGCAACAATAACCAAATTAACCAGGATTCGCTGAGGGGTCTATTATTGGACAAGTGGTTTTCCAACTAGAGCGACAAAAAAAAGGTGAAAAATACAATGAGAAAACTCAATGCTTTGAATATAAAAAAAAGGTACGAAAATTAATTTAAGAATAAAAAACAGTTTGAAAGAAAAGAACGAAAGTATAAAAAATAAAAAGAGTATGACATGGAGTTTAAGAAAGACAGAGATGACTACCACTTTACGTCATAGCCGGCATTGTGAGTGAGGCAAACCATGACATGGCTACCCTCATTAGCCTGTCACTTGAAACCTCCCCTCGGCCAACCACCGCTCTTCAACAGGTGATTATTGTGACGTCACTAGCTGACATGGGAATTATAGCCGCGTCATCGGTAGCCCCTGGGACACGATGCTCCAGATCTACTCCAGCCGATGGTCCAACGGTTCTATCGTCCACATCCTATAGTCACGAATGGGAACATTCAAAAGACCTTGAAGAAGAACTCAGCACGAAACGTCACATCAGCCTTTTATATAGTCTTTAAATATCCATTCAACCGACATAGTCATAAGGTTACTCCAAACCAACGCCTGCAATGTATCAGATGTTAACACGGCAGAGAAACCGAGAAACGGTATCGTCTTCTTGTACCTACCCCTTTAATGAAATCCATAGTTTTCAATAATTAGTTGATCACTTTCATTCGCCAAAGGTTTGTGTGTAAATATATCCGTCCTGAAGTGGAACGATGTATTATCATTCCGAAAAAGGCACTATCATCGAGTTTAATATATTTCTCTTCAATGAAATTGTATATTATTCACGCGAATTGGCTTTTCAAAAATTTTTCTTAGAACTATACAATGTTTGTTACTATATTATCTATTAGAATCCCTACAAAATGGGGGTTTATTTGCTTCTATTGTCTAGTACACTAAAATGTTTTTTTTTATATATTCAGTAATATGGTAACATTCCACATTTAATTAGTTTAGACAACTGACCTAAAGAAAACAAGAAATTAACACAAAACATCTATGAGCACGGTTATAAACTAAGTAATCGTGAAACCGTCATTGGCTTTTTTTTATTATTTATTAACGTTCACTTTTTGCAACTAAGGCTAATCTGTTTTTTTTAATAACAAAAACAAAAAAATATCAAAACATATATTATTGATGTCCTGGCCGAAAGGTGGAAATGAGAGTTGATACCCTGTCTATTGATTAATGACGAAAATAAGAATATTTCATAACCTGAAATTAGTTTTTTTTATTAATTAATAACTTCCACATTTTGCTACTATGGCTAATTGGGACGGGTTATCTACTGGTTACTACCCTAAAGTCATTGGTATCAATGTTACTTGAATTGTGCTTATTAAAATAAGCATCCGTTGCACGAGTTGTCAAATATATTCAACACTTTGGTTTCATCCAATTTAAATTTTTTTATTCATTTCAGCAATGTATACGCTCGGCAACAGCGAGATCAATGGTGGCAATTTTGGCCCCTTACGATTTTTCGTCATCACTCTAAATAAGTTATCACTAATTGGATAAGTAAGTTACCACTAATTGGATAAGTAAGTTACCACTAATTGGATAAGTAAGTCACCACTAATTGGATAAGTAAGTTACCATTAATAGGATAAATAAGTTATTACTTATTGGATAAGTAAGTTACCACTAATTGGATAAGTAAGTTACCACTAATTGGATAAGTAAGTTACCACTAATTGGATAAGTAAGTTACCACTAATTGGATAAGTAAGTTACCACTAATTGGATAAGTAAGTTACCACTAATTGGATAAGTAAGTTACCACTAATTGGATAAGTAAGTTACCACTAATTGGATAAGTAAGTTACCACTAATTGGATAAGTAAGTTACCACTAATTGGATAAGTAAGTTACCACTAATTGGATAAGTAGGTTACCAATAAGTAAGTTACCACTAATTTGATAAGTAATTTACCTCTAATTGGATAAGTAAGTTACCACTAATTGGATAAGTAAGTTACCACTAATTGGATAAGTAAGTTACCACTAATTGGATAAGTAAGTTACCACTAATTGGATAAGTAAGTTACCACTAATTGGATAAGTAAGTTACCACTAATTGGATAAGTAAGTTACCACTAATTGGATAAGTAAGTTACCACTAATTGGATAAGTAAGTTATCACTAATTGGATAAGTAAGTTATCACTAATTGGATAAATAAGTTATCACTAATTGGATAAGTAAGTTATCACTAATTGGATAAATAAGTTATCACTAATTGGATAAGTAAGTTATCACTAATTGGATAAATAAGTTATCACTAATTGGATAAATAAGTTATCACTAATTGGATAAGTAAGTTATCACTAATTGGATAAATAAGTTATTACTTATTGGATAAGTATTCGCGACTGTCTTGTCTATCTTTTTTTGCTATTGGTTTAACGGGCTTATTTATTTTTTCCATACAATAGTGTAATTATTTTGTACTAATTGTGTTGAAGTCTGAGATTTGTTTTTGTAGTAAATATGTCTGACTGAATTTTCTAGGTAAATGTTAGTCATTTCATGTCCGTTAATAAATTCAACTGGCTATTTATTTGAGATTGTAATGGCGTTATTACTACAAAAAACAGCAAAATATTTTAAATTTTGATCAATTTGGGTTTTTCCATAGTGTAACTATAGAATATACATTTTTAGTTTCTGATTAATTGAGTGATTTGATATATAATTGGATGTATCTTATTATTATCATCTGATATAAAAATTTATATAAACGATTAAAAAAATATTTTTACACTCTCTTACAGCCTCACTTAAAATAGCGTTTTTTATTAAAAAATCAAATATTATTTAGGTTTCATGGTTATTAGCAAATTTCTTTTCAAAATATTTAATTACCTAAAGTGGTAAATGCAATAGAAAATTCGCAGCGTTGCTGTGGCTGGGGTATTTGAAGTATTTATCATACATTTTTCAGTTTTTGTGTCTCTTTCTATATTTCTTACTCTGTCTAGATAAGCACTTACAGTAATGAAACTAAGCTCATGAACAGCCGTCATGTTATTGTCCATATTTATACATTTGTATATTGTCCATATACTCCTTATACAATTTTCTCTTACATCCAGATAAAATAAAAGTCCGTCACGCAGGGGCTGCGTAAACTAAGCAGATTTCCCACGTGAAGTTATACAGTAGATAAATCTGCCCAATAACAACTGTTGTAGTAAGGTATCTCTAAACATATTCAAGAGAGACGAGTAGTTATGGAAACGGCCGCCAGAGCTCTCGGCGGAACCTCCCGAACATAGCCACCCACTGCCGATCATACACAGAATACAAATGCAAATATCTCGGTTAATATTCAAGATAGAGAATAAATGTATAGAACAATATTTATAGTAAATTTAATTTGCAATAAGATTAGTTCAATACAATTTTTCGATCCGGCGCATAATAACGGAGATATTTCGAATTTTCATAAACCCCCCTCTAAACCCCCCTCCTACTGGTCCGATTTCAGCCATTAACAAACTTGATCTTTCTTGTGCCATAAACGATTTAATTTCGAGTTTAGTAACGATCAAACAAAAATTGCGACCGGTAGAGCGTTAATAGTCAAATATATATATATATATATATATATATATATATATATATAATTTTGAACGGACCTCATTTTCGTCATTTCCTGGGTAGGATCGATGTACATTTGAAGAAATTTTTCGAAACTCGCGTCATGAGTACGACCTCAATAGCTGATTTCCCTTAAAGGAAATCTGCTAAAACGTTATTTATTAACGGTTTTGATCTTTCCTGAACCCATTTCGACTATTGGCGGCGTGCCGTCTGAATGTATTTCAGTATCTCATACAACTCAAAAGCGTTATACGTACTAACTAGAGATGTTGAAATGCCATTTTTAAGACAGTTTTGACGTATAGATGAGCATTTATTTACCAAAATCGACTTGGGGGTACGAGAAATTCTAAACTTGCTCAAGCCGGCAAGGGTGCTCTTAACCCCCCTTTTTTCAAGGGATCCCTTCGGCAGGGGTGAAGCAATCTCTATGGCATCGCTTTGCTACTGATTTTTAATTATACATGTATTTTGCAGATTAGTCATACTTGGTATTTATTACATATGTGCAGTGTATCGGCTGCAAATACAAACGCTCCCCATTCGCTTAGGAAACAATTCATTTTCTATGATATGTCACTCAAAAATAAAATATGTCAACTCTCTTCCTGACAAAAAATTAAATGTTCATAAAACCTTTATAAAAGTGAAGACATAAAATATTTAAAAAAAATATTGACATAAAATTTTATAAAAACATTTACTAATTATGAAATTTTTATCACGTAATGTGCCATGAATGATATACATTATAATTAACAGTTTAAAATTGATTTTGCAAATAGGTGAAGCAGATAATATAAAAATGGCCACATCTTCAATAAGTAAAAGTATAGTATACATAAAAAGAAGGAATTAAAAGTTTTTGAAAGTAAACATTGTTAAAAGAATGAAGGAAAATAAGTCATATTAGTTTTGCTTGTAGAATTCACATCACACATCGTTTCCAAACGAAATCTTTTAAACCAATAATTAAAATAATTATTCAAATCACTGAGCTAAAATAATACAAAAATAGTATTAAAACAAAATTAAACAATTTCAACATTCTAACAGAATAAAGAAAATTGGATTAATAAATAACAGTGCTGAACATGTAAACTTCTCGCAGCCGTAAACAGTTTTATTTAGATAACATACTTAAAACTGAAACACAGGTAATGAATGATATTAGCATTTCATACATGTCCATTGCCATCGCCTTTGGACCGGAGGCGTCTTAGCGGAATGAAGGTAGAAAAAGAGGCCGAATTCACCGTAGGCGAAGGCCGATCTGGAAAGCAGGAAGAGCGGCAGAGGGAGGGGGGTTTTAGGAGAGTCTCTTTTGGAAGATCCGTATAGGGCGGCAAGGTGGGATACGGAAATCGCCTCGGTGAGTATCCAGATCGTTCGCTCGAGTTGAAAAATAAGGCTTCGAGAAGAAATAAAATCTGCTAAATGTACTAGATAGAACAGACGGTTCATCGCGTGCAAAAAAAGTATACTTTCGAGTTAAATCGTCTCTTGTCGGGATGGCAGACGGTGGTTATTCCAGTTTAAGTTACCGCAGGAACATGGATGTATCCAAGATTTCTTCCTCGAATCGGCAAAGTGATACTCGTAACAGCCAGAAAAATACCGAATTTATTGTGTGGCTGGGGAGGTTCAGAATAAACAATTTCGGAAGGGCTTACCTCGCCGTGAGTGGTAGGTTCATGAAATTCAACAATTTTTGAAAGTGAACATGAGGACCAAAACGGGTTTGTGTTGCACAGCTTTATTGTCATTTTAATATCCACTTTATACTACTATGTGTAATTAGAACTGATTATCTAAAGATTACCACCCCTTTGAGGCCTATCAAAGGATTTTATTTAATGAGTAAATCCCTAAATAAGTTACAGATTCGTACCCACACACAGCTCTAGGTCTACCAAATCTATTGAGACGAACGCCTTAACTGACAAGGTCAACCTCTGCCCTTCTCTAAAATTGATACAATTTATATCCCTTATAAACTTAGTATAATATTAATGGATAGATTATTGATAAGGAGTCCAATAGCTGTTGATGTTTTGAATCTGTTATATTCAAAAAAACTAAATACTAGATTCTGGGATACATACTGAAGCCATACAATTAGTAATAAAACTGCAACTATTTGTATCTGTGGCTTATAAGGATTGATTTAACCAAACCTACTGAGAACTGCGTAAATTGGAATTTTCACTGGAATATAATACATTCTCGAAAATAAAAAAGAAATACGGAAGCCATAATTTAGTGCGTTAGCATTGGCCTCTATATTCAGCTTAAAAATGGGAGGCAGAGTGTGGCTTGAATTTTTCAATCAACATGAACTGGCAATAACACGGACTTGTATACATCTAGTTCATCACTCTTCGGGCAATTCACAATGCAATGTCCTAGCGAAGACTTGGGGCAGATGCTGCAACAAATACTAAACTTTTTTCACTTCTTAAAATGTAAAAACTCTACAACACAGTGTGTTAAAATGATCCTCAAATTTGTTTGTTTTTTTAATGACATTTATTCATAGATTAATCTTAACAGTAGAGAAGATGGTGTTTATAGTTAATACTTTTTAGTTCCTCTCATGATTTATTCCCTGCTGGTGATTTAAAATTTCAAAACGAAATAATAAATTTTAAGGATTCCGTCGTCCTATAGGAGGCGAGGCGTATACCAGCAGAAGTAACAGGGACATCTATCATAATCGTGTGTCTCTTTATTTATTTCCACAGGAAATTTACTGCGAGGGTTTTATCTAAACGGCGCCGTTTTTAGTTGAAGCATAGCAAAAACAAGCACATTATAAAGACAGCTTTATCGACTCAAAATATAGCTGTTTTGTGGTTATTTTTCCCCAAACGAAAATAAGTTAAATGATTTGACGATGTCCTGAGCCATTTTAATTTAAACTAAAAGAGAACACATTAAAAAAAAGAAGAAGGAGAAGTTTCTGTTTTGGTTACGATAAGAGCAGGAAGTTGTACACTGGCTTTGGTTAGTGGCAATAAATTCCAACTTTAGCGCCGGGCCGGATTTAGTGTGTTGCCTTTGAATTTATGGACTGAAGAGTTTGGATCAGATTACTACTTTAAATTGATAGAGGGATAACACTCAACCCTTTCTATTTCAGCTTTGTTTTGGATTTCTTAATTGGAACATAAAACCATTTGGTCTGTTTCAACCTGAATAACTATAGCCAAAAGCAATGTAGAAGAGGAACTAATTTCAGCAATAGTAATAAATCTGATAGTTTCCCGGCATTCCTCGGACAAAGTTTTGTGGGGCTCGAATTTCCATGTTTATTTATAAGTTGTTTGAGTGTTGGAAACTAGATACAGCAATAAATCCCAAAGGTTATACAATGCAATAGATTGATCAAGAGTTAGGGACCTATGATTAAAATAGTATTAAAACTACGCCATACTTGAACTTATAAAGGCAATTGGAAAAACTATTTATTCTCTAAATGTTTTGAGTTAACTGATAATGCATCATCAGTCATACAATTATTCCGTATTGAATATCATCATGAAGTGAAAATTTAAATAATATCCCAACGCTAGAGTGACAATATAAAACAATTTTTGATTACATTGTGTATAAAACCATATATAGAAAAAAATCCAAAAAGTCAGGTAAAAGACTCTCAACTAATTTAAAAGAGCTATCAGAAGCTATAATCGACCTTTTTACTGATGCTATTATATTCAGCAAATGATGGAATCGATTCAAAACATAACCCCAGAAAAAGCATACTAAATTCTTACATACTCAAGTACGCAGAATCACATGTTAATATACACAGTTCATTTATAAAACATGAAACACAGTGCGCGTGTGAGTGTGTTTGTGTAACTGGGTCCCTATGGTCTAGAATAACGGAATGATTTTCGGAAACAGAATGATACGAAAGGTAGTTATATATAATAGTATATAAATATCGCAACTATCGTCAATATGATTTTCGAATTAAAATGTTCAAGATAAAGCAATTTTCGGTAATAGTCGTAATTATTCTTATTCCCACCATGGCAAAGGATGGTAACCTGTGGATAACTCGTACCAATTAGCCAAAAGACGTATACGTGGACATTAATTAATAATAATACACGAAAGAGGAGATGAATTTATATTTTAAAAGTCCGTCACGCAGGGGCTGCGTAAACTAAGCAGATTTCCCACGTGAAGTTTTACAATACAGAAATCTGCCTAGTAATAACCTATTCTCACGAGGACGAATAGTTAGTGAAACTGCCACACTAGCGCTAGTGCGCTCGGCGGAAACTCCCGAACATAGCCGACCATACTCACAATACAAATCCAAATATCTCGGTTAATATTAAAGATACCGAATAAATGTATAGAACAATATTTATAGAAAATTTAATTAGCAATAAGATTGGTTCTATACATTTTTTTGATCCGACGTATGGTAACGGAGATATTTCGAATTTTCGAAAATCCCCCCCTCTAAACCCCCCCTCCCACTGGTCCGATTTCAGCCATTAACGAACTTGATCTTCCTTTTTACATAAAACGATTAAATTCCGAGTTTGGTAACGATCAAACAAAAATTGCGACCGCTAGAGCGTTAACAGACAAATATATATATATATATATATCTATATATATATATATATATATATATAATATATATATATATATATATATATATAGATATATATATATATAATTTTGAACGGACCTCATTTTCGTCATCTCCTGGGTAGGATCGATGGACATTTGAAGAAATTTTTCGAAACTCGCGTCATGAGTACGACCTCAATAGCTGATTTCCCTTAAGGGAAATCTGCTAAAAATCACCGTTTGTAGTTTTTGTAGTTAATTAAATTTAATGATGAGTGGGTAGAATTGGATTTAAGGAGTAAAAGTTATTTTCTCCGAATGGATTTGATGACACATAAATATAATTTATACAAAAGCTATCTGAATTTAAAAATAGGTCATATAAGAACTTTTCGAATAGGAAGGTCATTTAGAATTTCGAATAGGAGCCAGAACGCTGCCCAGAATAGCTTGTACTTCCATAGAATTTCTCCCAGTTCTATGGAAGAGCTGAAATAATTAATTTGACACTTGTTGTGCGTTATATGTATTACACGTGGCCATTAAACCATTTAGTAGGAAGCTACTAACACGAATGTTTATTTACACGTCGGGAAACGTTGTTCCCATGGTTGTAAACCATGAAGTTGTGAATAATTAGAGTGAACTTATAGCTGGAATATTTGTTTTTAGCACTCACCTAGATAAATTATTTCAGCATTAATATACAGTGATAAAATAGTTATTTATTATACAAGTGACGAAAGTAGATCATTTTACAACACGAGTGAAACATTTACCTCGCTTCGCTCGTGTGGTAATTTCACGAGAGTTGTAAATTCTACTTTCGTCACGAGTGTAATATTAATTTTTTTCTGTAATCGTGTAATACATGATCAGATCTAACCAGAATATGAACAAAATTAGGATGTTGTGAAGATTATGGTATTGTTGTTGGTAGGTTATAAGCATGGTTGTGAAAGGTTATAAGCATAGTTATAAAACAACTAGTGATGATTGTGAAGTAGTGCAGTTATAAACAAGTGCAGGTTATAAACAAGGAAAGTAATTATTATTATATTTAAATTTTAAAATATATTGAATATTTCCACCAATAATTCATTCACATTTCAATTTATTTTGTTAAAATAAATTCTTACAATGTTAAGAAACATTTAAAAGCATTTAATTTCCAACTTCAAATTATTTTTTAATTTATACTTATTACTAATTAAGAAGGCAATTCACTTTCTTCACTTGTGAAGAAAGTGATTACTTTCTTCACTCTATTGCAAAATGTTTCACTTTCATCACTCATTCCAGTTTAGTAATGTTACCATTATTCAACGATTACAGAAAAAAGTAATTTTTACATTCACAAAAAAGAAACCCTGGTAATAATATGTAAGTGATTACTATTTTTAATATTAACAAAAATATTTTAAATGCTAACTCATCTAATGATATAAAATACGCTAAATTGGATGAACATACACCCTTCTAACCCCATTTCAACCATTTTCGATTTATATACTTCTTTTTACATCAAACTAATAAATATCGGCAATCAATGAGCGCTAGATCGTCATTATAATACTGAAAGACTCACTTATTTGCATTTATCTCAAGAGATAAAAATTCAATGAGAACAATATTTGGTATTTAGGCTTCAAATGAAGTGTTTCGTAATATAACAGTTTATTGTTTAAATGAAATGTAAAGGAGGGAGGCTTTACGGAAGGCCGAAAACTAAAAAATTCAAATATTTCGGTTAATAATCAAAATTCTGAAAAAGCGTACGTAACGACATTTATAGAAAATTACATTTTCTGAGTTGTATGTATATATTGGTTATATACAATTTTTCCATCTGACGCATAATAATGTAGATATTAAACATTTTCGAAATTCCCCCCCCCCATGTCCGATTTCAGCCATTAACGAACTTGATCTTAACTTTAGCATAATACCTATTTTGGTAGCGATCAAACAAAAATTACGAACGGACCTCATTTTCGTCATCTCCAAGGTAGGATCACTGAACAAATGATGATTTTTTTTTTAAAATCGTGTCATGACTGAAATAGCTGACTTCTCTTAAGGGAAATCAGCTAAAACAAAAAAAGGCGTAGGCATTTTCTCAAGGAAATTACTTTAGCTTGTATATAATAATGTTTATTCTTGTATTTATTCGAACAGATTATGATAAGCGTACTAATATCTTAATATATTCTTAATACACATAAATGAGATAATTTTATTACTGGTTAGCACGGTTCACTAAAAGGAGTAGAGAATCATTATTCAACCAATAAAATTTAACATAGTCGACTTAATCTCCACTTTTCAGTGAACAGGAAAGGATTGACTCAAATATGGCTATTATTACATGGACAAATTTCATTTATCTTATAACAATTTAGAGCTGCACCAGGTATGCAGTAAATTACCTATAAGGAATTCACTGAAGTGAACAATCTTAGCAGAACATTCATAACACGGACTTCACTTTGGGAATGTTAATTGTTATAACTAATATTAATTACAGAAGTGAGTGACTGAAGTAGGTCCTATCATTTCTCATTGACATGAAATTGTTTTATGTTATAAGGCTCTCAAGATACTGGAGTTGGAAGTATGCCTTCCAGGATGACACTGTTTTCCTCTCCGGTTATTCATTAGAAGAGGATGCATTCCTCAGTAATTCTCGGCCAGTAAAACCGGAGTGGAAATCCAAATGGTGGAGCGATGCATGGATTAGTGTCCGGGCTGTTTGCCGCTCATAAAAATACCCTGCCGTCTCTTTCACCCTTGGATATTAATTTTAAATCGAGAACTCATCAGGGCAGTACAAATTATTTTTTTTTCCGAGACAGTCAAATTACTGCTTTGGAAAGAGCATCAGTGATGTTTCCTCTGTGGCAGGAGGTAATTCTTCTGCTGATGAGGTGTTTACGGACTCTGCTCCTTTGACGGCTCTTAACTTCAGGACAGCTTTTTTTCTTATTTTTCAAAACCAGTTCACACAGCAGGAGGCACATTGTTATCTAAGTGAATTTGATGAGGCATTTCTTAAACGAACAGAAGGCGTTGGGCGTCTAAGGAATAGACTGTCTCTCTCTCTTATATATATATATATATATATATATATATATATATATATATATATATATATATATATATATATATATCACTCTCACGCACAAAAATTTGTATTTGTGATTGATTTTAGATTTCCCTTAGGGGAAATCAGCGATTTTCGAAAAATTTCTTCAAATGTCCATCGATCCAATCCAGGAGATCCAGGTCCGTTCAAAATTATATATATATATATATATATATATATATATATATATATATATATATATATGTCTGTTAACGCTCAAGCGGTAGCAATTTTTGTTTGATCGTTACCAAACTCGAGATCTTTCTTTTTACATAAAACGATTAATTATGTAAAAATAAAGATCAACTTCGTTAATGGCTAAAATCGGACTAGTGGGAGGAAGGGTTTAGAGGGGGGACTTTTGAAAATTCGAAATATCTCCGATATTATGCGTCGGATCGAAAAATTGTATAAAATCAATTATATATTAAATTATTGCAAATTAAATTTACTATAAATATTGCTCTATACATTTATTTTGTATCTAGAATATTTACCGAGATATTTGCATTTGTATTGTGAGTCGACAGGAGTCGGCTATGTTCAGAACTTTCCACCGAGAGCTACTGCGGCCGTTTCCGTAACTGTTCGTCCCTCATGAATAGGTTTAGAGATTCCTTACTACTACTGTTATTATTAGGCACATTTCTCTATTGTAAAACTTCACGTGGGAAATCTGCTTAGTTTACGCAGCCACTCCGTGACGGACTTCTTCCATCTATCTAGACGAAGAAAATTTCTGATAATCGCATAATAAGTACCCCTTCAATAGAGTTGATTTCAAATCTGATGATAAACTAGAAATATTTATATTATGATATTTTATTCCCTGTTTCTCCAACCTCGAAACGAGATGTTTATTTGGTAGCATGTGTGAGTGGTGATGAAGAAAAAAAATCATGTACTGATTGGTGAAATACACGCACACAGTCACACAAATACACACTCATAAATTTAAATTGTCTTTCATCTTTTGCAATATCAACGTTTGTTCTTTCATAGATATATTTTTGTAGATATTTAAAATGCAAGACAGAATGTAAAGGAAAGTTTGGGTATATCTACAATTTTCCTCTTACAATCTCCATATGATTTGATACCATATCTGGGACGGTTTTATCAATTATTCATGATATATATATATATATATATATATATATATATATAATTTGGGCAGTTTAAGCTCCAAGCTTAAAGACGGATCCAGTTATGAGTTGTATGTTTTATTTTCTACTCCCTCTGAAGAATTTTGGGAATTATTTCTACTCCAAAGGAAGACTTTACTGTGACATAGTCTCAAGCAGAAGGCAAAGGAAATCCACTGTACGTCCCTTAAGACGCAGAAATATCTTAGACTCCGTGAAATTGGGGTTTTCCTGTTCAGATTTGGGGGCCAGTCTGTAAGGAAAGGGATAAGACTTTGGCAATATGGGTTCTGTGGGAGGAGATTCTTAAGTATAATTAATTAGAAAAATGTTCAGATAATATTAATATTAGGGAAATTGAATTCATTTTAAACTAACACCACGGAAAGACAATAGTTTGGGTTTACTTCAGTCAGCAGAAATTCTGTGTTTAAAATGAGAGGCCCGTCTGAATTTTACATCAAGCTCCAGCCAAAGCGAGCCATTCCTTCGCATACTCCATTGGAATATAATTACATTAACATATTCGACAACACGAAGTATTTAATTAGCTAAAAGTACCAGAGTAAAGTTAGATTCGGAATGAAAACCCGCGCTCTTGTGATGAAACGACTTCTCTACAGCTGTTTCTAAGTTTAAACAGAAATCTTTTACATTATGCAACTCTAGAGAGAACTGTAAAGTTTGTCAACTTCTAACGACTTGTAATTAACTGTAAACAAAATTTGTAATAACTTGAATACCAGATTTAAGCTTTGCTTAAACAAGCAGCCCACAGTGGCTCAACATTTATCTTTAAATTTACTAACTTAAATAATAAAACGGCAGTTTTCTCATGTATTAAAAATCGTTTTCAAGGATGAATTTGATGCACATAATTCAGTGAGAATTTATCACGTGTTCAAAACTACAGAGTTTTAATCCTAGAGAAAAATAATTTAAACGGTAAAATATTAGTTTTTAAAATCATGAAAACCGAAGATCCAAATGGCTGAGTTTAAAACACAGTTCAATGCTAATGCATACAGTTTTATTTATGGCTTTTGCTGGTATGAAAGTTTCTAAAACTAGCTCATGAATCCTTATATAATAAACGTAAAAGTGACACCCAATGTTGCACTCCACCAGTTATAAATAATATATCGCCAGCAAAAGAAAATGCCTTTAAATTTTATTTTATTTAAAGCCAGAGGGGACCAACATTAAATTTTCAAATGATATTTACACAACCTTCCATGTATTTTCAGGGTTTGGTTGCCGGTTAATATTGCTCTTGCTAAAAGCCCTTTCTAGCACGAAAATCTTATGGGACCTTTAGATTCTTCATTTTAAGAAATAACAGAAAGTTTAAAAAAAAAAGGTTATTTTGACAGAAGTTGGCCAAAATATAATCACCGTTCGGCTTTTAGGGCAATTATGCATTAAAAAATTCCTAAGAGAACGCGAATGTGTTAATTAAACGGAAGATGTCATTTCATCTTATGATAGCTATTGCCCCTCTCCACACACGCTCATGAGAGATCAGAAGAACCCTGAATTGCTACTTTCTTCAGAAGGGAATGTTTAAAATAATTCGCTTAATTACTACTTACCTAGGTCTCTGCAAACGTTTCGAACCTATCAATGTGACTTGCATCTAGAATCCTTCAATTCCAGACCCTATCCACCGCAAGTCTTTCCTCTCCTCAACAAGTTCCCTTTGTCAAGGTTTGCCGACCCTCTTCATCCCCTAACCATAATTAGCAATGATACTGGCATATCCCAATGCATAATTTATTTGTGGAGACGACTAATGCTATTATTTTCCCATAATTGTTGTAAAAATGAAAGATGGGGTATGCATTTTAGTTCCCTTACCACCTTTAAAATTGTGCTTCGAAAGACTTGTTGAATAAGAAATTATTAACGCTAGAGTAAGTAAATGAAGATCAGTCAGATAATAATTCATTAAAGATGAGAAAAAAGGAAAAATAACAGCATATAAATAATTTAGATGATAAACCGTTTGTTTGTCCATTTTTTGAGTATAGAGGTAAAAATAAGTCCTAATTGCTATGGCATCCATAAATAGTATAGCATATACTCGAAAATGGCACTTACTAAAACATTATGTTACGGGCCTCTTCTTCTAAGATAAAAATGAAATTTAGAGTCTCTAAGGACTCTGAATAGTTCGATGAAATAACCACATTTTAGCCATAGCTATACATAAATAAATAGAACCCATACTGAAGTGTTAATCAGCAACAGTATTTGATTATTCTATATCGTTATTAATTTATTTTCGTAAAGACGGTGAAGTACGTTGCATTATTTCGTGTGAGAGAGCTCAGCTTAGGAATTTATTTAGTGCCAGACTCCTTAAATAAAATATTTATTCCCAGCTTACCTCATCCCTACTCCAACCTATAGGCAACTCGTCCCTATTTGCCATAGTAGCACATAGTTGGTAAGACATAGTAGTAGTAGGACGTTAAGAAAAGTCCGTCACGCAGGGGCTGCGTAAACTAAGCAGATTTCCTATGTGAAGTTTTACAATAGAGAAATCTGCATACTGGTAACAGAATACCACCGTGATTAAATACAAACGGTAATGAGAAATCTTTCAGTTAATTAAAATAAATTCCCAACTGAAACGGCTTCTGAATTGGAATAATAATTTATATTTTAATAACTCAAATTTTAGTAGTCCAAGAACTAAAGAAGGGGGGGGGGGCGGATGAACAGAAAGTATTTGCATAAATCTCACAAAGTAACGAAGGTAAGGTAAGGTTAGGAACGACAGGTAAGGTTAGAAGAACCCTCCCACCTGAGCCGACGGAAATGGCCGATCTAATCCGAACTACACCCGACCACAGACTTCATAAAAATGCAAATATCTCCGTTAATATTCAAGATAGAGAATAAATGTATATAACAATATTTATAGTAAATTTAATTTGCAATAAGATTGGTTCTATACAATTTTTCGATCCGATGCATAATAACGGAGATATTTTGAATTTTCGAAAATCCCCCCCTCTAAACCCCCATTTCTCTAGTCCGATTTAAGCCATTAACGAACTTAATCTGTCTTTTTACATAAAACGGTTAAATATCGAGTTTCGTAACGATCAAACAAAAATTGCGACCGCTAGAGCGTTAACAGACAAACATATATATATACTCAACCGCAAAAAAAACCGGACACTTAGATTTAGTCTTATAATTTTGTTAAATACTTAATATATATGTATATTAATCTTTTTAATTAAAATAATTGGTTAATCTATAGGTTATTTAAACAAAATCTGCCAAAAGTGAATAATTTTTATTGATTATTTACAAAAAAATACAAAATAAAAAAAAAAAAAGAAAACGATAAATTAACACATTTAAAAAAAAAAATTATTCTTCATTTTTATTACAGTGAATGGTAGACTTCGCTACCCCAAGCGTTTCGGCAATGTAACGTAAGCTCCGGCCTTCCATCTAAGTTTGAAAGACCCATTATTCTGGACCGAAATAAAAATAAAACATTAATTAAAGAAAATGCTTGGTTAATAATTAAAGATGTTTAAATATGCGAAAAACTACTTACAGTTTAGAATAGATCAACTTCACGACAAATAAATCTAATCTGAGTTTTATCTAATTTTTTACTAATCCTGAAGGGATTAGTTCAATGGATTTAGACTCTAAATTCTCTGTAATAACTAGAATACCCACATAAAGAAAATTGCTGAAAATTAGCTTTTAATACGACAAAAATGAAGTGTCCGGTTTTTTTTGCGGTTGAGTGTATATATATATATATTATTTTGAACGGACCTCATTTTCGTCATCTCCTGGGTAGGATCGATGGACATTTGAAGAAATTTTTCGAAAATTGAGTCATCAGTACGACCTCAATAGCTGATTTCCCTTACGGGAAATCTGCTAAAAAACAGTAAACATTTGGTGTTTACAAGGTGAATATTTCTTACAAATATCCATTTATTATTTCTTTATTATAAATATTTTGTTCACTAATATTTAAAAATGAATGAAAGATAAAGTACAATGTTACGTATTTTCACAAATAATGATGTAAAGATATTGCATTAAAAATGCCATTATAATTAGTCAATATAAAAATATTAAAATCCTAACATTCACGAATATAAGCATTCTTTAAAATACTACTCACACCGTATCACTTTTAATTAAAAGTTTAAGCATATTTATTTTTAGCTGGTGGCTAGGGTGATGAATTATTTGGCTTATGTAATTTTAATGCTTAAATAGTAAATAAGACATTATTAATTTATTATATTTTTATTATAACTATGTCGTAGAGTATATGTTATTGTTATATAATTTAAAGTGTTATTTACTGTTTTGTTATATGACAAATTATGTACATTTTTAAAAAATAGTTTTTAGACTCCTTAATTATGCTGTTTTATTTTTTGTAGCTCTGAGGATGGGGATTTAATTCCCGAAAGCGCTAAGCGTTTTTAAGAAATAAATTGTGAGGAGCCACAAAAAAGTTTTTCTGATTAACCTAAAAGTTTATGATACAGTCAGGTCAAAAATGACATTTGATTTAAAGTAATGCGGATAAGAAATACATTAAATTTCAGGATCTTTAATAACACGTATGAAGGGACCAATCTCAAGAACATGTGTGTACTTTTTTCTTCTTCTTTTTTTCTCCTCATAGTAACCCTATGAGGAGTTATTTATTTGAATACATGTTCCATTGCCACATGGCATATTACATGTTTGATTATTCTATTTTTGAGGCTGCATCGCTGGGAAGTATCGTCATTGTGAGGATTTCGGCTATATGCTCCAGCGGTTGGAATTTTTGTTCTGCAAATTTTCGATGGAAATGCGTCCATCTTCGTCAGGCATAAATTTGATTTGAATGGCTACTTTAATTAATCATATGTTTTGGAGTTTTATTTTATTTTAGTATGGCTTTCCACGTTGCTGAAAGTAATAAGAGTAATAGTTTATAACAAATACTATTATTTATTACTCTTATTACTTTCAGAAACGTGGAAAGCAATACTAAAATAAAATAAAACTCCAAAACATAGGATTAATTAAAGTAGCCATTCAAATCAAATTTATGCCTGACGAAGATGGACGCATTTCCATCGAAAATTTGCAGAACAAAAATTCCAACCGCTGGAGCAGATAGCCGAAATCCTCACAATGTTTGATTATGTTTAAAAACATTTTTATTTTACAATATATACACGTTAATTAACTATCTACTTAAATATAATATAAACAAAAATAAAATATTAAAATATGTAAGATAATTACAAATAAAATAAATAAATGAAATGAAAAAATAAATAAATGAAATGAGAACAAAAAAAAAAATCAACTAATTCTAAACTCAACCGATGTTTAAGGTAAATATATTGAATTATAATTCCCATTCCTCACAATGAACTTTACATTCTAATGTTTATTTTATACATTTATATCTATATTTTTGATATACTTTATAAGTTCTTTATTATATTTGTTAAATCAAATAAATAAATAATATGAGTTAAAGTTATGTTCATTATTAAATTTGATCTATTTTGATTAAATGTTGTACAGCCATAAAGTATATGTCAAAACGTTTTGTGTTGTAAGTCGCAAGTACATTTGTCATTGTCTTGAATTTTAAATCTTGTTAAATAATGTCATGTCTGTCCATGTTCCATTAGAAATTGTGCGCATTTGTGGTGGTGGCTCTTTTGTGACGTGTGTACTTAATTATTTCTATATGAGGTAGGTCTGTTGTACTCGCTAATCGTATTGCCATCTTAATTATTTCTGCCATCTTAAACATTACTCGAGTATTAATATTAAACATCATTTGACTTATCTAACCCAAGGTTAGAGTTAAAGTAAAATGAAGGTATAATCTAAATGCCTTGGTTGGTATGTCGGGAGGAAAATGGCTAACTGATTTGGACCCCTTGAGCCTGTTCAATCTCCTCAGGCAGGCCCCGTGTTGACTCTTCTCTCGAAAAGTCCTCTTTAATCGCCATTCGAACAGAAACGATTTATCCCTTGAATGGAATACTTCTCTTTTATACTCCCAGCTTAACGGAGCTTTGCCTCTCCTAAAAAAAGAAATCTTCGTTAAAAGGGCTCATTTTTTTTTTCAGTTATAATATATTCGAGAATCTTTTATTCGGCATCGAACATCGAGCAAAAACAAATATCCTGAACTATTATATAATAATATTATAATATAGAACAAACGTCCTAAAATTCACTTAAGAAAAAATGTCATGCTTGTAGAAAAAACTTTAAACACACTCAAGTATGAAGGAGTTGTTTTTATTGAAACCTATTCCACCAATCTCGGATACATTAATTATTGTTGATTACGCCAAATTGTATATATTTCTTTATGATGATAAAAGAAAATGCATGTATGGAATAATCCAACAATTATCAATATTAATAGGAGGAACTTCAATTTTCTTCCAGAAACCTCCAAGGAAAAACCACTTATTGCCAACGCAAGAGATATTAAAATCAATTAAATAAACATCATTTATTAATAAAAATCCAACATTAAAGATGTTCAATTTAACGCTCCCAGCAACTATAATATTTGCTGAACCATTTTTACCCGAATAAATACAAAAATGAATTAATTTATGTCATCCTTAAGCCAAATATTTATATTTCATTTACAATTTTATAAATATAAAATTCTATGTCATGAATTTTGTTGAAGAAAGACATAAATAATGAAATTAAGCCTAAATGCGAAAAAGGGTAATTTGATATATTCACATATATGCTAAAATGGAGTGTCACATCTAATTTATTAAATCTTCTATAACTAAAACGACAAACGACATTAAAGTTAAAATTTGCCGAAATAAATAGAAACCTACACCGGATGTCTAAGTTTTTATATTATTTCAGTATATTCATGAACACAATATAGGTGGATATTATAGTTTTCTTGTAAAACAATACCTCACCACCAGTTGAAAATATATAATTTTTATAAGGTAACAGACTTTATATTAAGTAATGAAAATGGGCCCAACATTCTGGCTTTTCTCCCAACAAAACAATTGCGAAGTTATTTGTATGAATGGGAGGGGCGGTTTCCAAAACCAATTTAAGAAGTTAGGAGAAGATTGGAGGAGAGGTAATTCTGAGAGAGGTTAGAGCAGACATGATCCGCCATATCCTCTCCCCCTTGTTGAGGAATCCACCTCAGTCAGCAGTACAGCAGCCATCAGCTGCGAGCTAGGGAATCTGGATGGAGATTGGAGATGCTCAGGGTTAAACCGACTGGGATATTGGCGAAGCTCCCCCCCCCCCTTCCAGGTCTCCAGTATGGTTCTAATGCCCCTCGAGAGGGATTCGAAAACATTAGGAGTTATTCCCTACTTTTTACAGCCTATTTCCCCTCCACCGGCTTCCCTTACCTCGATCCATCTAGACGTCCCCTCCTACTCGGAGGGAGTCGCTGTCTTTACGGCGGGGAATTTTCACTCTGCCCAATTCTTCTTACTTTGAGCCCTAAGTGGAATGAACGGCGAGGGGGAGGGAAGCACATCCACCATGGGCTATTACCCATTGTGACGCTGCATTGAACCTGGAAGGAAAACTCTTAGTACATTTCAGATAATATGTTCCAGGCTAGATTGAAAGTTTCAGCCTTATTACGTCAAAGTATACTTTCTTCTCTTAAGACCAAAACCTTCAATTTACCCAAATAAACAAATCTGAGATTCTGTAAAATTACTCTAATATTTATTTATTTTAATATTCTTCATATTTATTGAAAAGGGCCGCTGATAAAAAAAACAAAACATTTCCTTTACGCAGACTTTATTTGAATATCGCTCAACATGTTTAGCGGCCTACGTATATACCACCTCTTCGGGGGCCATTCCTCTTTCACGAATTCACGAAACACATTTCAAGTGGATTTGAATCATTTTAATTTAATTATCTAATGAATGTATTTATCCTGGAATTCGCAGGAATAAGTACCGAATTCCATTTTAAAAGTACACCGACTACGATATTCCAACCATATGTGTTATAGAGCGTTCGTGACAGGGAAGGATGAACTCTTGGTAGTTTGGTGCGTATGCCTCAAGAACCAAATCTTCTATGGAACAGGAGAAAGCAACGACAAAGGAAGAAGTACTCCTGAAGGATCACACTCTTTCCCAAAGTACATTCAACATTTTCATGAACCGCGCTCAAAAGATTGTGAATATTCGTAGTCTGGCGAGTCAAAGTCTACCATTAACGTTATACGTTCGTTGCAGCGAATCAGAAAACTCAAAACTAACGTTTATGCATTCGAAAGATACTCCTTTTTATTCAAGACAGAACTTCTTATAATAAAATATCAATTGTGTTATTTGTAAAAACAATTATAATCTTAAATATTGGTTGTTTTTTTCCGTCACTCAGGAGCTTCGTAAACTAAGAGGATTTCCCACGTGGTGGTTAGACGCACTATTGATGTACTTGGAAATAAGAAAGCGAGCAATTCTTCACAAGTTTACACTATTCATATCACCTTACCATATCTTTTGATTCTTAAGTAAAAACGTCCGTCACGCAGGGCCTGCGTAAACTATGCAGATTTCACACAAGGTGATAAGACACACTATTGACATACTTATAAATAAAAAAGCGACCGATTCTTCACAAATTTTCACTATTGATATCACCTCTCCGTATCTCTGGATTCCTAAGTAACAAAGTGCGCCACGCAGGGCCTGCGTAAACTAAGCAGATTTCGTGCTACTACTACAGACTAGTGATCTCATATCACCATATATTCTCTATTTCAATGTAAGAAATCCGACGACGGGTAAACGAAAGCAAAAACAAGAATGTACGAGTAACTTGTTTAATATTTGAGCTACCACAAAATGTAAAGAACTGTACTCAAGTTTTACAAGATTAAGTCTACAACATTTTGAATTTTCGAATTTCCTATCCTAAATCCCTCACTCCCACTCTGTTCCGGTTCCGATTACAGCGATTAACTAACATGATCTTTAGTGCTGAATGAAACAGTTAAATATCGAGTATGAAGTCGACCAAATAAACATATACTTGATAAGAAAGTAAATTCTTAATTTATGACGTCAAGCAACGTTTTTGCATGTATCTCACACAGAAAAAGTTCTATAAAAATAATATTAGGTATTTAATGTTCGAATAAAGTTGTTTTTTTTTTTTTAAGGAACAGCATAAGGTTAATATGGCATGAGCGGGAGTGAGGGTATTTGAAGGTTAGAAACTAAAAAATGCAAATATCTCGATTAATATTCAAGACGGGTAAAAATATATATAAAACAACGTTTATAGGGTATACCATTTGCAATAAGATTTTTTCTGGCTTCTGGTTTCGATCTGACGTATAATAAGAGATATTACGATTTTTTTAAATATATCCCCTCAAAACGCCTCCTTCCCACTAGTGAGATTTCAGTCATTTACGAACTCAATCTTTAGTTTTACATAAAAGGAGTTAGGATAGATGGACATTTGGATATTTTTTTTTCGAAATTTGCGTCATGAGTACAACCTCAATAGCTGGCTTCTGTTAAGGGTAATATGCTGGTCAGAAAAGAAAGGTTTTTCTACGATTATGATCAGTGAAAGATATAGATGCATTTAAGGATTAAACCGTTAGGAAACTACTATATTCCCCGACGATCTTCCCGCCATTCGGCATTCGCTTAAATAGAGTGTAATAAGCAACAAGTTAGAAAAACTAGAGAAATTCTTTCAAGAAATTAAAAATTGTGGTTTTCCTTCTGAAATCCTTTTCAAATGAATACTCTCCTTCAGAAGAGCATTCATTGACCTTAACCAGTTGCGTCCTATCTACCTCAAAAGAATTCCCATGACACCAATTAAATTGGCAAAATCAGTCATTTCATTCTTATATTTACTCAATGTTTTTTAAGACCCTTCTCTTTCCCTACTCTGGACAAATATGCAACCCACTTTTAAAATAACATTAACGATTTTAATTCTTAGCAGCTTGTTCCAAAATTACCATTTCTCTAGCTCAGAAAAGTGTTAATTCACTTTAAGAATTATAAGTTCCAAGGACGTGTAAGGATATTCTGTTGGGGCCTACAACATGGCCTACCAGGTTTTATCAGCATTCAGAGTAAAAATCTTTAGGCAGACTACTGTATCTCAGCGATTAGGTATTATGAGACTATTTCGTAATAGTCCCTTCAATTACATTATAACAAAGAATTATTTGAAAGGATCCAATTTCAACGCGTACTTCTAGAAATTATGGAATTTCTTTTTAAATAACACACTTTTAACAACATTTAAATATACTTATTCAATTAAAGTTAAATTATATTCGCAAATAGCTACAATTAAATTTGGTTTCCTAATTATTGAAATATGCAATAATATAGAAAATGGTTGTCCCTAGAGTAATATGAACTGCAGGCAACCTATCTTAAGGAGCATCTTTCGAATATCATTAGCGAATTTCTCTTGAGAAGTATCGGATATTCAGGTTGTATTCATGCCGCGATTCTAGAAATATCTCTTCAAACGCCCAAGGATCCTACCTCATATAACACAAAAAACTGAAGGGTTTCATGTAAAATTAAATATCAAGTTCAGCTATGGCCGAAATAAGACAACTAGTTTGTAAGTGTGGGGGGGGGGTAGAAAAAAGGGTAAAATATGAATTCTTAAATATCTATAATGTCATGCATATGTTCGAAAAATTTCTTGTTGATAAAGTAAGGTATAACAATTGTCGCGTTGTGTATATTTCTCTAAATCGAAAACTAACCAAGTTGTTCATAGTCTACTACAAATTTATTCTCAAATTTTAACAAACCCCCACTCCTACTCATGTGATGTCCACTTTAAGCAATTTCATTACTTAAGATATCATATTCAGTTTATTACTCGTCTTCTCTACATTGAGCAATTACTAAAGGAGACATAGACAATATAAAGCACATATTAGGACTTACGTGTATAAATCATGCACATTTAATGAGGTAATTACATTTGAAGTGAAAATATAGTTATAGTAATGATTATATATACAATATAAATATCAAGCGATCAAATATTTTTTTATTTCTCTGGTGTCACGCAATTTGTAGCGATTTACACCCTTCCTCAAATAAACTAAATGGTAAAGAATACTCCAAATTGTTGAATGTAGTAAATATAAAGTTATAGTTGCTGCTGGGCGAAATCACTTCTGAAAAATAAAATAAAAACTATTAAAACATAGAATGTTATTGAACGTGAAAATTCATGAAAAGGAAATAGAAACAGAGCACGAATAATTAACAAAATACGGACCTAAAATCTAATGATAAATTCTAATACAAAAAATATTTTATAAAAGTAAATAAAACTATGACTTGTAGTAATTTACAATAAATAAACAAGGATTTATTTAAAAGTCTGTAAAATCTTACACAAGCATTCAGAAACACACACATACACAAGTACACGCACCCACTCATCCACACATACGGATAAACACACAAGGTAGCACAGAATGTAATTTCGCATTACATTTGGTATAACATTGATTGCTGGAATTAAACCTTTATGGCTATACTTCTCTGGAAATATAACGGTCTGTTCTAGAAGGAAAAAAATTAATTTAACGAATTAATCTTTCAGCATATATTGGAGTGGCAGAAACACTTTATTATAGTCACTATGAATATACTAAAGTTTTGAAAATAACACAGTCCTACAAACATTTTTTTTTTTGGTGCCTAAGATTTTTGAGCAGATTTTAACTATATTTTTATTGCTAAATCTAAATATGAAATCAGTTTTTCATTCATTTGTTTCAGTTGTCCAAAATTTTCTGGGCAAACACAAAGCTGAAAACTATGTTGAATTAGTCAATGAGATCCTGAATAATTTCAGATCACTTGGGTGTAACATGAGTATTAAGGTGCACTACTTACACAGCCACTTAAACCGTTTTCCTGATAATTTAGGTGACATTAGTGAGGAGCAAAGTGATAGATTTCACCAAGATATAAAATGTATGGAGGATCGCTATCAAGGGAGAAGGGGTACTCACATGATGGCAGATTACTGCTGGACTTTAAAACGGGATTGCTCTAAAATGCATTCAAGAATGTCACGCAAAGGAAGTTTCCGAAATGTTCAATGAGTAATTGCTTTAAATGACGACTTTTTCTGTTTTCTTTTGTATATAATAAATAATATCTGAGTAATAAAATAAAAATTCCTTGTTTAATTTGTTTCTTTAAACCATGGTTTTTCTTTTAAAATAGTTTAATGTATAATTCACTAAAATGATGATATCTTAAAAATTCCAGCTGATAGGCAAAAACTAATAGCATATTTGAATTCAGGGCATCAAATTCATAAGAAATCACCTCCAAAATCTTTGGCACCAAAACCACTGTTGACCAGTGTAATCATTTTTACATAATGAATTTCTTAAAACATAAGAATACTACATTTAATATATAGGTGTGCTTCTTCTGCAACTAGAGCCACCAAAAAAAAAAATTAATCAATAAATGAAACTTATAACAACAAAATTAAATGTACTTTAACTATTTTTTTTAATGCAATGGTATCTTCTCAAGAGGTCCTTAAGGATACCTTTCCAACGGCCTAAAATAAACAGAGAAGGAAAAAAAATGGGTGCGAAATGAAGTGGATTACTCAGCATTGGCGATCCGGCAGGTGGCCAACGAACAATAGGGCCTTGGTGTTTTGGGCTGAATACACTCGAAATGGTAGCGGAACAACACCTGTCTAAAGCGGTCTTGTTCAGAAGGTAATTATAACAATTTTACCTTCCATATTGGCGCAGGTGCTCGGCTATAATAAATAGTTCCCACGTCGTCGGAGCTATAATGCTAAGTTGTATCTGTACGTATACTTATTTTTTTTTTGTTATTAGTCTTAATTAGTTATTTTTATACATTATATCTTCTAACTTATCTATCCGTTTCGTATTTGATCAGTTTGTTTTAGTTTCATTGTTGTATATTTCTTTATGTCCTGTTGTTTTATCATTTCATTGTATTGTATTTTTTTTGTGATATTTTTTCAGATCAAATCGGTTTTAGCTCTAAATGATTAAAGAGTAATTACATTCTAATTTACTCATTAACGTTCTCTCCGGAAATCATTTCTTTCTTTCGATTTTCAGAACGACCAAGGTCGGAGAAGAAGGAGCGATAAATTGAATGAACTCACAACATGTGAAAAAATTCATTTCTAGAAACAAATGCATCTAACAATCCCCCGAATTTGCAGTATTCAATCACTCATTCACACACAAACACACACACACAACACACATCCTATATAATATTCCCCGAAACATGTGTTAATATCATTATTATAATGTTTATATGAGTCAGGGAGTATTATATCAGCTTAAACATATTTTTAACGTATTTAATACCTTCTTTTTGGTCATCCATAAGTCGTGTAGGGGCGTGCGGTAAGCTTTAGCGGTAATAATAGAAAATGTGTGTGTGGCGGGTCTATGAACCCCGCGAGCGCGGGAAATTTAAATTCAAACTGACGACTGAACAAGTCGTAATTATTATTCATTTTTTTCCGAAAAAGTGTACATGAATTTTACATTTATACAAAGCGGCACTTAATTAAATTAACTTCAGGGAGAAATTGTATTATTATAAACTGAATTACATAATGTTTTCTATAGAATTCGTTTTTGTCACCGTTTGGAACTCAAATGAAGGGAGTCTTCTGGATAAGACTGAAAAGTTGGTTTGTTTTCAAGTTGTGTATGGGATAAAATCAGGCTGTGAATAATACGAGTCAACTGAAAATTGATAAATATGGTCATGGCATTGCTGTTGTCCCTGTGTTTGAAGTTTTGAAAATGGTAGTTAGAAGACTTTTTACGAGACCCCTTTAAATAATGACAAGGGGAATACGATACTCATCGGCAAGTAGGTCACGGAAAACTCGAATAAATTTTGTATAAGGTTTCTTGGTACTTTTCTTGGTAATTGCTCCAGCATGGACGAAATTTTCAGTGCCTAGCGACTTCACTGAAATTATAGTGGGTGGGTTCAACTGGCATCAACTTGGGCTATTCTAATTTTAATTTGTTTGTTTTGGAGTACTCTCATTAGGAATATTTTTCTCTAGTAATACATTGTTATAGGAATCACTCTTCAAAAATAATCTTAGCTTCATATAAGAGGGAAATGGACAAAAAGATATTCAGAATAATGTATTACTGAAATTCTCAAATAGAAACTCTTATACTACCAATAAGCACATTTAGCTCACAGTAATTTCAGCTACTAAATGAAGTCGAAAGGGAAGAACAAGAAATCGAACGTACGAAAAATGCCCATGAACTAAGTGTTGATTTAAATTTAGATCACTTGTAGTGCCTCTTAATGTACAACTAGATAGACAAGGCGAAAGAAAATTCTGACCCTATATCCACTCAATATCGTGTGGAAGTGTTGAAAAATATTGACCTGGGCCGATACACCTCAGAGATACACATGCTATAACTTATTCTCGTAATTACCTTATGGCCACTACAAAGCCATAAGTATCATGTTTTGCTTGTTAACAGAAAGCTAGTAAAATGCACATTCAATTCAAATTTTATATTCACGCCATATCTATGACAGTCTCAACACATATATTATCGGGAAATATTCTGGGCCTCAATATATAAACAGCTTTTCAGCCACTGTCAAATACTCAACATAAAGTATCAATCCATAGGGCACAACACGGCTGGATGTGAAATCCTAGCTTCGACCGATTATTTACAAAGACAACAACTTATATCATAGAGCTCTGGCTAAGAAATTTGGCATGGTGACAGAAAAGTAGCTTATTATCGATATAATCCCCAAAAAATATTAGAAAAAGTTAATACAATGATTGGGATGAAGCGATAATAACTGACCGTCCTGACCATCATAACAAATTGGATATTCTCATTATTGACAAGTTCAATATGACTACCGATATTACGGTATTGAAATATCAGTTCTCAATAAAGAGAATATTCGGAAATCCTTTGCCAAAAAATTAATAGAATTAGCGATCAGCTTAAAGCATGGTCCAAGCAGATGTAAGCCACAGTTACAGCTATTATAGTAAGTGAAAATGTACTGGATACCTAAAACAACAATAATAGGCACCAAGAATATAAATCTGCCAGTAGAATTTATAAAAGAAGCACAGCAAGGATTACTTCTAGAAACTGCGTGAATTGTGCACAAATGTTTAAATTCCTCTTAATATAAATCACGATTACAAACATAAAATCTTGCAAGTTGGATTTTCTCCCAACGTGGATTTTACCTCAGTTTTCTGAAAAGAACAACAACAAACTTCTTTTTTGTGAATTAGGTTCAGGTACTCCATTACATAAAATACAAAGGGTGCTGCCTTTATATTTTAAATTTTCCACTTACTACGATTTGTGAATTTGCAATGTTCCTTTGTTCTTCCTCATCACATTTCCTAGAAGAGCAGTTAGTAATTTATCCTGAACTATGGTACGATTTCTGTTCGAGTTCCAGTTTATGTACTTTTCTGGGTGGCCTTGGTTGTCGATATTATTTTTTTATAAAATAATTATGTAATTAATAAGTAAAAAAGCCAAAAAAAGAACTTCCAAACGGAAAAAAAAGAATAATAAAAGCAACTCTGACAATAGCTTAAAATAAAGAAAGATAACTCCAGTTGTGTATATAAAATGATATATAAGTCTCATAGACGATCGATTTCAAGCTCACAAACAAACGCATAACAAAATAAAAACACAAGAGTGAGCAGTGAGCCTCATCGCCTAAGGGCTATTTGAAAATGAAAAAGTTGAAACCGATAGGATGAACGTCGAGCGGAAAAAAACTCGGTCCTCCTTTTGCGAGAAACAATGCAAACAATGGCCTCCATTGGACGGGAATAAAGTATTAATACCAGACTCCAGCCGTTAGATCACGGCACAGTTCCACTTAATCCATTAGGAGAGAGATTTGTTTTCCGAGCGAGCGGTGCTGTTTGCACGAGGAAGGGGAGACAAAAGATGTAATGAGTCAGATATGGAAGGGGAGGGGACGATCTCTGGAGGCGGCCTCTTGGGACCCGGGGAGAGTATCATCTCGATTGAAGTAAAGAACCAGAGTCAATGGTAAAGAAACCCCGACTGGTTCGTGCACCGTTTCATGTGGTTCTTTTGATTACATGGAGAGGGGACTCAAAGATGGCTTAAGAACTGTGGTTTGGTATGAGTCATTTGCAAATAACTAGCCCCATCATTAAATAAAGTCCGTCCAGATGCTGCGTAAAATAAGCAGATTTCCCATGTGCTGCCATAACTCGCTTGTAATCTCATCAGACCACATATACTCTATTTATATGTAAAATAGAACAACAGTTGTAGAACATCAATAGTTTAACAAGATTAGTTCTATAACATTATCCGACAAAACAGAGATCCGACAAAACACTCGCAAGAAAAGAGATATTTTGAATTTTTGAATGCCCCCATCTAAACCTCCACTACTCGAGGTCAGATTTCAGACAATAACAAATGCGATCTTTAGTGTTGAATGAATTGGTAAAGCAACAACGAGTAAAGAACGAAAGATCACCACATGGCATATTTGCTAGCGTCTCACGAAGTAATACTGCAATGAAAACCATATTTGGTATTTCACTTTGGAATGAAGTAGTACATGATATAACAGCTTATTTTTAATATGATATGAGTTGGACGGGGGGGGGGGGTTACCGATGGCCGAAAACTAAAATATGGAAATATCTTCGTTAATATTCAATGTAGAGGAAACATGTATATAACAACATCGCATATGCTAATGATGGATTCTATATAAATTTCCGAAATTCGCCTCTAACCCTCCCCCCTCCTACTTGTCTGATGTTAGCAGTTAACGAACTTGTTCTTCATTTACCTTCATATTTTACATAAGACGTATAAATATCGAGTTTTTTTAACGAGCAGACAAAAATTGTGATCCCTACAGCGTAGACACTCACACACACACACACACACACATATATATATATATATATATATATATATATATGTGTGTGTGTGTGTATTATATATACATATATTTATATATAATAATCTCTTGGGTAGGATCGATTACATTTGAAGACATTTTTCGAAAATCCCATTATGAATACAACCTCAATAGCTGATTTCCCCTAAGTGTATCACGGAGGGGCTGCGTTAACTAAGCAAATTTCCCACGTTCTGGTATGAAACACTATTGCTTTCTTTTTCCCATATATTTTCCATTTCAGTAAAAATCCGATGTATAGAAGTCGGAGTTTACTAAAGGATGAAAACAATAAAGTGAAGTGTAATTCGCTTAATATTGTAGCTACGACAACATGTATAGAACAACAATACTTCAACAATATTGGCTCGATAACGTTTTTCGATGTGACTCATAATACGGGAAATGTTTATAATTTTCGAATTCATCCCCTCTAAACCTCCCCAGTTCCCTATATGAACATTAGTGTTGACTAGTCGAATGGTTAAATATAGAGTATGGTATGCATCAAATGATGATTTTGGAGTAAAGTGCGTGAAATATAATTGATAACATTATCACATAACATATTTGCATGAAACTCATAAAGAAGTTCAATAAAATTGTACTAAAAAAAAATAAATACGTTAAAATATCTAAAATTATAACAAAAATGTTTTTTAAGTATGACCTATGTCACCTATCCTGCCTTATCGTTACTTTTTGCCTTTGATCAGCACCTGCATACTCTAGGAACAATAGGGAGTTCCCAGGAGTGGAAAAGGTCAATAATACACTATTGACGTCACCGGTACATCGGCTCCTGTTTTATCATAAGGAATATTTACGATATGCCTCCGAATGAAAACTAAAGTATCCTTTCTTCATCTTGACTTTATTTTAATACCCAGTGTCTCGACTTTTAATTAGAGCTCCGTAGTTTTTATTGTTATTTGTCGTCCCTTTTTTTCTGCTGAGGCTAATCGGGACGGGTTATCTACAGGTGACAGCCCTTTTCTACCTAGGATGGTGCTAAGGACGTTATTTAGTGAGTTCGTCAATAAATAAATTCTTTTTGCTCAAACGGGAGTCGGACCCATGTCTCTAGTTTTATGTGGATGTCAATAATTGTATTATTTATTTGTCGTTTTTTCTTTGTCTGCGTAAATTTTGCCCAATTACATTGAAATATGACAAAAACTTTAATTCAAAGGAATGAAGATAGAAAGAGAAAAGAACTAACAGAAAAATAACTGTAGCAAAGCAATTTAAATAAATTGAATAAATAAATTAAAAAGTTTAATAAAAATAAATTAATAAAATAAATCAGAAAATCGGAAGTGGAAGAGTGGATGATTAAACTAAGTGAACAATGGAAAATTGATTACGAACAACTTACTATACCTTTCAAAATCCATAAGATGTTAGATACCTTTTGATTAATGACTTTCTAGAACTCCCTCCTATACGTATGTAAGGATATGTTTCAAACATCTAATCACAAACATAAATATTTATGAATAATTACGCTAATAAACAAATTATAGAAATCACGTCCTATATCGCTTTTTGATCCAATCGAATAAAAAATTAATAGAAATGGTGATATTTACCATTATTTAATCCTGTTACAAACTATGTTTACTTTAATTCTGCATGGACAACAGAAGAGTACATACATTGCTATTTTGTGTTTTTTCTCAATATTTTTCCTTCTGAATATCCTTATATATATAATTCTGCTGTACGGGTGTATGCATGTTACTGAACTCCTAAACACCTGGACCGATTTGAATGATTTTTTTGTATGCATTTGGGAGACGCCCTGGATGGTTTAGATTCACAAATCATCCCGCCAGACGGCGCTGTAGTCGGTATCTCTGTTGTGCAACGCAACAAACGCCGCCAAGCTAAAACATTGAGACCAAGACTGGCCCGTCAACGAGTCACCGACAAATTGAGAACACATGAACAACTGCGTTTTCTGTCCAAATTCTCCTCAGGAATTGACTAAAAATATTGTTCATCAACTAGCTTTAAGATAAAATTAAACAAACATTATTGATTATAACGAATTGTTTTTAGAAAATTTGATATTATTTAAAATTGACATTTAAAATAAAATTATTATATTATTCGTTTTCATTTCATACTTTGTTTAATATCCTAATCGCAACAACAAAATCTCATGCAGGACAACGTCTATCGGGTCCGCTAGTAGTAGTATAAATTGCTAATGCGGTAGCAAATTCATGGAGTGGGCAGTTTTGCTTCAATTAAGGTGTATTATGACAGTTTATGGTGGGAATGCTTGTGATTGTATGTATGTAAGAATTTTCTAATTAAATAACTGAATAGTGCATAAAGAAAGTGCACATATCTGTGATGGGCACCAAGACAGGATATAAGCCTTGTATCCTTTATTAATCAATTTCCTCTTACAGCTTCAGGAAATTACAGGGAATAATTAATTGTGAATAAACTTCGCGTAAATTTGATAGTGAACAAAAATTGATTACTAACTGACACCATTTTTAATTAAATTAAGTCAATTCAATTCCTTATAAATTAATCTATTGAATTAATTTGTAATAGATTAAACCTTAGGACATTTTGTCTTGTAAATTTGTAATGGAAGGGGAATTTTAATTCATTTATTGATTACAGAACGCTTCTTTTTTTTTTTTTTTTTTACTGTGTAAATTGAAAATGTATTTGCCACCTCAATCACGTAGATTAATTGATTGGAAGCCGTTTGATAAAAGTGGCATGAAGTATAAACATTACAAATCCTTGCCAAACAAGATGAATTTACGTTTCCTAACAATATCCATTTATCCCTGTGAATTTGGCAAGTCTTGGTGACTAGCTAAGATTCATCTACCTGTGAAGTATGAGTTTAATATTTTTATTTAGGTTTTGCTTGTTATTTTAAGCCCAGATGAGCTGTGGAAATTTATATATTTAAAGAGCGTTTATATAAAAAAATCACCTTGCTTAAAGGTTAACAACTTTCATGTGTGTAACACTTTTAGTGCAATTCAAACTTGTAAACTATAAACTTTTTCAAAATAGAAAATATTTAAAATAACAAGGAAATAATTAAACAATAAATAATAAGTATTATTACTGCCGTGCCTCAATGTACACATTTAATTGAATTTACTTTTAACCGTATATTAAAAGGTTATAATGTCTTATTCCTAATATTAAAAGGATATTAGCAGACGACATGGTTCTAATTGGCAAAAATACTGAAGATGTTCAGTAAATGCTGGGAGAACTAATTTAACGAGAGAAAGAAAGGTAAACTTTAACAAATGGAAATACATGACATTGAATACCGATGGTAACTTTGAAATAGATGGCATAAAAATACAGAAGGTGTGCAGCGTCAAGTACCTTGGTCAGCTTATTACGCTTTTTAACAATAACTTCATCAGATCAGCATGAGATGCTCAGGTGCATGGAAAGCCCATTTCAGATACAAGCAGCTGTACAGACCAAAAGCCGCAACGAAGCCAAAAAGGAAATATGGGAAAACACATTCTTACCAACGTAACTACGGGTTCGGTACACACACTTGGAGAAGCACACTACTTGGCCAGAATAAAACATGAAATAAACTAGCAAATCTTCTTACACGACAATCGTAATGAGCTCTAAAGACCTTAGCTTTAAACTGAATTTATACTAGAAGTGTGGAAACAAAAAAATGAATTGTTTCTTCACGTAATATTTATAAATGTACAAATAAAGGTTTTATTCATTTAATATCCTTTTAAACAATTATGCTTTCAAGTTTCTAACAATTTAAATTTAGATACCAGTATAGACTTTTTTTTTATTATGTAACAACATCTAGGAGTAAAAAACAAATTTATGAGGAATCGTCTTATGGATATATTACGTATAAAATTTAAAAGAAAGAACCAAGTAGAGAGAGGGATGTTTATAGACTATTACAAGGGTTCTTTATGTTAGAATTGTTTATTATGATTTATTAATAAATTCCTTAAATAATTAGAATTTAATGATGGAGTAAATATTCAATGGGTAATATATTCTAATTATACCAATCACCATCGCTGCGGGGCACAAACAAATAAGTAAATAAAAAAAAATTAGAAGTAAAACTATAAAAGAAGAGAGAAGAAGAACAGGATTAGTCTTTAATTTTCAATAAATAAAATTTCTTTCCCTCTGCTTAGGTACGGGATTCAGATGCTCACAAATTAATTGCTAACTATTAGTTTGTTTTTCTCTATTTATTTATTAATGCATGAGGGCAGTTTTCATACAGGCATAATACTTTTATTTATTCATTTGTTCAAGGGTGATTAACATGAAAATACTCTTAATGGTAACGTCTAAAAACTGATAAAAATTCATAATAATTGCATCTTTATTGAAGACGCCATTAGTCTGAATGTCTTTTAAATTGCTCTTGTGCCTGTTATGCGTACCAGTCCTGCTCAAACTATCTTATGACAGATGATTTCTAAGAATGCTTAGAGGATTCTGTTTCCGTTCAGCTTTCCCATTTTCGTAATACGAGTACGTTTGCTGTAAAATTCGGGATGAGTGTTGTGGGCAGACGGCATTGAGGCCGATCTCCTGGGTGCAATACCATCTCAAGATTTACAGTTACACGCAAGGAAATGAACAGCAATAGCAGCTCGTCCTAAGAGGAGTCGTCCGAGCAAAGTCGTACCGTATCATTTCCCGTTAGTCGCAACTGCCTTCAATGCCTGCTAACTCACAGAATTTATTACCCTTTAATAGAGCCAACTCTGGATGACCGTGATTATTCGGCAATTTAAAGGCAATTTGTTTCGAGCTTCAGTAAGCTTAAGTAATATTTGAATGAGCCTCCTGAATGTTTATTACGTATGATTTGCTCTGTCCATCGCCGGGGGAATGTTGGCGATGAACTTGATGGATGTAATTTTACTATAATTTTCTTGAATTTGTTCTAGTCTTAACGTCTGCCTTTCACCAGTTTTATACCCCTCATTCGGCCCGGCGGCATTGCTCATTCACGAACATTATTGGTAACTATTTTTGTCCCGATACAAATAATGCTACGAAAGTGTACGTCATTCAAACAATATCAAAGATGCTATAGGAACTATAGTTAATTTGAAAACAAAATGCTAATGGTCAAAGGTTTAGTAATTAACATACAATTTTGTCTTTGTATGTATGATGATTTCCAATATACCTTTAACTCTTTTAACGCCCTTAATTAATGATAGGTCATAGACGTGATCAGAAATAAGTTGCATATCTCATCAGTTAGTTCGGTTCTTTTAAGTAATTATTTTTCTTAACCATTCTAAACAGTCATTTGGCCTCTGCTCAATTGTGTATTCCTAAAAGTCTATATCTTTTACGAACACTTCCATAGGGATGTCTGTTATATTGAAATAAGGCCTTAGAATATACTAAATTCAATATTACACAAATGACTGAAGTAACTATATGTAGCGTTACCTTTATTAAAAAAAACAATGAACGTTGATTACTAGGGTTCTTTTGGATTCCAAAATTAAATACACAAACTTTAGCGTTTTCACTGCACAATTTATTTGACGGCACACTGCACACTTAAATTACTCTTCAGTACTAATCACAATATGTACTGTTAACTTCACTTCTTATTACACATTTCAATAATTCACGATCACCCGAATCACTGATGTTCACTAAACACGGCACTGCACTGATGTTCACTAAGCACTGCACTGAAACTAACAAGCATTGTTCCCTAAAATCTGCACTGAACGACTGTTATTCACTAGTAAGAAAACTGAGAACTAACTTACTCTCGGCCTAGCTAGGTGACTTTTATATAGCCCGGCGTCAGAACGATACAGGCGTCGACACCCAACTGAGTACTTCTTAAATGCATGAATACATATACGTAATTTTCGCAACAATACTGTCAGTAACGCGGTGATCCAAAAGTGTAACCAACAGTGACATGACCCATTGTAGAACAATGCAGACCGAAACTTACAGAAATACAACAATTCCACTATTAACCCTTAAGTAGGCGCGTGGAGAGGGATTCCTCTTACAGGCACCCGGGGTCATTTATGACCCCATGCACAATACTTACTTTAGGAGTTTAATTTAATAAGATTTATAGATTAGGAACATTTGTAATAATAATCTAGGATAATATAAATAAAATAAATAATTTATTAAATTACAAACATGAAATATTTCATGAAATTTAGTTAAAAATTTAAGCAATACAAAAATGATACATAGAATTTATATTAATATTTTTCAGTTCATTAAGTTCATTCAAAATCATCAATACAATCTTTACATATTATATCTGAATGAGCTTTACAAATAAAGAATTTGCATCTTGAGCATTTCTGAGAAGGTTTTTTGTCTTCTTTTCTGGGGCACATTTTGCATCGTCCTCGAGAAGGTCCAGGAGCATCTGTAACCACTTCTGATGTTTTGACATCCTCTCCTAAATGTAATTTTATTTTTTTTCTTAAGGGTTTGGGAATGTTATCTATAAATGGCCGCATTCTGATGTGTTTTTCGACTAATGATTCCCCTAAATTCCTTAAAAATCGATACACTCAAAGGCGCGTGGGGTCAAAAATGTCTTCCAAAGCTGACAGCAGCTGGGTGGTGACAGGCAGAGAGTTAAAAACACACTGAGGGTAGAGTTCAGTAAGGAGTAGGAAGGTACTAAAAATGTAAACAATGGCAGGTGGCCCGCATGAGCAGGAGACAAGATGAAACTTGCTCTTGGACAAAAATGACCCCGCGCGCCTACTTAAGGGTTAATGGACAATAAGAAAACTAATTTGTTGGCGAAATTGCAAAAGAAGCATGAAAATAGTTAAATAATGTCGATTACGTACAGAATTCATGAAATACATTCTATACACAGACACATTGAACAATAGACTAGAAAGGTGGGAAATGACAGGAAAAGGAACACACGTAAAAACATTTATAAGGAACGTTACAAACTATCTGAAGACAACAAATACAATTACAGAGTACTAAACAGCATACATGCATACAAAATTACAATGCAAAGTATATAATGCTTACTCTACTACTATACAATAACAACACAAATAATGGGTTCATTGAGAATTCAAATCATTGAAATTCATGGACCAGCAGAAGCTAAGGGTTTTCTAACAAAATATGCTGTTATTTTTCAAAATGTAAGTCTACCAATATATTCATTAAATTGCTTTTATAAACATTACTAAACTGAAATCTAAACAGTGGCACAATTTACTCAATGCTTAAAATTGTAATTATTGTGAAACATTGTACTCGGGTTTAATATATGTTTTCGAGTGTTTTTTTTTGTATCTTATATTTTGTTATTTTTTTAAGCACCTTATTTATACGCTTATTATCAATGTCAATATAAGTATTGCAATGTATTAAAATATTCTAGAATAACATAAATTGTATACACAAATATATATGTAGAAAATATACTCATTTGCACATGGGTAATGTAAAACAGAAAACCTAAACTTATATGTAGCATAACCTTGCTGAGACCAATAAAAGTATTTAAGGCATTAAAATCAGAGAGCTTTTAATTGTGGCTGTGGAATTTTTAAATAAAATATTACTTATTAAATCTCATTTATCATTTTATTTTTTTGGAATATTTGTTAGTTATATAGGTACAATCAACCGCAAAACAAAAAACCAAAAAAAAAAAAAAAAACAAAACAAAAAAAAAAAACAAAAAAAAAAACCGGACACTTCATATTTATCGTATTAAAAGCTAATTTTCAGCAATGTGTTTGTTTATGTGGGTATTCTAGCTATTACAGAGAATGTAGAGTCTAAGTCCATTGAACTAATCCCTTCAGGATTAGTAAACAATTAGATAAAACTCACATTAGATTTATTTGTCGTGAAGTTGATTTACCTGTCAGACATATTCTAAACTGAAAGTAGTTTTTCGCACATTTAAACATCTTTAATTATTAACCAAGCATTTTCATTAATTAATAGGCATGTTTTATTTTTATATAAAACAGTTTAATCATAGCATACCTCTAATTAGCGTCATAAAACTTATTTGTTTTCAGAGTGGTAATTGTTGAAAAATTAAAACATTGGTCAACTGATTCTAATCCGTTCTTATTCTCCTGCTGTGTTTTCAGTTTGATGATAACTGAGTAATTTTAGAATCACGTTTCTAGGAAAAATTTATAGATCCCTTTAGTATTAGGGATAATAGTTACCCTTTGATTTTTTTCGCATTGTTAATGACCAGGAGTGTAAAACGTTTGCTGTAAAATAATAAAGATTGTTGGTTTGCAGATGTTTTATGGTATTAAATAAATAAATAAATATATATATATATATATATATATATATATATATATATATATATATATATATATATAAAGCTGAAAATAATACATTTTCTGTCAGAAGACCGTAACTTGTACTAGATTCTGGGAAAGTGAGATTTGCTGTAACCTATCAACAATTAACGTTTTTCCAGGGGGGATTGCGGTCTCACGGAATTCGTCCCTCTTGGAATTAAGTCTTTGTAATGTCAGAAATATCCGCTTCCTTTGAAGTAACAACATTATGGCTAAGATTGCCTTCCCATAGCACTCACTCTGCTGGAGAATAGAGGCTTCCCAGCTCATTCGTTCAGTCTGAGAGTCATGGGAAAAGAGGCATTAGTGCGTTTTCAGCCTAGCGGCCCCGTGCGACCAGAAATAAACTGAACAGTTATAGGTTTCACGATTTTTATTGGCTGGTGATTGTGAACAATTTAATATTCTACTAATCTAAAACCATTAAAAGCTACAACCAACACGTGGAATTGAAAAACAAACACCATAGATATTTACAGGATTATAATCCTGTTGGAGTAGTCGAGAGGGTTGGCGGCGGTGGCCCTGATGGGTGACACGTCCCTCAATAAACAGAAGGTAGAAAGAACTAGTTGCTGATTCAAAGTCTAGTTCACCAATTCTCTACCAGAGCAGGCTAGTATCAGGGTTCTCATGCATGAGTCTAATGGCATATCATTAATATATTCTTTTTTCGAACATATTTATGTTGGCGAATTTTTCCATAAATCTTTTCCATTTTCCACTTTTTTAATTTAAAATTTTGAAACCATAAATAAAACTATAATTGTAAACATATGTACCCAATTATTAACTCCGCGTGGGATTTTGTATTTTTTAAATGAAAACAATCATTATAAATAAGGATATGGTGCAATATTGTTACAATCATGTTATTCTCTACTTCATATTGTAAAATTATAAATTTAAATTATTTTTTAACATCCACTTTCTATTGTAGAATATTACGAAATTGTTAAAAGAAACTAGACAAAATTGTGACAATGTATGGAATGAATAAAATAAAACAAACGCCGACAAAGAAAACTTCAAATTGAACACATTGTGTTCTGTATCTACGATATTAATTACATCAGTAGTAAACTCTATATTGTAATTTTAAAATTAAAAAGATTTGACTACTAAATGTTTTCTTCAGTAAGCATTTATCTTCAATTTTTAATATATTGTCGAGGAAAGGTTTAAGGAGTAATTAATTTGTCATAGCTCTGTCAGGTTACATAATCTTTCAGCACCTGAAAGATAAAAATATGTATAGAATTAAATAAAGGAAGTAATGTAAAATTGTCGTATCAAGAATCAAGAAAAGTTCCTTAGTATTAATGATTAACGACCACTTTCTGCAACTATGGCTAATTGTGGCCGGCTATCCACTAGTTACGGGGAGAAAAGTAAACTGAGAGTTACTCGTCCCAGTTAGCCGTTAAGCACAAAGAGTAAGATAATAAATTAATATCATATTTTTTTAACATTCAATAACTAATATGAATTGCAAACTTTTAAATAAATGAAAACACAAAGAGGAATACATTATTGTAGGCATTAATGGTCCTCCAACCTTAAAAGCTATAGTGACCGAGAAATCGTTTTCCAACTGTTGTATAAGATTAAATAAAAACATTTACTAAGGATTGACTACAATGTTATTTAGATTCTCAATACTCGGGGCTCAGATTAGCCGTGAGAGTTAAGTCGTTGGTTTTAATCTCACTTGGTAGACCTACAGTCTATTTATACAATAAATTAATTCAGACTATAGTTCATTAACATTAGGAATCATGAAGCAGTGGGAACGTTTGTTAGTTTTATATATATATATATATATATATATATATATATATATATATAATCTTTTACGAGTTAGGCCATGAAATCTAATCTTATCTAATTTTTATACTAAATTAAAATACATATTTTTGTACTTGTTTACCTCCATCGCGTCATCGAATAGGTTACAACCTAGATGAAGCATTTTCCATCTTTGGATCTTTAATCTGAGGATATGTCTCATACTCAAAACCACTTATACTTCGCTTTGACTTTGTAGGGGTAAGGAAAATATTTGAAGTAACTCATATTTGGGAACATACGGGAGTTCTGGGGTGGTAATACTTCTTCGGAAGTATTTGACTGTTTTAAGTAGGTGACCCATATTCAAAGTTTATCTTTGCTTAATTATTTATTTCAAAATGCTTATATTACACTTCAGTGGATAGTATGGGTACACTAACACGTTGATATAATTTGTGTAAAGTACTATGTTTATTTTTAACGGTCTCTTGATTGTTTGTGGAATACAAGTCCATCATTACTTGTATTAAAGTATTGGATTTTCCCATATGATAATGATTAATGTTTTTACTTTTAACCATTTACTTTCTCCCTCATGCTCAATAGTTTGTATCTGTTTTTATATTGTTGGTCATATAATGTTAATTTTACATTTTTTTAAAGGAGTTCTACAACGTGATTTAATTAACTTTATCAGGGTTTCATTTCTTGACAAGGTGATCAAAACATCATTGAGCCCATTTTAAACACAGATAAATCCAACATATTTATATAATTAATTATCATTTAAAATAGATGACTTCATATTTGAATAGAAGCTTTCTATCTGCTCACCTAGTAAAGTAGGTGAACCTAGAGTGGCGAGTTCGATTCCAACCTGGCCAATAGCAATTTATTTAGTTTATTTATTTAGAACTCATTAAATAAAATCCTTAGTCACATCCTGGCTAATAAAAGATGGTAACGTGTAGATAACCTACCCCAATTAGCCATAGTAGCTAAAAGTGGACGTTAACCTATAATAATATATATTAGCTTACAAACTTACCATTTGTGAAGAATAGTCGACAGCTCGAAAGAATAAAACCTCTTTCATTTGAGAACCATTGTTGGAGGATGCATGTGGCGAAGGCTTCCTTTCATAAATAAAGCCCTTCTTAATTCTACAATGATAGCTTAAGTCTGTAGGCAGCAGAATAAAAGAACAAGAATAACATATAAATGGTGCTGTATATTCTAAGGTGTTGGAAAGCATTCCACCATACATATTACCATTTTAATATTAGCTAAACAAAAGGAATTTAGACAGTCCTATGGTGTCGACTAAAGCCCTGGATTCTGGGGGCAATACATTTTTACGAGCGCGAGAGGAGCAAGCACCTTAAATCATACAAAGCCTGGGGATTGTGACCTTGTGTGTGTGTGTGTGTGTATGTGTGTGTTTGTAGGGGCTGTATATTTCTGCTCCTTTTTCGCGAGAGGGAGGCATCCTTTCGACGACAAAGAGCACCGCTTTCTGCCTCCTAATTCTAGGATATTTGTCAGTCTTGGGAGAGGAAAGCCTGCCTTGGAAAAACTCAGCTCTCCTTGGCTCCTGAGTTAGCAGTGGAGAAATAGTAAATCAACTTTAGTACTTCTGCTCGCGGTCCAGCGGCTGCTAGCCACATAAATGTTGTCTTCAGCTAGTCCCCATATTCCAAAACCACCCTTAAATCTCGTTCGTTTCCCAGCTCATCCCCACCGAGCAACGGGTGTCCTTCTGCCTTATCCTCTCATCATAAAATAAAGAATAAAGAATGAACCAAATAGTCTCATATCGTTTAAGGGATACTGAAGAAAAGCCGAGGTGTTTTAAGAGTATACTAAAACTAGTTTATTTGAGAATTATAAGTCCGAAATATTGTTCTATATTCATTCCCCGGCGACATTCTTTCAGCTTTAGCATCGGTTCGGAGTTTTATCATTTTACATAATATCTGTAACAATATTCTTTTCCAGTCTTCCTTAAGGCCAAATAATGGTAAAATCCATCTCAGTCACTTGAGACATATTTTTTTATTTGTGAGATTCTAGCCTAATGAACTATTATTATTATTTATTGACGTCCACATTTTAAAACTCAGGCTAATCGGGACGGGTTATCTACAGGTTACCACCCTTTTCTAGCCAGGGTGGGACTTAGGATGTTATTAAATGAATTTCGTCACTAAATAATTTCCTTTGCCAAGGCAAGAATCGAACTCGCCACTCTAGGTTTACCATGTGAGATTAAGGTCAACGCTTTAACTCTCATGGCTAACCTGAGCTCCCCCCCCCCCCATGAACTAAAAACAAGCAAAAAAAAATTAATATCCACCCTAAAAAGTAAAAATTCAAACAAAGTCCAGAGAGAAAACAAATAAATTAATTTTATTTCCGTCTTTCCCAAATGAATCAACCAATCATTTTGAAGAAGGCAAATTATACACATACAGGACTATAAGCTAATCAACCTTAGTAAAAGTTTGGAATAAAAGGAAAAATATGGCCAATAACCAACATTTTGGTCAGAGCAATAATTGACCAGAAAAGCTGCGCATAAGTATAAATAACAGATGCACTATTCTGCTCCACTCTGGCTTTCAGCGACACATAAAGCTAATTTCAGCCTTCGAATTGATTTGTTCGGAGTCTAGAAAATTTTTATTAGTATTTGGGTTATTCTTTTGTGTAATCCTGTTCATGAATTACGTAAACTACTCTTAAAAGACAAGAAGGATTGGGGCTATAAGATGAGGTATCAAAGTACCCCAGTTACTGTGTTCCACATCGAAACATCACCATTAAAGAATCAAATTCTCGGCTGTTTCTAATAATAGTTATTCTTAATTGCTTCGAATCCAGTGTTAAAAGGACCCTTCTTTTTAAAGGAAAATGATCTGAAATTTAACTCCTCCCAATCAAATAAAAAAATTATTAAATGCGGTATTATATGTCTAACTATATTTCTCATGAGAAACTAAAATTTTGTATGCACTGGCATATTCTTCTTAATTACGGAGAAACAGAGTAGTAATAGCAAAAACAAAAAAAAAACCATTAAATAAAATCCATAGTCCCTCCCTGGCTAGAATAGAGTGGTGGAAACTGAAGTTAACCCGTACCAACTATCCTTAGCAGTACAAATTGGGAGTTAATAAATAAGATTGGGGCACAACATGGAAACAGAGAATAGAATATGAATATTATCTGCATGATATGCCAGGTCGTGGAAAATTGGCTTAGCTAACGCAAAGCATGAATAACTTTTTTTGTATCAGCAAGACGGCTCAAATGCATATTTTGTGAACACGGCTCACGCATGACTAGAAGTCCATATACTCTACCTTTTTCTTTTTATTTCTTAACTTACAATGTTGGCCTAGAGTGGAGCTCTTTTCACATTTTTCACCACTTTGACACATTGGCTACTGTAATGCTGACAACTGGGAAGTCACTACATCATGTAGTAGGGCAACAGGGGTGTCACTGCATGCAGTAAACAACAGGGATGCCACTACATCATGTAGTAGGGCAACAGGGGTGTCACTGCATGCAGTAAACAACAGGGATGCCACTACATCATGTAATATACAACAGGGATGAAAATGCATGCAGTAAACAACAGGGATGCCACTACATCATGTAGTAGGGCAACAGGGGTGTCACTGCATGCAGTAAACAACAGGGATGCCACTACATCATGTGCAGTAAACAACAGGGATGCCACTACATCATGTAGTAGGGCAACAGGGGTGTCACTGCATGCAGTAAACAACAGGGATGCCACTACATCATGTAATATACAACAGGGATGAAAATGCATGCAGTAAACAACAGGGATGTCACTACAACTTGCAGTAGACAACTGTGGTACCTCTACATCATGCATTAGACAACAGGGATTCCACCACTTGAAGAAGGCAACAGGGATCCCACAGTGTGCAGAATACAACAGGTTTGCCACTACATCACATCACTTCCTCATGTAGTAGGTAACAGGGATAACACTACACCATGCAGTAGACAACAAGGATATACTACTTGCAGTAGGCAATAGGTATGTTACTGTATGTGTGTAATCGGATGGTTGAGAATAAATTGCAGATACCATCCGGGTGTAACTATGACAATCCTGATTAGTGTAGGATAAAGAAGAAGAATGGAATGAATAAACTCCGTAATCAATAGCCTTTATCAAGGCTAAATGGAGCAAGGTTTCATAATTCTGAAAAATGTTAATCTTTTTAAAGAGTAAACACAATAGGCGGTTCAGCCTTTTCTTTTTCTTATTTGAAGTATTTCCTGTAGAACTTTCTCCAAATCGGCCTACAGTAAAGAGTTGAGAAAAAGAGGAAGAAAAAAAGAGGGAGGACAAAAAATGGAATTAATTCGAACAGATTGTCGGACGAAGGATCGGAAACTTTTTGACTGTGGAAGAAAAGTTTGAAATCCGCCCCTGCTCGTAGCTACCCCCTCCCTTTCGTTGGCACTCCCGACCGGATCGCCCGACAACTTTTAATGGCAACAATATAGAGGATTGTGGAGAAACTTACTTTACTTCACAAATGATGCTTGGGAAGAGAGCCGCTGAGTATTTATTTGTTTTTTTGCCTGTTTGTTACCTTATTTGTGCACGTTTTTGTTCTACGTTTTTTTTTAAATATAATGCGGGGTGAATTAGGAGTTGGAGTGGTTTATACTCAACAGTTAAGGGTTCTCTCAGTTTTGAACGGTAATGAGTTGGAAGTTGAAATGTAATAAAGTTGAACTCAAACAGAGCAGTAAATAAAGTAACGCCAGTATACGAGTTTAGAAGCTAGTTTTTGTTGCAACTTCATCGCCAAGTTGCATTCAGAAGGTAAAAGTTGATTTTATTTTTTCACAATTACGGAAAATGAGTTTACAAACTTCTTGAAATTAGTATATATATATTAATTTCACTCGTATGCCGATCTCTAATCCAAAGAAGTAATAGACACTCTAGAAGAGAAGAAATCGTCTACGTACAGAACACACTAGACTAACACATTCATATCTGATGAGCAGGAAAGATGAACCTATATGTCGCTTCTGCAACAGAACGCTGACTGTAAAACACAGACTAACTGACTGCACACAAGTAAAAACGTACCCATGGCCCAGAAAATTATGCAAACAACTAGCCCACAGTGGCCAATTTATACATGATATTTTTAAGTATTTAATAAATAATGGATTATTTGATGAAATATAAATGCTATTAGTTATCATTATGGAAACTATATATAGCAAGCAGTATATTCGTGAAATATAATAATTCCAGTTTAACTCTTTATAGTTTTTTTTTTTTCTCATGTTGTAAATATACCAACAAATTATATTTAGTTTTGTGCATTGCATTTATTTTGTACATTTGTAAAATTTAGTTTCAAAGATTTTTAATATTTATTTAATTTTGTACAATTATACTCTACCATGTTTACAGGTGAATCGCTAATGTAGCGCTTTCACAAACAAATAATAATAAAAATCGAGAGAAAAACTCCAGGAAGCACTAATCTTCATAGAACAATATTATTTTTTCTCTCAACAATTATCAAATTTATCAATTTCAATAATGAGTATGAGTTAGCCTCAGTGTTATTAGTATTTTGCACTGTGAACATCTACGTAGGACTAGTAATTATTAGGATGTGTTTTTAAATATTAAATTTTATCAACTAATTCAACCTCTTGGTCGTCAGAATATAAAGGAACTTCTTCTTGTTCTCAAGATGTCATCCGGACATTACTTTTGAAGAAATTCATCTCAGTCACTCCCTTAAAAAGTTGTCTTGCAAATCGGTTAGCATAGTAAAACTGAAGATGGTCTTTTGAAACCACAAAATAAATAATCATTTCCTGAAATATATGAACTCTAGCTCCTAAATTCCACAACCCTGTAGTTCATCTTTTTGTCCTACTCTTGAATACATTGTAGATTATTCGTAAATATTATGAAAAGAAGAAATATGAGACCCCTTGCTTTATACTTACTAACTTAGAGAGGCTTTTCTAATTATTATATTTATTCCTAAAATACAATGTTCCACATATCCAAACGATAATTTTCCCTATATTTTTATCATGCCATTTTTGAAACCGGAAAACATGCCAGGACAAATTATTTGAAGCGTCGCGCTAAAGGATACTTAATTACAGCACATAATTTTCTTAAAAAGATTCAAAACAACAATAAACTGGAATGGAGAAAACAAAAAATAAAAAACTTACAAAAACGAAGAAAGTTCAAAGTATTATATTATAAATCAGATGAAAGAGGACGGTAGGTGGTTTGGCTGAGGGTAGTAACGGATCAAAAGGCTGTGACGGGGATGCTCGCCGAAGCATGCCCGGCGATCACCACCCAACCATATAGGTAGTTTCATGACTGGATGGTTTAAAAAATAATCTTTTACTACAAAGCCCTCTCTCTTTTCCCAAAAAAAAGGGCTTTTAGGGCCAGAATACCGGAGTGGAGTAACCGAAATATCCCTTGGACCGTTAAAAAAACACCCCTAATGTATGTATATACGAAGAACACTTAAATAAAACGATAAAAAAGGGGAAGCAGTGGAATCGCTGAGTGAAAAGAAAATGTATAGGATGATCACCGGAGTCTTGGGCATATTTATAATATAGACATACTTATTACTGCCCATTCGGCCGGAAGTAAGCCGAATTTTCGAGCTTAAAGGAACTCTCTCGCGGAAAATTTCCCATTTTCCAAGTAAAGTTAGTCAGATATGGATTACCGGGCTTATCCTTTCAAGCGATATCAAATTTTACCCATTTCAAAAACCCTTCAATATATATTCTAGCTACGTTATTAAATGTGGTGCTCCATTTCGACGTAATACAAAATACAAATACAAACTTAATCAAAGAGAACGTTTGAATATATCTTCACGAGTCCTTTACTCGACTAAAACAAATATTATTATATCGGAAGTATTCAAGATTATTTTTTTAAGTAATTTGAAAACATATGATATGAAAAAAAAAACATAAGCAGCTTATTGACTTTATTTTATCTGTTTACAGTGAAGAGAATTTAGAGTTATAGTAATAATATCCCAGAGGAAGCACTGTTCATTCCTTCATGATTTCTTATTCTACCACAATTTACAGGGGGTAAAAAAATGTTAAGTTACTTCTTCTTAGTATTTAAAAGGAAAATTTTAAGCCTACTTCAGATTGTATTATTCCAATATTACTATTTCACATTAATAAACTAGGGAAAGGCACAATACTGGCATATTATTCCACAATCATATATTTCATGCTTTCTAAATTTTTTTTTTTTTTATGATAATTTATTTATTTTTTTATGATAATTTGGCCCGACAGCCCGTCGTACAACTTTTACAGTAAACCCACAGATCATTTTGTTGGGGCTAATGGGTAGATTCAGATTAATCATGAATAAATAAATCAAAGTTTCATAGCAGAAGCAATTTATAAATCTGGATGTGTGGGTAACGTAGTTGGGCAGATTATGTAAAATAGGATTTATTAAAAAATAATTAAAAATATCATATTTCAGGTGGAATGAGAATGGGTAACCATAAAAAATCGTTTGACTTATCGACTTTAGAACGAATATTAATCATTGAATTTGTAACAGGTATTACAGGACCGTATTGCCAAACGTTTAGGTAGCCTAAAGTTTAGGCGAGTGTGAGCAAATATTACAATATTTATTTCTATTTTTCCCACTTAGTTTCTTTTAGGATTGAATTTCTTGGAGCGTGCCTGTATTCGTATATGTGCGGATTAAATCTACTTTTTCTTTGACACATTTCCACCGGAAAAGCCACTTACTGCAGAAAATATATTTTCTTGAATCTGCTCTTTATATGTCACGTATTGTAGACAAATAAACTCATAGCGTCCCCGTAATGAATAAAGAATGAAAACTGTTTAAACAATAAACTATTTAGGAGATTCTGACAGATTAATTTTTCTTTTCTTTTTTTTAAACTTATTTTTCTTTTGATGTCAAACGTTCAACACTTGAAGTGAGGAGTGAGAGAATCATCTTGATCGGGGGCGGGGAAGGGGTCGGTGGAATTAAATTTCTTAAAGGTTAGGATAAAACCCTTTGAGGTTTCAGTTTCTCTCTTATTCCTTTTCTTTCTTTTTTCGTCTCCTTTTTTTTTATATAAGAAGAGAGCCACGAGAAGAAAGGGATAAAACCCCAAAAGCAATACGGAATTAAAGAAGCTAGAAGAGCATTCCTTTTTAGTTTGTCTGTTCTTGAGGGAAACAAATTTAACTGAGGAACCTTTGAGAGGACGTTATTTTGAGGGCGAAGGAAGCCCTTCGTTTAAGGTCAAGCATCCAAAAAGGATTTAGTGTTAACACTATTTCAATAACACTAACTCTAGGATAAACATTCAGTTTTATTCGGTAGTAGTCTTTCATTTTCACGATAAAGAAATGCATATAAATTTGACCGTTAGAAGTCATAAATTAGGCAAAACATTTAGCTTTATTCAATATATTTTTATCACAGTTGATTTTTCAAAACGAATTCTACACCGTTTGATAAAAACATAAACTCCTTCTTGGAAAAATATTTATTTAAATCGTCCATCATCAGCTATACGAGATTCTTATAAAAAAAAAAATTGACAAATAAACAAGATATACTTCTAACACAGATGTAAGAAAGGTGAAGCAAAACAAAAAAAAAGTCCGTCACGTAGGGGCTGCGTTAACTAAGCAAATTTCCACGTATTTGCATTTATCTCAAAAAGTAAAAGTGAGAAAAATATTTGGTATTTAGGCTTCACAATATAACAGCTTATTGTTAATATGTCATGAGTAGGAGTAGAGATTACAGAGGCAGAAAACTAAAAAAATGCAAAACATCTCGGTTAATAATCAACATAGTGAAAAAAACGTACATAACAGCATTTATGGAACATTAATTTTTCAATAAGATTGGTTCTGTACAATATTTCGAACCGACGTTTAAAACGGAGAACGAAATTCCCTCCCACTGCTCGGATTTCAGTCAATAACGAACTTAATCTTTAGTTTTACATAAAACGTTTAAATGTCGATTTTAGTTACGATAAAAAAATACTACAGCTAGAGCGTTAACAGACAAATATAAATATGCTGTTTTGAACGGACTTCATTATCGTCTTCTGGACGTTGTCCATCGATGGACGTTTGAAGAACTTTTTCGAAAATTGCGTCAGAGAGTACGACCTCAATGGCTGATTTACCCTATCTGGGGAAATCCTCTAAAATATAAAGCTCACTAACAACTATTGTTATAGAAATCCATACTTAAAAGGTCAATATATAAGAATTAAAAAATATATTAATACTCAGTCAAAATAAATAACTTCATCGCTTGGGATTCAATGAAGAGTCAATATCAGCAAGAATTCTGTTAAAGAAAAATGACTAATATACCTAATAATATTACCTTTGAATACATTTGTGGAATCATTTTCGTGTCTTCGGGAGGCCCCAATAACCTGAACCATCTTTTTCCCCGCCACCGTGTGAGTTGTAATTTTACTTAAACGAAGTTCGAATTTTATTTTTCGATACTTGTATAGAATCAATATAATTTCCAACTGAATGTTCTATAAATATTTTTATGTAAATGTTTTTCTCTATATTCAATATTAACAGAGATATTTCTATATTTTATTTTTCGGCCATCAGTAAACGCCCACTCCTTCTCATGTCATATTAACAATAAGCTCTAATATCATGAAGTACTTTATTTGAAGCCTAAATACCACATATTTTTTCCCATTGAACTTTTATGTCTTGAGATAAATCCAAATACTTGACACAGTGTGAAATCTGCTTAGTTAACGCAGCTCCTGCGTGATGGACTTTTTTAGCATAGGTAACTATTCTTGTGTGCCGTTTCACAATTTCTGCAGAGGGGTTCCGATCGATTCTGAGGCTCCAGAATTCCCAGGCTGGGAGAAGACACCTGAGAATTAGGCTGATAAAAGAGATGAAGGGCGGTATTTTTGAAAGATTATCCCTAGATGGCGGTACCTTTGCCCCGGCTATTCATTATCTCGCCCTCTGTACCTGCCTTGTCTCTGTAGCATCTCCTCTCCCCCATTGTTTGCCCTATGGCTCCTCTTCCTTTCAGAAGGGAGCTGGCCTTTTCACAAGGGCCTACCTCTCAGGCTAATTTGAATACATATCCTTGCAACGGAGGAATCAGCTGATAGAAAATTGAATGACAATCAGAGGCTAAATTCAATTACCTCTCAAACATAGTATAAATTGTATTTTTGCTATTATTCATTGTTTCACGGATTTTCATTAATCATAAAGTACGATTAATGAAAATCCGTGTACAAAGGAGCAACAAAACATCCAGGGCTCTGTTTGAGCAAGCATCTTGAGCCTAATCCCATAATATGTTGGCTACAGTTATATTATCAGAGCTCAAGAAGGAATCCATTTCTAAAGTATGAAAGCCATTTTTATCTTATATTATTTTAATGGGAGATTTACAGCAACAAATACGTATTCAATATTTTTTGAAGAAGCCAGAGTCCCCATGGGTAGTCCCAAACAAAGAAATTAGAAAATAAAAACCCAGCTGATTGTGTTATAATGATAATAAACTAAAAGATGTTTTTCATTTCCGCTAAGGCATATCGTGCTCAAAAAATAAAAACTCTCAGATTTATAATGCTTAGGAAATTTATTTTATTGTAATTAAACAGTTTTGAATAAAGTGTATTATTCTGTTTTTGTCCATTTCACAATCTATTTAAGCATAAAATTAAATTTTACGGAAACCTGTAAATTTATAAGTGTTATTAAATACTTACTACTAAGTATCTATATTATTTTTTTTTCTCCTCATAGTAACTCAATGAGGAGTTATTTATTTGAATACATGTTCCATTGATATATGTCATATTACATGTATGATTATGTTTAAATACATTTTTCTTTTACAATATATACACGTTAATCAACCACATAATAATCAAATATAATATAAAAAAATAATAATAATAAAGATAAAATAAAATATTAAAATAAGTAAGATAGTTACAAATAAAATTAATAAATGAAATGAAATGAAAAAATACATAGAAATAAACAAACAAATCAACTAAACCTGCGTTATGGAAAAAGCCTTAATTTTAAAAACGTGAAAAAAGTACCGTACTTCTCTAATCATCTTAAGGTATTTGAGTATGCCAGATTAGTTTCAAGGGATGCCATACGAGATCAAATATCTTAAAAATTTATTTGTTGCATAGAGTCCACTGTCAATGAGTTCATAGCATGTAAGGTCGACTCCAGCTTGCACAAAGAGTGCCATGGAGGTACTGTGGAGAAAGGGGAAAATTCTTTAAATACTTTTGTCCGCAGAATATGGTGGCATTTCTTATTTTGTTCTTCTTTATGTTGCATTTATAGGAATTAAATGAAAGGCATTCGTATACAGAAAGTGTGTAATTTTTTATTGTTATTTTTTATTAATACTAAGAATAACAGATCTTTATCTCCCGGAATATTTTTAAATGTATTAAAATAATTAATTGGCATGAAAGATTATTTAAACGTCATAGTTCACTGAAATCCCAAATACACAATAATACAATTTTGAGGAATGAGTAACAGATAACACATAATTTGTTGATTATTTAGTGAAAAAACAGCCACTTTAATTGCATTTTAATAAATTCATATCAAGTATTAGTTAATCGCTATGCTTCTCGGATGTTGCATTAAGGTTTGTAGATATTATCATATTCTCTTTAGATTGAAGATAATCTGTATTTCTTGGACAAATCCAGTAGGAACGTCTGGGTTTCCTCTGATTATCCCTGTTCGCTCCGCAACCTATTGAAGCCAACATAATAAAATGGAGTCCTTCCTATCAAATTAGGCAAGTCCAGATCTACCTCATGGTCCACGAGCCAACGGATAAAGCGGAGCCCTCCGCGTGGCGTATGATTCTATTCTAGATTCTATTATATTCGTGTTCACTCCGGATTCTGAAGTTATATATATATATATATATATATATATATATATATATATATACCATATATATAACTTTTTGATTTGATGAAAAGATTTTTTATAGAAAACTAATTTGTTATGCTTCAAAATTGGTGTCTTCAACATTAAAACTATTCAAACGACGCTGGAGGTGAAATTTTGTGTTAAAAAAACGAGGCCTTGAACTTTTTTTTCATAAAAATTTTTCTACTGAACAGGCCTAAAGTATTGTGTACTGGCCTCCCACTTTAGCAGTTCCTAAAAAATTTATCGGGCAGAGCCTGCGTAGATATTTTCTAAGTTCTGGAAAAAGCAGGCGGATAATTCCATCGTAAGTGGGCAGGTTGTCCGCCTTGGGACTGAAGGGACACCTTATCTTATTTTTATTTTGTATATCTATATATTACATAACCATATTGTTAGATACTAAGTAGTAAAACTGGTTGTTTGAGGAAAACTAAAATAATCGCGTATGTATTATATATAGAACAATTTTTCTTAATGGAAATTTGCTGTAGGAATGTAGGAAACAGTAATAAAATATTCCTCAAATCCAACATAGAAACTGATAGGATTTATGTTTCTTGACCAATGAAAAAAATGTACAATAAGGGAAACTAACTGTATGTAAGTGGACTTAACCCTTTCCACTCCAAGGCTGTTTTTGTTTTTATTCCACCAGCTCCACACTAAAATTACGTTTTTTTTACTTTTAGTGTTTTTTGTGTATTTTTTAAATCCCTCCTGTTTTAAAATTTTCCGCAAAAAGAGGTATTACACCATGTCGAGTATCACTCGACAGTGGAGTGGAAAGGGTTAACATTCGAATTCCACATGAATATATAGAGAATATACTTACGTTGAAATATATCCTTGTAAACCAGTATTGAAAGACAGAAACGCTGTATCTACCAGAGTTAGCGACAAATTGCGCCAAGCAAAAGGCTCCAGTCTTTTATAACCTCGTATCGAGGGTCAGAACCTGGGAAGTATGAAAAAAACAGGGCTCACTTTCCTTGTCTGCCAAAAAAATAAAAGTCATAAGCAGAATAGATTGCATGAAATTACAATTTCTTCACAATATCTCTCCTTTATAAAATAAATAACATTAAGCATTTTAATAGACTTTTAGAGTGGAATACAATTGATAATAAACATTTTCTTTCAAATTTGAAGTAATTGAAATAATGTTTGTTCAGCAGATAATAGAGGTGGCCACTCCAGTAACACATTGTTCCTTAATACAGAGTTCCATTACATGTCAGAATAAGGAGTGTCAATAATCAATGGCGTAAACTGAGCACAGAAGAGTACAAATGAGGACCTTAGTTTAATTGGGGTATTATCCTGTTAGCAGATTTCCCTTAAGGGAAATCAGCTATTGAGGTAGTACTCATGAAGCGATTTTCTATATTTTTCGTCAAATGTCCATCGATCCTACCTTGGAGATGTCTTTTATATATACATATATATATATATATATATATATATATATATATATATATCTACTTATATAATTGTCTGTTACCGCTCTTGCGGTCGCAATTATTGTTCAATCGTTACCAAACTCGATATTTAGTCGTTTTATGTAAAAAGAAAGATCAAGGTCTTTAACGGCTGAAATCGGACCTGGGGGAGTGGGGTGGGTGTAAAAAAGAGAGGCATTTCTAAAATTCGAAATATCTCCGTTACTGTACATCGAATAAAAACTTTGTATGAAACCAATCTTATTGCAAATTAAAAGAGCTATAAATGTTGTCATTTACATATTTTCATTATCTTTAATATTAACCTAGATATTTCAGCCTTCAGTAAACTCCTACTCATGCCATATCGACAATAAGCTGTTATATTATGAAGCTCTTTATTTGAAGCCTAAATAACAAATATTGTTCTCATTCAACTTTTTGAGATAAATGCAAATTCGGGACGCAAGTCGGAAATCTGCGTAGTTAAGGCTGCCCCTGCGTGGCGGACGTTTTTTGTTATGTCATAGTATGAAATTATAGGTTTTAAACCAGAAATTTGCATGACATAAACTAATCTCAGAAGGTGGAAAGCATTGTATTGTTTCATGTAGATTTAATATTTGTAGTTATTTGAAAGTTCAATCACTTTAGAATATGTTTATATATATATATATATATATATATATATATTATAAAGTATAGGCTAGGTAGTATTAGCTAAAATTTGTATTTTCAGCTCTGATAGAAATGATTTTGTTGATAACCAGTACCGATTAGCCACTGGAGGCTCAAGTAGGCCTATACAAATTAAGATATTTAAATATGTATTCCTTTGTACATAACATTTGTTCAGTTTCTAGCTAAAACGTATCAATCGTGTCCTGTTTGTGTATCTATGCATTGATTATCTTTTTTTTTTACATTTTTCACTGAAGAAACCAATTAGTGCAAAATATTTATTCTGTGTCCCAAATCCAAATTTCCAATTCTGAGGTGATTCTGTTCCAAATTCGTATTTCCAATCTTATAGTCGGTCATTTTCCAATTTGAAAATAATCTAACTTCTCCTAACTATAACTAAAACTATACTTCTTAATACTAAAAAGTATTTCTGAAATTCCAGTCATTCCCTAACTTTAATCTTTTATTTATTAGCCTATTAATCAATAAAAGTATGGAAAATATTAATAAGACTCCGCATGAGGCAGTAGTGAAATCGTTCTGTAATTACTTCGACCAATTGAAGTAATTACAGAACGATAATTACTGGAGATTGAGGTCTCCGATGGCTCTAGCGTTTAAAATAAAATATTTAGAAGAAGATTGATTTCCTATTTTACCGGACCTGATATGAGGACCTTTCAGTATATCTCATTGTATTGAGGTCTCTTTCTACCAAACTAGAAAAGTAAATTATATCATTAATTACTAAAATAATTTATTATTATTTATTTTTTTAAGTAGTGCGTCAAAGTGAGTTAATTCATACACAAGTTGTAGCCCCAGTTTAAGGTGAAACCAAGGTTAGGCAATGCCAATTATACTTTTAGCATATGAATAGTTTGTAAATAAAAATAGTCCGTCACTCAGGGGTTGCGTAAACTAAGCAGACTTTCCACGTACTGAAGGACACATTGGACATCTACATCTCACCATATATTCTCTATTTCTAAGTAAAAATCCCAGCCATCCATTTCTTATTGATCATCCGCCAACTATGCTCATCACCATTTTTTTTTTTTTTATTTTCACTTCTAAAATGTGTAGCCTTTTCACTTTTGTTGTTTGTGATTGTTTTTTGGTATTTTTTATTGCTACTTACATATTGTTATCTCTTATCTATTTTACTTTTTTATTTCACAGAGTACAATTTTTGAAAATTAAAAGGGCAAATAACCTACGTTGTGATGTCCATAAATAAATTAAAAAAAATAAGAAGTAAAGCTCAGATTAGTAGAATTAGGGGTTTCTGAAAACAAGAAAGAACTAATTACTCGCTCAATGAGTTAAGACAAAATGTATAGAAGAATATTTGCAGAGCTTCAATAGTTTAACAATAATGACTCTATATTATTCCATCCGATACATAATAACAGAGAGATTTTGAATTTTCAAATTGCCTCCTTATTCCAGGTCAAATTAGGAATATGATCTTTAGAGTTGAATGAAACAGGCAAATAAGATGTATAGTACAGATCGGATCAAAAACGTAAAATCTTAATGAATGAAATCGTCATTCAACGATGTAACATGTAGCTCACATAATAAAGGTCCGATGGAGACAATGTATGACATTTAAGCTTGGTATAAGGTTTTTCACTATATATAGGCTTGTTGTTAACGCGAGATAACTAAAGAAAGGGGGGGGGTTGATGAATGCTAAAAATTAAAAAATCCAATTTCGCGGGTAATAGCCCATAAAAGAGTATAGACCATCATTTATAGAAAATTACATTTCCAAAAAGATTGATTCTCAATAAAGTTTCGATCCGAGTCATAATAAAGGAGATATTTTGAATTTTCGATACGTCCCTCACCTCCCCCCACTCCGATTTAGCCATTAACAAACTTGATATTAATGTACTTCAAAAATATTGAGTACGGTGAGATCAAATAAACTTTTTCGTGTAATTGATGGCATCATCATCACATAACATTTGCGTGTACCTCATAAAGTAGAGCTTCAATGAAAACCATATTTGGTATTTAACCTTTGAATGAAGTGATTCATGTTATAACAGCTTATTGTTAATATGGCATTAGTAGGCGTGGGGGTTTACTGAAGGCTTAAAACTAAAAAAAAAAATCAAATATCTCGGGTAATAACCAAGACATTGAAAAAAAACGTATATAACAACATTCATAGAACATTAAATTTCCAATAAGATTGGTTCCATGTACTTTTTTGATCGGACGTATAATCGGAGATATTCCAAATTTTCGTAATACCCACCTCTAACTCCCCCCCCCCGGGTCCGATTACAGCCATTAACGAACTTCATCTTTCTTTTTACATAAATCGTTTAAATATCGAATTTGGTAACGATCAAACACTCATTTTGACTGCTGGAGCGTTAACAGCGTTTATATATATAGTTTTGAACGAATCGTCATCTCCTGGGTAGGATCGAGGGACATTTGAGGAAATGATTCGAAAATCAAGTCTTGAGTAAGACATCAATGGCTAATTTCCCCTTAAGGAAAATCCGTTATTATAAATACTCTTCGTAAATTAAAATAACATTTTTTTGCAAATGGTTTTTCTGTATTAGAAGCTTTTTGGATTCTTTATATTTCATTAAATATATTAATTATTTAGTGAGATAATTGTGTGATATCCGAGAATGGCCGTATCTTTAGCGTACCCGTACTACTTCTTACATTCTTCAACTCTGGCTATTGAATATAATTTTTGGGTTTCTTATAGTTTATATAATGATCCATGCTGGTCAGGATAGCCCTATGAGTTAAACCAATAGTAATATCTCTCTGATGACGAGAGATCATTGGTGTGTGTGCGGAATGATTTTCGGCAATACATAGACTCCAGTCCACAATATTTTTTTTTATTATTTATTTGAGATGCTGCTACAATGGCGAATCATCTTTTAACATGTTAAAATACAATTTTACAAAATTAGATTAATATTTAAATGTTTACAAAACTAAATTTTACAAACCTACAAAATAAGTAGAATGGATAAAACTAAATATAAATTGTTAGTATATTTAGAACATGAGAAAAAATAAAGATAAAAAAGGACTAAAAAACTATAAAATATTAAACTCGAAGGAGGCAAAACGTATACTCCACGCACAGTGCTTGCTACATAAATATTTTTATATATATATATATATATATATATATATATATATATATATATATAAAACTATATATAACTTTCGTAATGGAAAATAATAGCTTTTATATTTCATAGTACTTTTATTTTCTATTACGACAATAGAATCGATTTGCAGAAGACACACTTGACAAGGTGTTCCAGTGAACAGAGCTGTACAGCTCAATAAACAACTGTTCCATACGGATGCAGGCATGAGAAACATTCTCAAATAAGTTATACGTTCCCAATCAGCTGTGTAATATTATAAGAAATGAAAGCATTGGTACAAGAACCCTGAAGCCATGGAATCCCTAAAGTACCTGCCCAATGAAACGTACTTAAAGCTTACCTCCATTTTCCCAAATCATCTGCAAGTTGTTGTTGAGAGATAATTCGTGCAAGCAGTCTCTCCTTGTGCTTGAGTTCTGCCAATATAGGCATCTACAGTGCCAACCGGACCTCAAAGCGCAATATTTCCTTTTTCCTTCAAAGCAACTCATGAAGAAAGATACTTTCAGGTCTCATTGCTCTGAACTACCCAACAAGGAGAACCCCTCATTTCACGATGTGTTTTTTTTCCTATTTCATTGCACATTCAAAATAAAAATCATCTCTGAAACATCTTCTTAAAAATATTTATTCGTCCGCCACAATTGTAATTATTCTTATGACTCACATTCAATCAATAAAAGAATCATCATAGAATAAAATTGGTAAGGCATTGATCCTCAAGTCTAAAATGATTAAACATTTATAAAAATGCATAAGTCTGGGACTAGAAAACCATCAAAAATAAGCAAAACGCGTGATTAAAGAGTTGCTGCCTACGCCACTTCTTTCAAAGAGAGAGACGGTGGACAACTGAAAGGCATAAAGAGTGACAAGCCCCCCTCCCCCTCCTCCTTTTTTAATCATATTTTATATATGAAAGTACAAAGGAACACAAAGCATGCCGGGCCCTGTAGGGGTAAGAGTTTGAGGCCTAACACTTTGTCAACAGTTCTTATTCAGTAACTCAAGACGCAATGCATTACTAAGTAAAACAGTGATTTTCGTTATGAGTTTCTTTAATAGGATATTCACAGTAATAAATAATTAAGTACAAGAAAATAAAATAACAATAACAAAATAAAATGAATTTTAAAGCACCCAACGTGTTTACTCCATGTAGACATGTATGAACACCAACACAAAATTATAGAAGACAACGATAGATGTGAAGACACCACCTGTTGGTTGCATTATTATGATTTCAAATAAACTATTAATGTGAGATTGGTTCCCTAATAGCCGTGGCGTGCACACAAAATAAAATCCCCAGTTCCTCAATGCCCAGGACAGACGGTAGAAGGAACTTCATATATCAGGTTATTCAGAACACTGTATTGTGGGTCATCAGAATTTATTTTTAAACCACCAGCAGAAAATAAAAATGAACTTCATATATCCCATCCCGAATAGCTCTAGTTGCATAAAGTGGAAGACACAAATCTCTCCTGCAAACACAGAGACCACCTTTACTGATCCAATCGATTCCAATTAAAACTACTGATATCTATATTTTAAATATAGGTTTCATAAATATGTGTTATTCTGTGTTTTTGTTTTTTCACCATGTTTTATAACATATGACAGAGGTTTGAAAAAAAAATGTTTTATTTATTTACGCCCACTTTGTGCTACTACGGCTAATTGGGACGCGTTATCTACAGGTTACTAATCTTTTCAAGCCAGGGTGGGGTTAAGGATTTTATTTAATGGGTGTGCAACTAAATAAATTCCTATAGCCCAGGTTTACCATGTGAGGTTAAAAACAATGCTTTAACTCACATGGCTAAGCTGAGCCCCCGAAGGTTTGAAGGTCTACATTGCGACTACTCTGAAAAAGTATTATTACTGTGAACTCAAATACATTTCCTAATTATAATATCCGCTAACTACGTAGCTGCTCATTGACAATATTATGTTGGTTAGCCTCAGCATTCGGATGGGCTTATATATATATAGCGTTTGTGAGCCTCTTCCCAAGTTCATATCGTCAATTTCAGGAAACCCACTAGTGTATACTATGCATATGCTTCGTGAGTACACTTCTCCTTTTTGCTGAAACATATTTCCTGGAGATTTGCATGTTAATACACTCAGGTGGCACATTATAATGAGGTTGTTTGTTCTACCTGTAATATTTCAAATGTAATTAATAATTTATGATACCGAGTCAGATGACTGATTTAGTTATTTGATACTGGTGGCGATAAGAAATTACTGTACAAAGGGCTTCTTTATTAATGGTGTTATTTATTTATTTTTATTTAGCCTTTCGAAAATTCATTTCATAATTTATTGATTTTTTAACTCATTTGGGATGAATTGTTTATTTGTTTGTAAGAAAAATAATTCTTTTCAATATTACTTAAAAGAACCCAAAATCCTTTAGTCTTATCTTATCCATTATTATTTCGTTTTTTTTTTCTTCCCACTACCCCATTCATTCACCACCCGTCCATTAATATTATCATAAATCGATAAGCCGCTTCATCATTTGTCTTAGTGAAGTGTATAAGCCACTATTTTATTTTGGGGACGCTTAGAGAGCCGGGTTCAGTTTATTATTCAAGGGCTGAAGGCCCCATCTTCTACAATAAATCGTCTATTTCCTCTAGGGAGGAATGATGGCAGCAAGGGATTTCACTTTGCCCTTCTCCTTATCTCGCCTAGGGGGTAATGGAGAAAAAACCACCGGCTGTGACTTGTGACCCGGGGGTCGTGTGACTACCGTCCGGCCTATCTGATCGGGGGTTGGCCCGCCCCCTTTCACCCTGATAATCTCGAGGCGGCCTACGAGGAAGTAGGGAGCATAGACAGAGAGAGTCTTGTGCTGGATAACAGAGATAAGGGAAGGTCTTTGATGTCGGATCCTCCGCTCTTCTGCCGACGAACAATGGAACACGCCGTCAGGATTAAGATAATGTTGTTAATTTGGTGAGGCCTTTATTTATATCCCAGAAGAAGAAGCCTGCCTCTTAACTGATTAAAGTGCAAATCCATTATATTCATTATTAGGAATCTCATTTCAACAACTACGTCTCCGAAGGGAAATCAGCTATTGAGATCGTACTAAATACGCGATTATTTTTTTTTTTTTTTTAGTTTCCTCAAATGACCATCGATCCAACCCAGGAGAGGACGAAAATGAGGTCCGTTCAAAACTATATATATATATGCCTGTTAACGTTCTAGCGGTCACAATTTTTGTTTTATCGTTACTAAACTCGATATTTAAACGTTTTATGTGAAACTAAAGGTGAAGTTCGTTAATGGCTGAAATCCGACTAGAGTTTAGAGGGATTCCTCCGTCATTATGCGTCGGATAGGAGAATTATATGAAACCAATCTTATAGTAAATGTAATTTTCTAGAAATACTGTTATGTACGTTTTGTTATTATCTTGATTATTAACCAAGATAATTTGAAATTTTTAGCTTTCGAACTTCAGTAAACCCCCTCACTTACTCTTGTATATTGTAGAGAGGGTGTTTACGGTAGGCCGAAAACTGAAAAACGCGAATAATAAAGGTAGTAAAAAAACAACATATATAGAACATTAAATTTGTTTTAAGATAGATTCCGTACAATTTTTCAATCTGAGTCATAATATCTGAGATATTTCGATTTTTCAAAATTCTCACCCTCTAAACTCTCCCCCTTCCCTGGTCCAATTTCTGCCATTAACAAACTTACTTTCAAGTTCGGTAACGATAAAAACAAAATTGTGACGCTAGAGCGGTAACAGTCAAATATATAGATAGATATAATTTTCATCGGGCCTCATTTTCATCTCCTACTAGGTTGGATCGATGGGCATTTGAAGAAATGTTTTGGAAAATTACGCAATTTTTCGCAATAACCGCATCATTAGTACAACCTCAATAGCTAATTTCCCTTGAAGGAAATATTCTAAAAATGTCAGTGCTTAGTAGCTTAATATGCGAGAACTAAATTTATAATTGATAAAAACTATACCCATCTCAAGAAATAATCATTTGGTAAACATAAAGATGCGAAATCATTTATCTATTGCTTCATTGCGAATTTAATAACAAAAATACGTTACTTTTAGTATTTTTATTCCATTTGATTCAATAATTGAATTTATACCAGATGTGGAAACAATTTTCTTCATTTATTATCTCTGTAGCAGTTAAATTGTTCCGGACGTGAACGTAATTTCAACTTGTTTCAATTTATAACAGTAATTGCTAATTATTTCGAAATTAGTTTGACGCCAAAGAAATGTATATTCCTTTAATTATTAAATCTATCTTCTTGATATTTTCTTCTATTAAGAATATGTTCTTGCTTCATTTTCTTATGTTATAATTCCACACACATTTGTATAACTCATTTATTATAACTATGTAGTACTAATGTAATTGAAAAATACAAATGGGAAAAAAAATATTAAAATTCAATTCCGTTTGTTTTATTTATTTTTATTTGTTGGCTATTTGGTGAAAGAACATCAGCTGCATATCGAATCTATTATTTTCATATTCTGTTAAATAGTCATTTTTCTTAACAAAATGATGCCATTACTGAAATGATAATATTAACAGTTTATTTATTATTGGATCATTAGATAGTGAGGTTTCCTTGGTTTTTTATACTTTTCGCTATCCTGTAAGACATTTTTTTTTCTGCAATATTGTATCAAGAATAATCACATAAAAGAGGGCTCGCTTCTTCATCAAAAAAATATGAATTTGAGTAAGATTAGTAAAATCTTCTTTACTACATTTCTTAAAATGTTTTACGCCGAGCGTTGTTAGTTGACATTTTACGTTGCACTTCAAGTTTTATTTCCAAACATGGAGAACACTATTAGTGAAGGTTGAATTTAAATTTCCTTCAGTCGCCACATATTTACCTATTGGGTAACTTACCATTCTTTCTTATACCTCAGTGAATGGGTAACTATGAAAAGATTACCCAACCCAATTGGCCAATTTCAATTGTGGTAGTATTGGTTGTAAACAATTAACAAATTATAGCAATAAATATATAATAAATCTTAAACTGTATAAAGGCCGAAATCTAAATAAGATGTATAGAAATTCGAACTCTCGAAATTTTATCAGAGACTCCTCTGATAAGAACATTAAAAATACCGACTCCGTGTTTATACAAGTCACCTTTCAATTCCTTGGTAAGATAATTCTTTTCCTAATATTACGTTAAATAGCATTGGAAAAGTTTCCTACTTTATTATTATTATTATTTATTAACGTCCACTTTTTGCAACTAAGGCTAATTGGGACGGGTTATCTACAGGTAACCACCCATTTCTAGCCAGGGAGGGACTTAAGATTTTATTTAATTAATTTCGTCACTAAATAATTTTCTTTATCCAGGCGAGAATCGAACTCGCCACTCTAGGTTTACCATGGGAGATTATAGTCAACGCTTTAACTCACATGGCTAACCTGAGCCCCAAATGCTAATACTTTAATAAATGCAGTCAACTTGAAATTTAGCATTAGGGAATGCAATGTTATGTTTATCAAAATTTCTCAATAATTATTTCTTTAAGCGGGTTTTCTGTATTTAAGGTGTACTCCTCAATTACTTAAATCACTCTGAGAGAGAAAGTTCTTCGGCAATTTCTAGCTAAAATGTCTTCTAAATTTATAAAATATTCGTTCAAAAACCTTTTGGATATGAATATAACAAGACATTAAGGAATGCTGATGACCCATCCCAGTTAGTAATTGTGAAATAAAGGGAAACGTTAACACAAGGAAAAAAAAATCATTCAGGCAACGAGTAGATTTTATATTGGTTTTGCAAGTTATAATTAAACAGTGGAACAGTCTACAACCTCGCCTCATCCCACCTTCTTCTTGGTTGCAAATTCGGATTCATTGTGAGTCAATAGTTGGATAAGTAAGTATTTCAGTTATGCGTGAAAGTCATTTTTCATTACGATATGGCATACAATAACTTGGAAATATTCCATGAATTTATAAACAAATCTTATTATAGAGATTTCTCATTCTGAATATTGATATTTACATGCATCGCACTGATGAAGCAGCACCTCTGTGAGATTTACTAAGTTTAAAGTAACTTTGAACCTTTTTTTGGCAGCCTTGTTTCTCTTAAAGGACTAACAGCTAAAAAAATCGTAATTGCTCAACAAATGCTCATGTCCTCCACTGCCCACACCTTTATGAATTAGTTCTGCTTCCTCTATCCTTAAATTTCCTTGTGTGAAAAAATAATATATAAGAGCCAATTTGGCCAACTATATTAAAAAATTTTGACCTCTTGATAATCATAGCTCGAAACAGCGAATGCACGGAAATGTAAAGATGGACTACTTGAAAGGAAAAAATCGTCCAATTCTTCACAAGGTTTCTCCCCCCCCCCCTTTTTTTTCTTTCTATACCAGCAACTACATTGATGACGTCTTTCTGAGTTACAGATGTTTTAGGGCAATATATAAAAACTTTACTCAAAATATTAACACTTGAGATTTAAATTAAAGTCAGTCAACTTGACAATGAGGGGAAAATATTCACAAGAATTATTTTCTGTATTTAAATGCCCAAAAGGATTCTATACACCTAGATGATAGACAGTGTCTCGATCAACGATAAGTGAGCTGGAATTGTTTACCTTGTGAAGAATTGGACGATTTCTTCCTTCCAAGTACACAATATTCTTTTTTTTTTTAACAACACTACTCTGAAATATAGATGTACTCTATGACAAAAAAGACCCAGATTCACATTTGTCAAGAGAATGCTATTTTCTATTCAACCTGTCCATCCAAAAATCACTTTCAAGCTCGTTCGATTGTAAGAATTTAATTACAGAATGATGGGATCCTTCGCACAACGCTGAAAAATGGTTTTAAACGGATTTTAAAAATATTACATAATAAATCATTGCGTTTTTAATAGAAAAATATGTCTTCCAACCGTCTATACATTTAAGAGAGCTCTCTTTCACTCTCACCCTCTCTCTCCCAATCTCTTCCTCATTCCCCAAAAGCTGGATAGTATCCATTTTACCGGGTGACATTGGTTACCTATGTAAATCTGAGTGCCCACGACTAGCATGGGCTTTAAGATTTAAATATTTCTACAATATAGTTATTGTTAAATGTGTAATATAAACAGAAAAAATGTATAGGGGCTTAAATGAAGAATTTGTAGAACCTTTTTATTTGACGAGAGTTATTTCTAACGCCAAAACAATGTATTTACATGCTCTTCCAGCTGCATTTAAAGCTTTTGAATGAACGAAATCGATAGTTTTTTTCTACACGTATCCCGAATTTGCCGGGATATATAATTCATTTAACATAGCATTTTTGTGGATTTCACCCTTTAGTAAGCTCCCATTTTCAGTCATCGCACTTATTTCAAGCTGAAATACCAAATACTGTGTTCAAGAATTTTTTTAGGTAATATACATGCAAATACGTTCTGATGACCCCCCCCTCTTTTAATTTTGGATTGCTAAAATTAGAGTGATTGAGATAAAAATTATTCTGGTCATTATGAATATGCAGCGCCAGAAATACCAAATAGTTTTCAATAAAATTAATGTATTATATTCAGTTATAATTCATTTAGCATTGCATTTTTTTTATTAAACAATATTGAAACGACTTTCTTGTGTGGAATACAGGAAAAGTGATGCTTCAGCATCGCTTCGTATGATGCAATCCCAAAAAAATTAAATGTATACATCTCCCAAATAATGGTAAATATATATATGTTTCGGGGATAATTAATTACATCTGTATTCCACTGATTGTCGGAAATTGCACCAAGAAATTCCACGTTTTTCAATAAGAAATAAATAAAACGTATATTCATAGATACAACATTGAACTCCTCGGATACAACAATGATGGCATACAAACGCCTTTGAATTTCTTGAAGGTCTTTCTTGTAGATCCACCTACTGCTAATGACTTAACAGTTGAAGTATAATTTTACTTCTATCTATTTATTCTACTTGTATGTATTTATTACATTATAACGTAATAAATAAATAGATATAAGGTATATTCTTCCCTGCATATAGTCAATTTGTTAATGTTTACTATATCCGCTACAAGCATTTTTATTAATAATAGTTATAAGAATAATAATATCTAGATCTAGATAACAGAAACTCTATAAAGGAGTACACAGATTGTCCATTGCACCCTAAGCAGATAGTGCCCCGTTTCTTCTCCCCCGCACTTCTTCAAGCCTGGGGATCCGAGGTGGATTCCCTTGGCAACCATATACCAGCTGATAGCATCTTGGATTTTTATTACTTGGGCTTAGGCCCTAGGGAAGTTCTCCAAGGGGTTCCTATCCCTTCAACTTAGAAGAGAAGAGTCAGCCGGCGTTAGGCACTAAATACTCTTGTCATGGGTAACAGAGTTTCAAGAAGAATGTCTGCTTCCTGAACAATTTGGTTAGGATATTTCATTCTGTGTTGTTGGTGAGAATCATTTACTTGTTTTAATTAAAAATTTTATGTTTCAGCAATGCAAACAGAATCCTGTCCTCCACAAGTATCTATCTATATTTTTGTTTTACACAAACATGTTTTTTTTTTCCTTCCATCATCAGATACTCTCTACTTGAGAGACGATGACAGAAGGGTCTGCAAAAAAAATACATTTCTGTAAGGGACACCATTCTGTTATCCTGACTTCTGAACCGGAAGCCGGCATACCAAACATTGACGTAATATAATATAATATCCTCGTCACAAAAAAAAAACCTTTTGGTACTTTGAAGTAGCAGTAAAGTATATACCGTTTGCTCAGCACATAATACTGTCCGAGCAGGAGGTGCAAGGTATGTGAAAAAAAATAAAGAAAATCTCTAATTTTATCCTTTGAATAGAACAGTACTAATTTCTTGATTTATAAGTTGCTTCATGATAAAAAAAAATACTATACACTAATGTTTAATTCTCAACATGTAAGCATTTTCAGTAAGTTATAAGTGTCTATTTACACTTTCTTCACAATGCTCAGATATTATGGGTGCATTTATTTTATTTCTTTTTAAATTAAGTCTTTTTAACTTCAGCTAAAAACGTTGACTATATATATATCTATATATATGTGTGTGAGTGTGTGAGTGACTGTATGTGTGTGTGTGTGTGTGTGTGTGTGTGTGTGAGAGCGAGAGCGAGCGAGAGAGTTTGTATGTGGGCTACAGAAAATGTGAGCATATAATTGTGTATAATCAAGATATTAAAAAAAATGTGATCTGTTTGTTTTATTTGTGCTACTAATTTTTTTTTTTTTTTTTTTTTTTTTTTTTTTTTTTTAATTTTAACGATTGAAAATATATAATTGTTTTCGTAATTTTATCAGCCCATATAATTTTTAATTAACTAGTTTATTTATAAGATTTTTTTTGTTTTTGAATTTAGCGTTTTTTTTCGTTTTAGCAGATTTCCCTTAAGTTATTGAGGGTTTCGAAAAATGTTTTCAAATGTCCATTGATCCTACCCAGGAGATAAACTATATATATATATATATATATATATATATATATATATATATATATATATATATATATATATATATATATACAGTTTATCTCCTGGTCGCAATTTTTGTTTGATCGTTACCAAACTCAAAACTTAATCGTTTTATGTGAAAAGAAAGATCAAGTTCGTTAACGGCTAAAATCGGACCAGGGGAGGGGGGGATTTTTGAAAATATAAAATATCTCCGTAATTATGCGTCGGATCGAAAAATTGCATAGAATCAATCTTATTTCAAATTACATTTACTATAAATATTGATCTACACATTTATTCTGTATCTTGAATATTAACCGAGATATTTGCAATTGTATATTGTGTGTGGTCGGCTGAAGTCGGCTATATTCTGGAATTTCCGCCGAAAGCTAGTTCGGCCGTTTTCGTAACTGTTCGTCCCTCGTGAATTGGTATAGAGATTCGTTACTACTACAGTTATTAATAGGCAGATTTCTCTATTGTATAACTTCACGTGGGAAATCTACTTAGTTTACAGAGCCCCTGCTTGGCGGACTTTTTGTTTATTTTTTTAGTTGTTGATTCGTGTTGTTTGTCTCATTGGTTGCGTTTTGTTTTTTGGTTGCGTTCTTAGTTTGTTTTGTTCAAATTGTACTGTTTAATTGTTTCTGTTACTGATTTCATTTTTTATTTTGTTTATTTTCATTGTTTTTTGATAAGCAATATTGCCTCACACCGAACACTCCACACTAAATAAATAAATTTTTGGAACAGAATTTTGGAAACTTTCTTCTAATCTCCAACAAATTTACTTACTCTACAGAGTAAATGAGGCCCTACATCAGTGTGTGTGTTAGTTTTTGTACATATATAGGCCAATTTAGGACAAAAACGACTATCCAAGTTTTAAAACGTGCGAACCTGGAGCCGTTAAACTAATTAATAAAGACTCTTTCATTCGACTTTTACACTCGTCGAATGTTTTAGCCAATCATTCGAAAAAGGGTTGAAAAAATAAATAACACTAAGAGAGTGAGTATATAACATTTTGGTAACGTTTTATTAATTTTCGACTTAATACCTATAGGATAAATATTGTTTAGCCGATTGAAAAATATTGATTTCCTTTATATCGTTCATCACTTGATTTTCTATAATTCTCTATTTCTCCTTCCTTTGCTTTAACTACCAAAGTAGAGAAAGGAGAAATAGAGAAAATAATGTGAGATTATGTTTTATCTCATTCCTGAGGTGGGTTTCATGTTCTCTCTTTTCCCAACATACACTCGAATATATATACTAAACAAACAAATCAGCAATCAGATGAGGTATGTAAACATGCAACTACTGATTGCCCTTTCTGATGTTAGTATGTACAGCTCCAACATGAATCTGTAGGTCGTATCTCCTGTTTTCCAGACTGACGAACATTTAACCACGGTTTTCAGGCATTAAGATAGATCTCAGTTTAATAGTATTGTGGTGTTTGTTGGGGCAAAGGGTGGGGTTGCTGCTCGGTGCAACAGAAAGTTAGTATCGAGTTTAGTGATTTATTACAAATGTTACTAAGGTGGGAAGGGAGCAACTGTAATGGCCCCCACGAACCGAACTGTTCTGCCAAGTTTCTCAGTTGGGGTTAAAGCCCACCGCTCCAGGGAGAGTTTGATAGATGTTCGCTCCAACTATTCCGAATGGATGAGCTCTGCCCATACTCACCATGATAAAAGGAAAACCGTTTGCAAAAACTATGACGTTAGAAAACCTCTAAGCTACCTTTTCTTATTTGTATGCTTTTCTTTTCAATAACACATAGCGATGATCAAATTGGGAACCTTCCTTGCATAGTTATGGGAAATCGTATGTCCAAAATTTGCTTTAAATGTTTCAGTTGGCATTACTCCTCTTACCGAGAGCACTCTACGCCAAAAACTATCGGGGAACCACTTTGAGAGATACTTCCTATGAGTGAGAGCGTTAAAAATATTTTAAACATTTCCAGTACTTCAAGGGCCAATCTCAACTAGTAAAATGTATATTTTCTTTTGCTTAAAATGGAAAAAGCATTGTCCCCTTGGGGCATAAGACAGTGACAGTGGGAGTTATGAGTGGGAAAATATGAAACCCTTCCTTCGTTCTAGAATAGAGAAATTCTAGTCAAGATAAACTATCTTACCATGGTAGATATACACATGTTGACCCATCCGAAATTAGCAATGTTTCTTTTATAAATAGATTTAGATATTTATTTTTTTAATTTATATTTTGCAACTGTGATAGTACGTCTTTATTGATATGCATAAGCGAGTCTCACCTGTTGACAGTACAAATAATGAACCAGTCACTCTCTCTCTTCCTCTCTGTGATTCGACTGAATTCACAGATCACCAAATGAATTATATTTAAGAACAGGGCGAGACACAGTTGGGTTTTTTCTTAATATGTCTTTTGTAAAGCTAAATTAGAGATCATGTATTATGTGGTCGGTTAATATTAAAAAATTATTCATCTTTTTAAGTTGGTAATTTTAGCCATTTTTAATTCACCCGTACCATGAAAACTGTAAAAAGACGTTTTACAATGAATTGTTTTTGAGATACGTCATCTACATGTTTGATTCGTAGTACAGTTTAATTATATAACATAAATAATCTCAAACTATACATTAGAATAACGAATCTTACAATTAGTTAGGGTTATTATTAGGAATTTAAATGTACATAAAAATGTAGATGTATGTACTTCGACGCTATGAATTAAGGGTTTCTCATAGGCTACTTCAATTGACGTTTTATTCCTCCACAATGTTTTAATTTTCTTATTACTCATAAGAAATACTCCAAAGACTGGCAAAAACACTGGTTACGTACTGACAACAAACTATTGGAAATAAAACGCAATGTTACTGGATGGACAAAGAAACAGAACGTATATTCAAGAAGAGACCAAGTCGTCCTCACAAGACTACGTATTGGACATACATACCTGACACATTCTTACATAATGAACAGAAAAGACAAGCCTACTTGTACTCATTGCAACACTGGACTAACTATAAAACACCTACTAACAGAATGCAGGTTACGAACTTACTTAAACATTCCACACGACTTGAACGAACTACTGACTGAGGGTAGCCCACATATTTCCACGATTCTGACATATTTAAAAACAATTGGACAGTTTGAGAATATTTAATTCCATATTTTAAAATTTTTTAATGTCTGTGAGTGCGTGCGTGTGTGTGTGTGTGTGTGTGTGTGTGTGTGTGTGTGTGTGTGTGTGTGTGTGTGTGTGTGTGTGTGTGTGTGATGTGTTTAAATTTTTATTGAAATTTATTATTAATTTTTTTATGAATAATTTTGTCAAAGTCACCAAGTTTTCTTTTCACTTATTTATTTAACACCTGTTTTTAGTTCTGTGTTGTGTTCGTGTTTCTTGTTCCTTTTGTGTTATTTTGTTTACATGTTTCTTGTTATTTTGTTGTGTTCGTGTCTCTTGTGTTTGTTTGATATTATTTCTTTTGACTTTGTTTTGTTATTTTGTTTACTTGTTTTTTGTTTTTGTTTTGTTTTCACCCCATGTTTAAGAAGAGCCAAGTCGCCACAGTTGCGGAGCTCTAAATAAATAAATAATAAATAAATTTTATTACTCATAATTATTGTAAAGAAGAAAGACTCCAACTCACCCGTCTGTAGTTATTCATTTCTTCTTTGAAGTACGCATATTACCGTGGCTCTTCAAGCATCAGCTGTTGTAAAAATAAGGATCAATAATAAGGCCTTGTCCTTTACTGTTTTTTTTTTTTTTTTTTGTAAAAACAGCAGAGGACTTGGCTTTCTTATTGATCCTTATCAATTGGTTCATCTACCATCCAGCATATTCCAGGGAGCATATTGTAAAAATCTTATCATGGTCCACATTCGATAGAAGCAAGTACCTTCAAGAGTACTATATAAAATAAAAAGAATTGTAAAAAAGAGTAAATCTCCCTAAAAATATTTATATTTGTATCTTGGAGGCTGAAGCATGCTTCTGTACGTTGCCTTTGAATTACCTTTATTTCGTGAAATAAAATAAAAAATAGTAGTAGTCAAAATATATACTATATATTTAATATTTATTCGTTTATTTGCAACAACATATTAAAAATTACAAGCAAATGATATGATAATAAGAATGGCTTGGTTATTGTCTTGAGGTGGGAAATTGTCCATTGACAATACCCACAATGGAGGGAACATATTATGGAGTTAAACTGTACATTATACGAGAACATCTCTTGGCCACTTACGCTTCAGACGTCGCTTTGGGTTTTCTGGAATGTGGTTAGATGAAAGTGATTCGACTAAAGGATTAGGATGTGCGGTAGTCAAAATGTAACCTAGCAAGTTGCATCAAACAACATGTAAACTTGATGCCCACACAGTACTTGTACAATATAAACAAAATACGTTTGTATGCCAAAGACAAGTGAAGTTGAAAAAATGGTAGAACGATATCATCAAACGATTAATTTAACATGTTTCCATCATGAGAGGCCACTGTGATCTGCTTGGCTAATTAGTACCACGTGACACCTGATATCCAATAAAAGGAGGGTACTGGAGGGCAAATGTTAAGGCTTATAAGCGTTGACTGATAGCTAACCCCCAGCAGCAACTTGATCCACTGCCGCCCCAATCAATCATCTCTTTAATAAAAGCCCAACAGCTCACAAACAAGACGTCAGCCCTTGTAAGCACTTTGCTCCTTCCTTTCACTTTAGCGCATTTCAAATACATCCTGAATTAGCTACACTTTTATACAGTTTTTTTTTTTTCTTATTTTCTTGGATCTCTACTTCCATCCCAAAAACAGAAAAGTTTACAGTCTGCATTAAGCTGCTTTCTAGGGGTGCAATTACCGTAGCATCATTCGGAAGTTTTAGACACTCTTAACTCTGAAAAGTACGTCACGCAGGGGCTGCGTAAGCCTAGCATATTTCCCGAGTTCAGGTATAACACTTGTGACATAATATCACCAAGTATTCTCTATTTATACGTGAAAAACCATAAGAAGTGGGGGGGGGGAGTACTGAAGGCAGAAAACAAGCAGGTACGTTGTATAACTCGGTAAATACTTGCGTATCGAAAAACTTATTTTTATTGTTTATTTTTATTATGTTTCATTACGTTGAGTGTCTACATTTTTTTTTTTTAGATTCTTTGCACAAAGAGCTTTTTTAACGGTCAATATGGAGTACTTAATAGACTTCTGACAACGACTGCAATATACGAAAAATGAAGCTGTTTAATATCAAAAAATATCATTAATAGTGTATAAACCACAACCAATATTCCCAGGTTATTGAATAAAAAAAAAGTTTAATCGTAGATAGAATTTGAACCACATACCCATGGAATTTGAAAATTGGAACAACATTTTGGCCCACGGGAAACCCATGGTAACGTTGCTTTAGGTTTCTTGTCCGTACGTACTCATAAGAGATTGGTTCCCTTCTTTCTTTAATTTTCATTTCTTTAATTTTAACTGGCTTATGATCCTCTTGGCAACGATTCTAAAATGTAAGAAAGTCACCCTTCCTAAAATATTTTTTTTTCTAGCGGAAATCCCATAAAAAACACCTTTAATTCGTTTATATTACTTGGGTTTTCCTTTCAGGGGAGACCCGGGCCATTTTGTTTTTTATTAAAAATTTTGTCAACAGGTATCAGAGATTAACAGGGAATTCCCTTTGTGACAGTCGTTTATCACTCCTTGGAATTTCTAGTACTATCCATTATAAACGGGGATTCAAGCTTCAAGGTTCGGTAGAATAAAATATTGTCTATTTTCATTTTATTATAAATGATGGCATTATTAAAAAGAGTTCGTTCAATTAAAATCGCCAGAAACGTAACAAAACCGAATAACTTCCAACTCTGGAGAAAGTGTATTCAAATAATTAATTATTATTATTTATTAACTACCACTTTTTGCTAGTATGGCTATTCGAGACGGGTTATCTGCAGTTTAGCACCCTTTTCTAGCCAAGGTGGGACCAAGGATTTTATTTAATGAATCACTATATAAATTCCAAATCCCAAATTCAATAAAAAAGTTATTTTCTGGATCTTATATTGGAATGACTTGCTATAGACTTCACTTAAATGACGTACCTAAAATTCCTTAGATTTCTCATAGTTTTTAATGAATCTAAAAATCAAAACGACAAATTTACTGAATTACACAAGGAAAGCGGATTTTAAAAATGTCTTACAAAGAGGTGGCTGTAAGTTTTTTTTTTTTTTTTTTTTTTTTTTTTCTGAGACACAGCTAATGAAATAGAAGAAAAACTATCCTAAGAGACCTAAACTATCCTTACAACTAAGAAACTAAACCTAAAGACTAACCTAAGATAGAAAAGAAAAAGTGCTTCTGGGCACCAGGTTTGCACTGAGAGGCTCCTTTCTCTATATCAGGGATATATTTTAAGGAGGGGATGAGGAGAGGGTGTAGGATTGCTTATTTTTTATTTTTGTGAACTTTGAGGGTAGCTGGTATACCCCGTGGGATTAGAGGGTCAAGGAAAGAAGGAGAAAAGAGGAAAAGAGATAGGAGAAGAGGAGAGGTGGCTGTAAGCGAAAACGGTCTATACATTTATATACCAGACGCTTGGGTATATGATACTAGTGTCACCTGTCAACAACAACAAACTGACAAGTCTGTCTACTTTATAAACATCATATCATACATATGTATTTATATGCTGGATTAATCCTCCCACAGCACACTTTTAAATACTTTGCACGTGGAAAGTGGTGAATTATATTTTAGACAATATTTATTATAAATCTCTTAGTGCAATACCACAACATAATCATTGGAATTTCTTTATTTTTTGATGGTTGAAAAAAACCTTCAGTGTTAATTACAATAATTATGTAGTATTCATATTTCAGAAAATATATTCAAATAGGCCCTGACCCCGAGCCCTATTATTTTTGCTATGCAGAAAATTCCAACAGTCGCCTCAAAGCGATTTCTTCTAGCATACATTAAACGTGAAAATGGTTGTAGAGGAGAAATGTGTCTTTTCTATGCTACAGTTTATACTCTTACTGAGTGGAAAACATTTTTTTTGATGCTATACAAAGTGTTATATCTTCAGTGTTAATGGTTACTAACATATATGTTTTAAATAACTATTTTTTCAGAAATCACTGAGAAATATTATAATGGACGTCATTCTTTCCATTCTATGCGAATACAATTAATTCGACTTGAATTGTACTAAATACCGAATAGAGTTCAGCACAACTATTTCAACCATTCCCACTAAATGTCAGGACAGCTTCAAATAAGATAATTATTTGTCTTCTTTAGTAAATTTCTGTTGTTGAGTCAATAGTCATTAACATTTCGTCAATGTGGCAAAGAACATTGTGTGCTCTGGGAGCACGATTTTGTTTTTATTGAGAATATTTCCGGATTCTCACTATTTCAATGCTGCAGAGCTTTGTATACTTCATACTGATTTTCTAAGGAATACTAAATTTAAGGTGACCTTCTGTACTTTCGATAAATATTCATAGAAGCTGACATTATCTATAATTTCAGTGGCCTTAAAAGAACTGTAAAACATGACTACATAAAAGCTTTGAAAGTATACCAGAGTATTCTTGAAGTTACATAAAAATCGTGGAGATGTAATTTATTTTATTGAATATTTTCGAGAGAAAGGAATCTGTTAGAGAGTAACACGTGGTCTTTAAGGCCATGGAGAAGGTATACAACTCTCTTTACCCGTGGGTTTACATTGTTGTACTGGTTGTTACCTACCTGATAGGCAGGTGAGTGGCCAGAGCCATACAGTCTCGACCAACTCATTATACTATTTCTGTGCTTTGTTCACCCTTCAGATTAACTGTTCATCGAACCACTGCCTGACTTAGGTCCCTTCCACAATTCATTTTGCTCTTATTCAATAGAGACACAGATTTATTTTATGAATGGAGAGAGAAAAGAGAGAGAGAGAGAGAGAGAGAGAGAGAGAGAGAGAGAGAGAGAGAGAGAGAGAGAGAGAGAGAGAGAGAGAGAGAGAGAGAGAGAGAGAGAGAGAGAGAGAAATCAAAGTTATGAATTACCTAAATGCAATGTACTTTTTAAAATAATAAAATATTCTTTAGTGTATTAGTATAATTGGAATAATTGACCCGTAATATTTTTCTGTTATAAGTACAGAAACAAGGCAAAGGTTGTGTTTTGAAATGATGAAAATATTGTAAAATGATCAAATTTATAGATAAAATAACCTGGTTAGAAATACCAAACTCCAATAGCCAATTTGGGAAACCACTTCCATGTCTAGTAATTGTAGATAAATCTAACTTTATTTTCTTTATTACACCTTCCTATAATACAATTTTATACACGGCGATTTTAATAGGTATATTGTATTGCCCCTTCACGTTGCACGGAAACTTTGAGAAAATCTGTCAAAAAATTACTCACTAAGGTTTCACCTTAAAATCACATTCACTCGCTATCAATAGCGCGATTTATTAAAAGAGATAGTAGATTAATTCGATGATTCGATAGGCAGTCATACGAATATCAAATAAATTGTATTCTACATTGAAAGATGATTAAAAATTGTCAAAGACATGATAGTCTAACAATAAATATGTAATTTGATCCAAAGACTTAAAAGTATGAATAAGAAAACTTAATACCAAAATGAAGTTAGTGTAACTGCGCCAAAGTCTAAAACCAATCTGGTGTTTTCAGATGGCACCAGTTTCATTGGCCTATATGACTGATCTATACATAGAGAACATTTGTAAAGAACTAAATTTATAATTCTGTAGTTTTTGGGAACCATAAGACAACCTTTCTTGAATAGCACGATATTTCTATAATGCCTTCCAGCGATTTAGAATCACTTCTGAAAAGAGTTTTGTAAAAGAATAGAAACTTGTATATATTGTCATTGGCCAATCTATTCTCTCTAATATTTTTTTTCTAAAACCAAAGGTGTAGACGTCGTTTTAATACTGATGAAGCCTTGGAAATCCTTTGACCTGAAAAAACGCGTTTGCCAAAATGGGTTTCCTTCACTAGTTGCAATCATTCCTCTTCAATTATAATGAAAATGTTAATCAACGTTCATAGTCATCTGATTCCACTTTGAATAATCAGGTTATTCAAAACGCAAACAAAGAGGAACGATTATCAAAAGAGCAAAGGAAGTATTTTATATAATGTCTCAATAATATAAGTTAGCAATAAAAGTTGGTGAGTTTGCAAGAATCTAAAAATATCATGTTCAATAAGGTATTCAAAAAACTTTTAGAAAGAACACAAAATATATAATTTTATTCATAATATATAATTTTGATTACATATTATGAATAATTACTTTTCTAGACCATTCTTCCACAGGAAAGAAATTTTATGAATTCATACAGGTATGTATTACTCTAATGAATCATTTAATAGTTCACGAGTTCAAATTACTATTATCATTTAACTGGGGGCATGACATAACATTTATTAAGTAAGCAAAATGAAACAAATACGCTTCAACCCATATAGTTATGATAAGTAGTAAAAATAATGCTATAATTTAACTTGTGATAAGAGTTAACAACTCATAAACCTATTCCGTATATATAAACACTAATAAAGGGTTTCCCTTGACCTTTTTAGTGTAAATAGACATGTCTGGAAAAGCATTTGACCTTTACTTGACAAGAGTCGAGGGGATTTATTTTAAGTTGTGTTGCCTTAGAGGGATCTGGTTGATCTTTGTGTCCGTTGCAATTATGATTTAAGCACTGTTTCCAATTAAAGCTGGACAAGTTTTTCCAGTGCAACACTTGGAAAACGAAGTATTATTACCATTTACAAAGTACTATTGTGCGAATAATATGATGTGTTATTAAATTAGTAGTGCTATTAAGAAGCTCAACTTCTGTTTGATTTTGTTTGGGAGAATATTTCCATTTTCACAGTAAATGTATCATTATTATACATCGTCATACTACGTCTTAGGTAACTTGATTATAACCTAAATTTATAGTATAATAAAAAAATGAATTACATATTTAGGAATAAACCAATTATATATTTGCTCGTTTATATGAATTCCCAACAACGAGCTACATTTAATCGTAAAATTACTTGAAAACCTATAGCTTCACACATAGTGCCACATTTTTAAGTAAAGAGCTTAAAGATAATGTATGGTAACAATATTTAATGTGTCATCTTATTATATCTAATGTATTATTGTTCCATTACCTTAATATGGATGTGTGTGAGTATGTGTTGTGTGTATGTACTTGTGTATCTTTAAGACTTATAGAAAATAATTTGGGTTTGCGTTGAGTGTATAACAATTCCATTTTCTTACAAACCAGTTTATAAAAATGTAAGATATCAATTCTGGTATTATTTTTATTAAAATAAAATAAATTTTCATTAATTGTTTCATAATATAAAGATGAGCAATGAATAATGCGTCTGCTACTTTTTATAATTTATTTTTGAAGAATACATAACATACACTGATTTTTATTTGGCCAGATGAATCTTTTACAACACTTATATCAAATATAGCATTATGTGGGAAGTGATCACATTTCATTGTCGGTATGAATATGTGGGAGTAGCAGTAACTATAATTTATTGGTCCCATTATACTTGTAAAATCGTATTGTTATCTGATATAGGAATTTTAAGGTCATGGTATTTTCTCTTAAGTAATACTCGTTATGGCGTCAAGTTATTATCAAACCACGATAGTTCAAGACAATAAAATTAATTTAGTAAGACCAAGTCCGAAAACGAAATTCAAAACCAACCTTGCCATTCCTCTCATTTCTAGTCTTGTTTTACAAAGGAACTATTTTTTTTTAATATATTTATTCGTTTATTTGCAACAATATTAAATATTACAAGCAAATAATGTGAATGATAATAACAATTGGCTTGATTATTGGCTTGAGGTGGGAAGTTGTCCATTGACAATACCCACATGGGAGTTATACTGTGCACTAGACAAGAAGATCTTTGGGTCACTTACGCTTCAGACGTCGTCTTGGGTTTTCTGGAATATGGGTAGATGAGATTGATTCAACTAAAGGATTAGGAAGTACGGCTAGTAGAGAGTGGAATTTCTGATATCTGGATTTTGCGAAGCTATGGACAAAAAGAATGTTGAGGTACTTATGGAGAGTTAAATTGTATACATAAAATGGAGGATCTGTAATTTTGCGGAGTATTCTGGATTGGAGGATTTGGATTGAATGAACTATTTGATGTTAGAATAACAAGTATCCACATTATTAGTAATATGTCTGTCTTTAGTAAAGCCCAATCAGAAGTCCCGAGCTTAAATGAAATAAGTACTTGATAGATGCCCTTGTTGGTAGTTGGAATGTTACATGATTCCTTGAATGGCTAATGGGGACGTACGGCTATTGCGTCCTGAATTCTATAATGTGAGCCTGCAAGAGACGCTGGGCTCAGTAAGTGCCTGCCCATTTACGGCTGTACCACGTGACTTTGCTCGCCCCTTACCTGGCGGCCTGCCATTTCGCTGCATTCTGCCTGTTTTGAAAGCCAGCTGATTGTTGGAAGAGTCATAAAGGTGTGAATATTGGCACCTCCGTATGCCTGCCTAGATGGCACAATGAGCCCCAGGGAGGAAGGGTACTCCAGCCCCTGCTTAAGTCTTGCAGGGGTGTAAGCCCAGTCTAGTGCCAGCTTGTCTACAGCAAACACCTATCCCAGTAGCAGTCATGTCTGTCCCAATGTTTGTTTTCGTTTTTGCCTTCCTCCACGTCTTTTTCCCAGCGGCGGGTGATCCAGTCACGTCAGCACTCTGCAGAACCAACTGCTTTCAAAAGGTAAGATTTTTTCCCCTCATATCTCATATTAAAGAAAAGAAAAGCTGGTATCATGAGGAGACTTAATCACACACCTGTTCATCTAAAGAGAAGTTTCTACCAAATTTGAGAATTAATATTAAATCTGATAACTCAATTTATCAGACATACTAATAATCAATGACGGTTTTAACTAATTTTAACTTTTGCAACTAAAATTAATGGATAAACTTAACGAAGATGAATAAATCTCCGGAGTCAGATGTTTTCACGTGTTTCGCTTTCACAACATTTTCATTATCCAGTGTTTTGCAAAAAGAAATAATATTCACTTTATTTCTATTATGAATTTCACATTTATTATTTCGGTGTATACATTGTGAGAAATCATTCTAGTAATTTGCAAATGTGTCATTAAAGAAATATTAAAATTGCCCTGATGATTCCACCAAAAGAAAACATGTTGCATGTACCTTTTGCATTGTTCATTTCTTCTTTAGGAATTTGAAACAAATGGATTCATTAATACAAGCAAAATATTGTCATATTCGGTCATTATAGAATTCCAACAACTGTGTTTTTTTGTTAATCATGAATCAGAAAAAATATTATTTAAATTGAAATATTTTTGATATTGTTTAAATCCACACGGCAAAATATAACTGCAAACACTCTTGAAAAAAAAAGAATATAAAGCTATATTACAAAACGTCTATCTATAAAACATCTTGTATCTTCTCTTTAGATTTTCAGAGTGTTTTATTATATCTTTTGAAAAATTTAAAGCACAATTTGCATTATTATGATCAGTTTAATATAACCATATTTACATAAAATATGCTCGTATGTATAACGATTAACGTAAATAACCTTTGATATTTATTGATATGATTGCTGAGTTTTATAGTGAATATTACTTGACTTTAAACACCAATTTAATAAATAAATAAGTGTACTCATCATTGATTCTTAAGTTCTTGATCTATATTGAATACGCTATGTAGCAAATTACTTTGGCTACAGAATTATTATATTTAAACAGATTTAAATTATTCATTGTTCTTCACTATTCTAAATACTATTTTATTAACAATTGCTTCATTGTTGAGCGTCTATTAACGAAATTTCCAACACGGTATCATCTTCAATTAAAAAGTTTATTTTTTCATGAATTATTAAATGATGAGCTGTTAAAAATATATTAAATTATCATAACTGTGGGTTTTTCTGAAACCAAAAACAACATATTGTAGAATCGGGGTAGAAGTTCGTTAACATTAATTATTCTGTTATAACACATATGTAATAAACAATTATAAATGACGGCATTAAAACGAGTGTACAAAAGAACTTAAAAAGTTGATTTCGAATGTAATTTCTTTTGATATAAGGTCCCTTCTACTGAACAAGCTATGTCGAAACTGAGTTGACATCGTTTCAAGACTTTGTTCTTAAAGAAAAAATCACGTAGTGATAAATTAAATGTTATTCTTTCTAAATTATAAACTGGTCCACCATCAGTACTCGAACGATTCTTCAAATTCTCACAATTCAATGGTTTTATCTAATTCCGTTATAACTTGCTTATTACCTAAAGTGATTAATTAGTAATTTTCATTCCCACTGATCAAGGTAGTTTAGTTGTTAAGCTACAATTTAAAAAGTGCTATGCTAACAAAATACCCCATTTTAATGGGGAGCTTATGAAGAGCTTGGTTCTCGAAAGCTTTCTCTGAAATAATGAGTTCAACCTAGAGGAGTTGATATTTTTTTCAACCATGGGTATATACATCGGCCCTAACCATCCTGGAGAAGAAAGTTGGAAGTCAATTTTTAATTGTACATCTAAACTATCACAGTGAATAGTGAATAAAGAGTTCCCCCTGGCATTAAATGTCCACCTGCTGTTTTGAGAATGTTATCCATTGGGGACAAGCTGAAGGAACTCTACCTGCTCTGGAGTAAGTTTTGTCTGCAGCATCTGCTCCGAGAGCAGAACACCACGTGTTTAGGATTGCAGGTCACAGCAAACGTTCGGTCACACCAAGGGTTTCCGAGTCACAAAAACTTGCAATATATATAAGCCTGTCAGGAGACCACCCATATGTCTGAGCTCTCCATTAGGCCTCTGTCGTCTAGGCATTCACACCCCAATATACAAATGTGTTTGCCATTTGTATTGTCAGCTCGCGGCTAACTCGAATTTCATCGACCTCCTCAATCATTAATAGTTTTTATAAATATACTTCAATACTGCCTCACAAAGAATTCAGGTGCCATTGAGAATGAAGTATCTTCCTCTTAAATAAATCCGAAAAACAACACTATATTGCAACCCAGTTTATCCAATTTATATATATTTTATTCAGGGATGAAGGACAAACCACGAGGGATGAAGGACTTTCATTTCTGTTCTTTATTGTACTCCTAGCTTCATATCTTCCTGGCTTCTTATACTCAGATATGAAACCAGAGCAATGATGAAAAGAGTGGAACAGTTTCAACCCTTGCATAAAATCCTAAAAAAAATCTGGTAGTAGGTGACGACGATTGAAACATTTTATTTTGTTAAAGAATTTTTGAAATCTAATAGCACAAATATCTTAACCCCTATGGTGTTTTGTTACTCTATATGATTTAAGATTTCTATTTATTATAATCTTTATAAAAAAAAGAGCTAAAAGATGAGCTCATTTAAGCCATCATGATTGCCTTGAACAAAATCATGAAATACTTCAATTCTTTACAGTTTTGTTATAGTTCTCAAGCGAATAGAAAAGAAGTGGAATCCCGCATCTAGAATTCCATATAATATTTCCACAAAAGTGTATTATTCAGAATTCAAATTTAATGAACGGATAAAATTGCATCCCATGCATATTGAACATAATCATTGAGCATATCCCCTATGCCACTGCAATCAAACTCGATTTTTTTTTGTAAATGGGTCTTATTATTCTGAATGCCTCTTTAGTTTATTAAAATATGTATATACCATCTGTCCAATTTAATTAGCAAACACAAGTTCTATGTGTCTCAAATCAAGTTTAGTTACTTAAATCAGTTGTATGCATGAGCAAACCACCAAATTTTATTCCAGAAATTTCACGAAACTGATACATTTTCTATGAAACAGTAGGAATATAGTGTAAAAATGGCAGTGACTCCAACTCACATTATTTGGAGGCTGCTATTATTATTATTTATAGTGATTTTAGCCGTAAGTGGCTTTATTTTTTTTTCTATTACTTGGGTTTATGCAGCTGATAAATTAATTTTTCCTATAAAAACATCAAAGAATTCATATAGTTAAATTATACAAGAGAGAAAACTCTAGTAGGCAACCAAAAACTAACAACCCTGATTTAGGTATTTCCATTTTTTTTTTCAGTACAATGCTGATCTGTTGTCAAAGCTTTTCTCTAGCCAATTATTGGTTTCTTTTGTAAGGCTTACAAATACATTTTAATAATACTTCGCATTCTCAGCGTAGAGGGGAAAAAATTGAGGTAAAAAAGAACACCCTAAAAAATATTATTGTGATAAAACGTGCTCGCAATTAGATATTAACACTATAAATTATAATGCTGTGTATTTATAAAAGTGTGATAAATTCCAACTTAAATAAAAATCAAAAAAATTAATAATCGTGTCAGGTTAAAATAAACAAGTGTACTTAAAAACAAGTCTTCAGATATCAGCAATACAAATGGAAATAATAATATATGCTCATGGGCATAATCCATTGCCATTCTTTTTGTTCAAAAATAATTTAATCAATATCAACCTGAACGCATTGCAAAGGAAAAGGTCATTAATTAAAAAGACATTTAATTATTTTGTTTTCCCCGCTGTTTTGTTTATTCCAATCTATATGAGTAATTAGGGAAACGAATTCCACAGTAATTATTGAAAGTAATAAAATTTATCCCTAATGGTAGTATGGAATTCAATACTGTATAAAATAAACAAACAAAAGTATTGGAAGTATGTTAGTAATTACGTGAGCTATAGCTGATCGTGAATTTAGTATTCAGGAAAGTACCTGTAATTCAAATGAACTGCAATATATTTCCTATTTACTAACTGTGGGTCAAATCTCAAATAGAACAAACATAATTAACATTAATCAATCAACACACGAAAAAAATTAGTTCCTAAATATGAAGGCTATCTTTATCATGACATTGTTAATGTACATATACTCAATTTATATCCATTTATATAGAATTACAGATGAGGTATGGAGCAAATAAAATCCCCAAATAGCTGAGCACGAGATATATGCTGGATTTCTGTTGAAGAAAATAAGAAATAATATAAATAAAACTATATGTTTGCATTAGTCAATCACATACTTGTAGTTATTTAGTTACATAATACCAAATATGATTTTATAAAAACATGAACACTAGAATCTTAAAAGTCCGTCCCGCAGCGGCTACACAAACTAAGCAGATTTTCCAAGTGAAATTATACAATAGAGAAATCTCCATACAAGAGCCGAAGAGTTACGTAAACGGCCGAACTAGCTTTCGGCGGAAACGAATAGAACCGACCATACACGATCTCATCTCGTCTGTCACCCTCACACACTTAATACAAATGCAAATATCTCAGTTAATATTCAGGATAGAAAATAAATGTATATAACAATATTTATAGTAAATTGAATTTGCAATTTGCCACTGGTACGATTTCAGCCGCTAACAAACTTGATCTTTCTATTTACATAAAACGATTAAATACCAAGTTTGCCGACGATTAAACAAAAATTGCTATCGCTAGAATGTAAACAAGCAAATATATATATAGTTTTGATCGGACCTGATTTTCGTCATCTCCTGGGTAGGATCGATGGACATTTGAAGACATTTTTCAAAAATCGCGTCATGAGTACAACCTCAATAGCTGATTTCCCTTAAGGGAATTCTGCTAAAAGACAGTAGTCGTTGATTGGTATGACATCAATGTGAAAAATGTCCCATAGTGTTACATATGTAGGATTGATTTTATTTCATCTTACTAGGTATATATTTGCTTATAATCCAAGGACCTATCCTATATCTTGAAATTAATCAAAATACTCCATAAATTCGTAGATTCTAAAGAATCGTCCGTAATTGAAGAAAATATGCCCTAGAAAGAATACATTTGTTATTTTTTGACTGAAGTGAATAAAAAATAATGAACAAGAGAAAAAAAGCTGCTGGGGCTTGAATAGACCCTAAATGAAAGTGAAAGGAAGAAGAGCTAGCAGAAATGGAGTGAGTGATGCCAAATTAAAAGAGAACATTAGGAGAGTAAGAATTGTGGAATAAAAACGTTAGCGATGAGAGCGCTCCCAGCGGTGATGGCTAGAAACACATTAAAAGGAGATTAAGGAGCATCAGGTGTGCTATCCAGGCCTAACTCTCCTACCTTCAACCCTTCTTGTATAACCCTTTCCGCCGGAGCTTAATGTGAATTTTATTGACGTGTAACACTTTTTTGCCCGCCCACATTCACCACCAATTTCATCTTTTTCCATTAAGAACCTGCTGATGTAAACGATGTCAGTAGTATATTTTTTGTGGTCTAACATTTCACCCTTTTCATTTTAGTAAAACTATGACCTGTAGATACAGGCTCTTACCGCCGAATTGCACTCAATGCTAGCCGTATACATGTCTATCTTTGTATTTTGCTTTTTCGTCATAATTCTGATTGGATAACAAACGCAATAAGTTATGCCCTTGTAATTCATCTATGAAGAGTTTTTAAAATAATATGGGAAAAGCAAGTAGTTATTTGTCTTTCCAATATCATGCCAAAAAAAATCGAATATTTTAGATGCCCAGAAATTTAATGTATTATCTCAAACCCATAATGATAACTGAAGGGTTCACTCCCAAACTTTTACTTACGGCAAATTTAAAAGAAAGACATTTCTGAAATAATCTGGCTGTTGGAGAACTCTAATGGTAGATTTTTTTTTTATAAAATGTTTACCCCATTGATGAGTTTATGATGTATTTAAAGACTTAGTTGAAATTCAAGAAGGCTGACTTCTTCTTAATCCTAGAAATATTCAATTTTCAGTAAGAAACATTTTAGAACAAAGCTTTCAATGATTCAAAAACGTCAAAATTATTTAAAAATTCAATTATTTATTAACATCCACTTTTTGCAACTTAGGCTAATTGGGGCGGGTTATCTACAGGTTACTACCCTTTTTTAGGCAGGGTGGGACCAAGGATTTTATTTAATAAATACCGGCACTAAATAAATTCTTTTCTCAGGCGAGAATCGAACTCAAAATAATTTAATGTGTATAACAACTTATGGACTAAACAAATTTATTACTTATTATAACTATTAGAGAGTAATTTCTAGATAAGAAACATAACTGATTAATTGTAAAATTAGCTGTAATATACTGAAGTTGGAACTAATTAAGGAAGATCAACCGCTGGTATTCTAGACAATATACGAAACGATCTAACTTTCTTTTCAAATGGAATTGAAGAACTATGATAAGGTTTGCAATTGTCGAAGGGAGAAAGAGGAACTAAAAAAATAAAATATATTTTTAAACAATGTTAACTTTATGATTTAATGGAAATTGCACGGTATAGAAACGAAAATTGTTAGTCTGTTCATTGTCTTTGCGAGATTGTATTGTATTGGGGGCCCTCATTGTTTGTCAATAAATTTACTACGACCTCTTGCTCAGCAATACATGAACAATAGTTAGCAACTCACTCTAGCTGTTTAGCTAAACTGTCTGTAACCACTAAAAAGCTTTTAAGTTTATTGATTCATTCAGTATTTTTAACTATTTTTAGACTATAAATTTATAATTATCCTCGAAAAAATATGAAAGCTCAACATACGTGTACAGTGGCAATTAAATTCGAATTTTATAAAGTGGGGCATTGTAGATAAATTAAACGTTTTGGAGTTGGCTGGAAGTGGTGACATTTTTTAATAGACAATGGTACAGTTGTATCTGTGCTAAAAACTTTAAAAATACATTTCCCTATTTATATAAATATTGAACGATTGTCCCCAGGCAGTGGTCATATACAAGCATATTTGTGTTGGCTGTCAAAGAATTTCTACTGAAGAAAGGGACTATTGAACAACAAGAAGGAAAATGAAAATAGAATCTCGACCACCTAGGCACATATAACTCCCCCGAGTTTGGTGCCTGTTTACTACATAATAAATAAAATAAATAAATAAAGAATTTCTAACTAAATGGGAGGACATTTTCCTGAAGCTTTAGTAGTTTGTTAGTCTCCTGCAAAATAACCCTGTACGTTCTTGTGACGTTCTTAAGTAACTTCAAACGACTCGTAGAAACAACAACAAACCATAGCTTTGACACACACCAATCAGTACTAAGAATTAGTTTTTTACACTGCTGACATCATGAAAAAATACAGGTGGGAAACCAGCATTTTTTTGTTTGTGTTGTGTGTGTGGGTGTGTGTGTGTGTGTGTGTGTGTGTGTGTGTGTGTGTGTGAGTGTGTGAGTGTGTGTGTGTCTCGAATAAGGTAAATCAGCTAATGAGGTCATAGTCATGACCCGATTTTTGAAACATTTCCACATATGTCCATCGATCCTACCTAGGAGATAATAACAATGAGGTTCGTTCAAAATGATATATATATATTTGTCTGTTACCGCTCTTGCAGTCCCAATGTTTGTGCGATCTTTACGAAACTTGATATTTAAAAGTTTTATGTAAAACTAAAGTTCAAATTCGTTAAGGGCTGAAATCGGACCAGTGAGAAAGGGGGTTTAGAGGGGGGAAATTTCGAATTTTAAAAATATCTCCGTTAATGTACGTTGCATTGATAAAATTTATATAACCAATCTTATTGAAAATTTAATGTACTATAAATATTGTTGTATACATTTATTCTCTATCTTGAATTTTAACCGAAATACTTGCATTTTTTAGTTTTCAGCCTTCAGGAAACCCCCACTCCTAGTCATGTCACATAAACAATATTCTGCTATAATAAATCGCTTTATTTGAAGCTTAAATATTGTTTTCAAGAGACCTTTACTGTAGGAGATACATGCGAATTCGTTCTGGCATTTGTTCGCCCCGTCTTTAGTTCTTACATTACTAAAATTTGAGTGAATGAGATAATAATTATTCTGGGTCATTATAAATTATTGTACTAGATATAGTAAATAGTTTTCAATTCAATTAATATATTAGATTGAGATATATTTCAGTAATTGTTTTTCTTTCTGGTGAAGAATATTTCTGTTCAGCTCTTAGAGGTTGCCCGACCTGTTACGGCGTTACAATTCAGACGCTTTCCGTTGGGAGGTTATAAAAATTGACTGAAAAATTTCTCATTGCCGTTTGTATTTATTCACTTAATTTCACGGTGGTGTTAAGTGTTAGCAGTATGAAGATTCTCCATTCTAAAACTTCACCTAGGAAATCTGGTTAGTTTGCGCAACCCCTGCGTGACGGACTTTTATCGATGTTCCCGTCGTCCATCGAAAAGCGGGCACGTGTTATCCATAAGCTGATTTAATTCAGAGGGACTCCTCCGCCAGGGAAATCGAACACTTGTTCTCTTGCGCTTTTTATACCTTCATTAGTTATTCCTCCTCTGTTTATATTGTTTCCCTCCTCGCCTTGCCTCTCTTCTCCCATCTTTGATAAATAACTTTAGCTCTAAAATAAACATTATATAGTTTAGCATTCCATGCCATAAGTACACTCGAATATAATACCCCTAGACTGAATATTAATTCTTATCTACAATTCAAGTTGGTGTTTATGAAATTCAAGATATCAAAGCATAACGATTTTGCAAAACCTAACGAAGATAAATAAAAATTTTAACAATACACTCCGTCATTAGATGGAATAACTAAGAAAAGGTCATTTATAAGAAACCAAGTAAAAATTAGAAATTTACATCTTGATTGTAACTATTACAGAATGCTGAGTCCTTGGATTAAAAAAAAAGTCAATCATTGGAACGTTTTTATGATTAATTTATGCTATATGCTTTCATATTCGTGATATAGACATTATCATTTTTTTCAATAAATTAGTATAAACAAATATATATATATATATATATATATATATATATATATATATATATTTAAATAAAACCCCACGCAGTAGAAAAATCATTGATTCTAGAATATTTCTGATATATGGTGACAAATAGCTACAGAATGCTAATCATTCAATAGAGAGAACCTATTCTGCAAATCTCATAATGTCATTTCTCAGCTCCCTTCCTTATACGTTATTCTTAACACCATCACCCACTCTGAGCTTCTTCGTATTATTTGCACAGATGGAGCAACACACTACATTTCAGTTATGGAAGAACTATACGATAGACCCATGTGTGTAATTCATTATCAAGAAGCTAAATGACAAAGAAGATACATTTTTTTTGTATAAATATTACAAATGTATGATTTGATACGTAAAGTATGATTTAGAGGAAAGCCTTAATGTGTTCTTAATCAACTAGCCGCGTTACCCCTCATCGACGGGTTCAAATGACATTGGTTTCCCGTGAGAATATAATGATTGGGCACACAAAATCATCCTGTCATATTCATCAATAACACAAACGACCTGTAAAATGAACAGTTAAAGTGCTGCCAATCATTTGTTTGACGCGAGATAGAAGCATTTACACAAATTTATGATTAGAATTGTTGTTATCTGGAAATTGATCTTTCTTTTGACATAAAACTTTTAAATATCGAGTTTGGTAACGATCAAACAATTGATTGCGACCGCTAGAACGTTAACAAACAAATACATATATAGTTTTGAGCGGACCTCTTTTTCGTCTTCTCCTGGAATGACATTTGGGGAAGTTTTTCGAAAAACGTATCATGAGTACGACCTCAATAGCTGTTTCACTTAGTGGGGAAATGCATCTCCGCCAAATTTAAATAGAAAATCAGACAAACCTTAGAGTTTTATTTATATAGATAAAATCCATTGTAATTAGTAATTATAAATAACTAATAATTATTAACTTAATTAATTTTCTCGTCCTGTTATCTTTCAGCAAGAGTATAAGAGAGCTTTTAGGTACTCGTAGATTAAGCATAGAAAAAAAAATGATGAAATAAAGGGAGTAAGGTTGATTTGTTTATGTATTTAAAGTGGCGTCCATTTTAGTTGACCAGGAGATGGTAATTCGCAACTGCTGTGAAGCACTTAGCAAAAGCGGATTAGGAAGTGCTGCTTTTAGTCGAGCAAGTGGTAGGGGGAGGGGATTCCGGAAGTGGGCTCCCGGAAACGTTGGGAGTCCCGGAAGCCACTTTAGTCCAGCCCAAGAACACACAGGCCGCCCCCTCCAATGGGAATTGGATTACGCTTCTCCCATGTGTCCACTACGCCATACATTATCGTCCGGCTAAAAAGTACTCCCATGGATTATAACGCCGGCAGCTCTCAAAGCGAATTAACCCAGATTGACGGGAGGGGGAGGGGGAGATCTCATATGTTGCTTATGAGCTACGTCTATGAGATGACAGTTTCGATTTTACAGCTTTCAACAAAATCAAATGTTTTTACATTCAGCTTGAAACTTTCAAGATCTTAATCATCTTTTAATGTAAGGAAATCCAATCCTTGTGAACGGAAATGGATTGTCTTACTGGGATTTATCTAGTTGACTGTAACATAGTAATCAGGATGTAGGTTCACAATTTGTTAATAGACTTAACAGCTTATGTTGCCAGGAATCCCTAAACTAGTCGGATTAGTGTGGTAAGTAACATTTTGTAGGAGTAAATTTATAATTATCTAAGTTGATTTCCAACGTGCTACCTAACCACATTTTCACTCTCAAAACGAGTAAGTACGAATTACTAAATATTTGAGTTAAGAACAAATTCATGAAACTGCAATTGTAGAGCATCTACGGTCAACAATATTGGTTCTGTAAGAATTTTCCGACTCATAATATCGGTGATATTTCAAATCATCGAATCGCCCGATATTATCTACATTTTCAGTCTTCATCATGCATCGAATTTGCCCGTATCTCGTATAATAAAGGCCACTTGAAAACAATATTTGGCGTTAATATGCTTAAAATAAAGTTGTTCATGATATAACAGCTTATTAATATGATATGAGTAGGAGTGGGGGTTTATTGAAGGCTGGAAACTAAAAAAATCCAAAATATCTCGGTTGATATTGATGATAAGCTAATGCATGTACATAAAAACATTTATAGGCAATTAAATTTGCAATAACTCAAGTTATGTACAATTTTTCGGTCCGACTCATAATAACGGAGATATTTCGAATTTTAAAAATTCTTCCCCTCTAAGCCCCCTCTCTCGCCTGTCCGATTTCAGCCATTAACGATCATGATCTTCCTTTTTACTCAAAACAGCGGTAACTGACAAATGTATATACATATCTAATTTTGAACTGACCTCATTTTCGTCATGAATACAACCTCAATAGGTGATTTCCCTCAATGGAAATCTGCTGAAAAATTTGATAAGATAGCGGGCTTGATTGGGCGACCAGTGTCTGAGATGTGACGATATAGTTAGAAAAGTATAATTGGTGACAGTAGTGTTGACCTGAAACTTGCAAATTCAATATGCAGCTTAAAATCCCTGTCATTATGATACAGTTGCATTTACAAGTCATTTACTCGTCTGGAAGAACCTTCACTATTATTGATCATTCCATGTAGGTCACATACAGGATTTCTACTACTACTTACTCATCCGACGTGATGAGGCAGTCAGTTGCCTATGGCGTATATCATCACCGATTCACTACTTACAAGTTTAATTATACTTATTTATTATTATATTTTAGAGGAGTAGGCTGTGAAGCCATTCGGGATTAGCCCAGTATATCCTGTGATACTTGTGAATACAAAAATCTTAGTTAGCTTCATAAACTAAGAAACATCTCTTATATAACCTTGGACACTGTAATTGAGGAGTAACCACCTCAAACCAATCCTATAGACTCTAAACCCCTCGTTGGAAAGACTCAAGCTCTTCCTTTATCCAAAAATCAATTTTTAGATGAATCACCGGTTTCACAGCTTGGAGGTCTTCAGATTCAACCTCATTACATCCTTGTCGTTTATATTTCTCAATTTACTATAACACGCTACATCAAATAATAAAAACTATACTGGCAGAAAGAAAAAAAAAATAGTACATTTGCTCTAAACACTTCAATTTATTAGTAAGTCAACGGATCTGTGTCTTCTTTATATTCAGGAAATTCGCTATGATTATGTAACCTGTTAACCCCTTTTATTTACGTTATCACTGAAAATATACCGCTCATACAAGGCATGACATTGAAGTTGTAGTTTGACATTAGCAGCAGAATGGTAACCACATGTAGCCCCTTGAAAAAATTCTCCTGATAAATGGCTCATTTTTGTCTTCGAATGGATTTATAAAATTCTTGTTAGTGAGGTTCAGGCTAGAAGGAAACATGTGAATCTAATTGTCCCTTGTAGTAAGTGTTGACCAAGCTATTCAGTTTTCTGGCAAATCAAAAAGCTTAAGGTATAGTTGCATAACATTTAGAGTCACCCTCATGGGATTGGTACACAGTTTATTTCTGGAAAGCGGACTTCAATGCATTCTACTCAACTACGCTTGATGTTTACAAAAATATGTATAAAGTATAAAAATGTTAAGGTGATTCCTGGTTTGCACGCATTACGAGTACACGCTAGAAGCATTAATCCCTTTTCCAAGGGAAGAAATAAAACTTTGAACTCATTCGTAATGGTTTTATATGTTTCCTAATCCAACACTGAAAAACTTTCTAGATGTAAAAAGACTGCCAAATAACGATAAGTCACCGTTGAATAATGAGCCTTTCCATCTAATTATCATGTGGTTAACGCTGTGCACAGATCGCGTGCCGCCATTCTTATTATGCCACAGGCAATGCAGCTCTAGATTAAAATACAATTAATTAGCTATATAAGTTCAGTGCCACCCCTGCCTCTATAATTGCTGCAATGTTGCAACCAGGCGTTACGGAACAGCTGTGAGCAGCTGACATTTTCGCCCAGCTCTAATTAAGACAAACGCAGAGCTCTGTGCTCCGCTGAGAGAGAGAGAGAGAGAGAGAGAGAGAGAGAGAGAGAGAGAGAGAGAGAGAGAGAGAGAGAGAGAAGAACCTATTGCTTTCAACATACAGCAGTCGTGATCGACCCAAACAGGTGGATTGTGTAATCCCATCCAAATCTGGCTACCGTAAAGCCGCGACATTAAGAAAAAAAAACCTCCTTTAAGAAACACCAATTTGTCAAGGGAATGGGGGTCACGAAGAGAAATGTGTCAGCCTCAGACATATTTGCTGTTGAAAGGTTCTCGTTTAATTCTATTTCAGCTGCTTCTTTCGAGATGTTGCATAAACTCCATTCCTAAGAATCCTAGTGGCATAACCTGGGTATATTAGTTCGACAACGTGCTAACAGGATGTATGTTACAATTTTTTTTTTTTTTTAAATTGATTTGTATTGATCTAAAGACCATTTTTCATTTTCTCTCTACTTTTCTTTTTGGAAAATAAATAATCCGGTCTCACACAACCATTTTTTTAATAGTATACATTTATCCCTCATGGCCATTATCAATAAAATATAAAATTAAATTTTATAAAATACTATGACTATATATATATATTAACACTTACATCATTCAGGAGGACCCTTATATAAATTCATAACTTCAAAAACATAATCTTCGACATAATACAATAATGCACCTGAAAAAGGAGATCATATTTTTTATGTTAAAACAAAATACCGTTTTAATAGACATTAGCTTGGTCACATTTATTTTATTGTAGCTTACACTCATACGTTATATTACTTTATGATAATTTTGTAAAAATCTATTTAAAGAATAGTGAAATCAAAAGTACTAACGGAGTTTGGAGAAATTTGTTGTTGAATTATGTATATAAGGCTCGATTAGCACTAAATTTAAACTAAATGTTTTAAGCAAAGTTGAAACTAGTGTCAGAATAGCAAAGTAGCCTACACTTGCCTTTACATGCACGAGGTGTGACAATCAACAGAAGCAATATTCATGAATAGAATGCCCCCTGCATTTTTAGCTATATTATTCAAAGCTCGAACTAATAACTACACCTCTGAATATTGGAGAAAATTAATTATTCGGCTTATTTTATGTAGTTAGAAGTAGTTTTGAATGTTCGACTAGAATTAATATTACATGAAACTCTCTTTAAATGTTATATATTAATGAACTGCACCTGTCGATCACTATCGAATCTCTAAACCAGTATATTACTGAAAATGTATCACTGAGGGAATTTATTTTCTATTGAGAGATATATTATTTAAACTCTAAGTGATTCTGTAATTTCAATAGAGTTTTTAATATTTATGAATTTCATACTTCACGTGAGTTTGTAGATGAAATTCAAAAGTTTATACCTATATTAAGTCCATAGAAAATTATATGTGTGTGTGAGTCTTGTATTATATACAGAGTACAACTGGTAATTGAGCTCGTGAACAGATAAAATAGACTTTCACAGAACCGAACGAGGGAATAAGAGGGTCACAAAGACATGGGGTGGTTTCTCATTGACTTCTGCATCACACCATCCAACAATAAAGGCATCATGACGAAAATTCCATTCACACCAGTAAAGGTTTGAGTGGCGGGAATTAGATTCAATATATAAGGATCAATAAGAAGGCCAAGTACTCTACTGGTTTTTAATATTATGCAGAGTCAAGGTCAGAGTTGTTAGATAGCCATCCCTCCGTAGCCTGTAGCCCGCATTAGCTAACTAATGATAGGCATTAGGCAGTATGAGTGTGCAGACTACAACATTAATCTACCCTCCAATTTTGCTCCACTGACATGATGTAAGTGAGCATTTAGACAGCAAGTTCGTTAATGACAGGAATCGGAACAGGTGGAGGGGATGGTTTAAGGGGATTAATAAAAAATCTGAAATATCTCCGTTATTATAATTTGGATCGTGAAATTATACAGGTCCAATATTTGTACAAATTCAGACTGTATAGAAATTATAGAAAAATTATTAAATCGCTATACCCCAGTTGACACATACACACCTGTTACTCGGCTGGAGTAACATAATTTATTCCGAAAAGGTATTTATAGTTCAACGAAATGCGCGTTTCCTCATAGACCAAACGCTAATCTAGCCCCACATGTAATGTACGTAATTAATTATGTTGTTAATAAGATCACTAATAACTTGAGTCGGGTGCACGACTTCTGGCTCATTTCATAGGGGGCAGCACTGAGAAGTTGATATTAAAGCGGGAGACAAGTATTTGTCTGGTATGACAGTATTTGCTATGAAGAAGCCCGGCGGAGTTTATTAATTAAAGCTAGTTCCTAATGAACTCTCCGAGCACAGCCTTTGCCTTTATGAAATTTTAAACAGGACCCAACGAGATGAGAGGTCTAGTCAATAGAGGGCACCACTCTAGCCTAGAAATCAACTCCCATTCTCTGTCGAGCTCTACAAGGAAAAACCCAACTTTTCCCGTTTACAAAATGAGTAAGCTTACGAATAAATAAATGTTTTGTTAAGATAGTAGTAGAGGAGCACGTCCTACCTCGACTGTAGCATATAGTAGTAAATTTAATATATACAGGTTTTCTTTGCTAAAATAAAGACAAACAAATTCTCTTCCCCCTAACCTAACTCACCTTTCTCATGAAATGTAATATACGTATGCGTGTGTGTGTGTGTGTTTTAGGGAGTGAATTGATTGTTATTTTAATATCTCTTTGGCTAAGATATAGGTTGGGTGAAAACTGATGTTTCTAAATTAAATTATTTATTAACGTCCACTTTTTTCAACTAAGGTTTAGTATGACGGGTTATCTAAAGGTTACCACCCTTTTCTATCCATCTCCAGGGTGGGATTAAGGATTTAATTTAAGGAATTCCTTTACTAAATAAATTCCTATTGCCCAGGAGGGAAGATTAAAAAATAAAAGTCAGGGGCGTCACGCAGGGGCTGCGTAAACTAAGTAGATTTCCCATGTGAAGTTTAGCAATAGAGAAATCTGCATACTGGTAACACAACACCTCCATGAATGAGTAAATAAAAACGGTAATGAGAAATCTTTCTGTTAATTTTAATAAATTCCCAACTGGAATGGCTTCTGAATTGTAAGAATAATTTATATTTTAATAACTCAAATTTTAGTAGTCCAAGAACTAAAGAGGGGGGGGGCGGATGAACAGAACTTATTTGCATAAATCTCACAAAGTAACGATGGTACGGTAAGGTTAGAAATGACAGGTAAGGTTAGAAGAAGCTTCCACCAGAGCCGAACAGTTACGAAAACGGCCGAACTAATCCGAACGATACCCGACCACGTGTCCCACGACTTCATAAAAATTCTCTCGGTTAATATTCAAGATAGAGAATAAATGTATATAACAATATTTATAGTAAATTTAATTTGCAATAAGATTGGTTCTATACAATTTTTCGATCCGATGCATAATAACGGAGATATTTCGAATTTTCGAAAATCACCCCTCTAAACCCCCCCCCTCCCTCTGGTCCGATTTCAGCCATTAACGAACTTGATCTGTCTTTTTACATATATATATATATATATATATATATATACATATATATATATATATATATATATATATATATATATATAAAATCTTGAACGGAACTCATTTTCGCAATCTCCTGGGTATGATCGATGGACATTTGAAGAAATTCTTAGAAAATCGCGTCATGAGTACAATCTCAATAGCTGATTTCCCTTCAGGGAAATCTGCGAAAAACACACACATTCAGATAAAACATGCTTATGAAATGTGTTAAGAACTATATACATATGCAAATCGTGTTTTTTTTTCTTCTAAGGGCAACAAAATACAACATTTTCTTGCCAGGTCTTTAAAATTTTCTAAAAATAACTGCTGTTGACACTGTAAAATATCGTAGCCCTGTTCTACTTACTATTATACCAACAGTGAAATTCTATAAAATATGAACGTGTAATACAGCTGTAAGTATAATGCATAGAGGGAGTTGAAAGAGACTGATTGGTAGATAATTCGATGAGGGCAGACTGCATAATGACCTATTTCCTGGAGACTAATCAGTGACGTGTTATCAGGCCAAGTCGAATATGAGGCAGACACGACACCATATATCAGCGAGGCTCACAGGCAACTGATAAAGGACAGATAATGACTGATACGCCACAGCAGGACAGGGCCGTATCGACGGCTCCTTGATAGCTTCTGATGACCTAGCATGCCAATTCTTTCTCTCCCCCTCGCATTCAATCCGACAAAGAGATATTTGCCGCTACAGTAGTGTGCAGATACAGTTCTACTGAGAAAAAATATACGACTAGTTCGCAAAACTCATTACCTACCTTTGTAGAGTTAGTTATCAAAGGACACTTGCGCGAAAGGAACGCTAGGTAGCTCAACCGTTCATGAATATAGCTATTTTATTGACAGATTTCCCATAAGGGAGAGGTTCTACTCGTGACGTCATTTAATTTTTCTTTTATCTGTACCAAGCTTGATATTGACAGGTTTTATGTAAAACTAAAAATCAAGCCCGTTAACGGCTGGAATCGGACCAGGGGGGTTTAAAGAGAGGGGATTACAAAAATGTAAAATATATCTGTTATTATGAATCGAATCGTTAAATGTTATAGAACCAATCTTGTTAAACTATTGTTACTCTACAAGTCTATTGTTCTATACATTTTCTCGTAACTCAAAAATGTTAAGAGAGCTATTATTATTTTCTTGTTTTAAGCCAAAAATAAACCTCCACTTCTAGTATATTTGTACTTAAAAATAGATAATATATGGTTAGATGGCATTACTAATTTATGTTTCCAGCACATGACGATTTTTTTTCATTTCATAAATATCTGATTATCCTGTCGTTGGTTGATCTAGAGTTGTCTTTGCCCATGAAACATAACTATCATTGAAATAAACCCTCAATCAATATTCTTTTTTCAAATTCATTTTCCAAATGTTCAATAATGAATTTTCGAAAAGTTCATAATCTTTGGTAAAATTACACATTCAACACTTTATTTATTTTAAGGGATAATTTCATAGACTATTTATTTAAATACTATCGATAACATGACACGTAATCGATGAAGTTCCAACTAGCGATTCTTTGTGAGGTTATTTGAGAATTTTTTGATTCTCAGGATTTTGAAATATCAGCAATCACACTGAATTTTGTGTTTTATGATCGTTTTCTTTGATGGTGTTTTCGTATGGAACTCCTTTAATATAATGAACCTTCAATCAAAGATTGTAAAATTGGAAACAATCAAACCAAATAACCTTAGTGGTATAATGGCAATAAAGCATAGTAATAGGATAATGGTATAATGTTTTGGTATTGAGGCTCATCGAAAAGGGGTATCTACAGGTTTCCACCTTCTTCTAGCCAGGATGGATTTCATTTAGTGAGTTAATAAATACATTATTTCTATCCACAAGGGAATCTAACCGATGACTCTACGTTTACCAAGTTTATTAAAAGCAATGCTATAACTCTCATGGAGAACCTAAGCTCCAAAAATAGAAATATATTAGAAATGTATGGATATAAAAAACTCCATACCAGTTTAGTTTTAAAAAGTATGGAACTGTTTCAGATATAACTCTGACTATAATAATTGTGTAGCTCGTCATGAGACTTACTACTTTGTAACCATAATGGCCTATTATGCATCATTTAGTTCTCTACAACACATTGTCAAACAATTAGCTTAAATTGGCAAAGTTTGTTTGTTATTCTAATAAAGGTGGAATAATAAATTAAAAGTAATGATCCGGTAGAGAGCTCATTATGAAATTGTCAGAGTAATCCATAAATTTGGAGGTGAGGGAGGAGAAGATGGTTTAAGCATTAAGACGCCAGCACATCTGCTCCGTCCCCAGCTGACTAATGACTTAAGTCTCGAGGGTTGGGAGCTGTTGTCTCCTAATCAAGTAAGGATACCTCTACCCTGGGGGAACCTGTCAGTCGACACTTTCTCGCCATGCTTTGAGCTGCATCAAGGAAAAATAATGTCAGAAGCCGGTTCCGCCATTGGTTGTCTAGTTTTGAGTATAAGACGTCTAGGTCATGAGTGCACAACATGATGACTTTAAACGAAAGCCTTGGGGCTATCGTCCAATATAGTGATCAAACCACTATACTGTATATTGATCAAGCAATATTTACTCATTTATTGTCAGTGTTTCTCTTGTAGCAAAATGCACCATACGTGTCACTTGGCAGATCATAGATATAAATAACACTTTGGATATAGTAAATATACCATTTATTTTTAAATATACTATAATATTTACATTTTTTTTTAGAACGTACTATAATTAATGTTAGGTGGCAAGTGAGAGGCCACTTCATGTAGAGGAACTTAATAATTTGATCTACTACTTTTATATTGTGCTCCCAATTATATATCAACAACTGGCGTTTCGCATAGTAAATAATAAAGTGGAACAATGATAGAGCAATATCCTTGGTATGCTAAAATTAATGTCATGTAAGTTATTAACTAGTCAATTTACTAACGGTATTAAATGGAGCGTCACGCTATCTGATGTGTTACTAACAACTAATATTGTCCCATTTGTGTTTTTTAGATTTAATGTTCAACGCTTCGCACCTACAAATTATAAATACAGAACTAGCACTGAATACTTAAATTCCTGGAGAAATTAAATTTCGTCTTTATTGGTCAAATCCCCTTGGTTTATTTGTTTGTGATAGTTACTGGATGGTCATAATTCGCTTTTTAAAACAGTGTATTTTAAGAATTATATTGCTTTTGGTCAGCGTATTCTAGTCAGGCATTAATCAGAAGGCACTTTCGGTACTTGAGCAAGGAGGTTGTGAACAATACCACGCACGTAGAGAACACTTAAAATTCATTTTAAGGTAAATAGAAATTGTTTCTCGTGGAAATATAAAGATTGGATTATCCTTTGCACCAAACCATCCCGTTATATTCTTCGCTTAATAAGAATCTCCTTACAGTAAATGTGTAAACATTCAGTTGTAACATCCGTGATATATAATAAGTGGCTCAAATTAGACATGTATGTTAAAGCGTTGGCCTTAAACTCGCCTAGAATGACGAGAAATGTATTAAGTGACGAACTCATTAAATAAAATCCTTAGTCCCACATGTAGATTACCCGTTCCAATTAGCCATAGTAGTAAACAATGTACGTTAATAATAATAATAATAAGAAAATATCCAGAATTAGTTATTGAGCTTAAAGAAGTATACTAGCTGAAGTCTGTCATAATTACGGCTATTATAGTAAGTACAAATTGGACTCGTGCCAAAAACCACAGTAGTAGACTCCGAGAATTCAAATCTGCTAACAGAAATTATAAAAGAAGCACAGCAAGGGGCACTTCTTGATACTGCAAGACTTGTGCGAAAAGTTGTAAATTCCACTTAACATAGGTCACAATTACAAACGCCACGTAGGTTGGATTTTACTCCAGTTTTTCTGAGTATAAGCCTCCCCTATAATAATAAGTGGCAATTAAATGCATAGAAATGATGTAATCCGTTATTAAATCGAGGAAATGTCGGGTTTACCGACGAAATATAAAAATGGATTAAATTAAGAATTAAGTAATTATTTTATAGTCATCAAATTACTAGCAATCATATTATTGTTTAAAAGGATATTTCTCGTTTAATGGACCAAATGGCTTTTAATGAATATTGACGATTTTACTAACGTTTATGTGTTCAAATAAATCTAATTTCCTGCCAAAATATAATGATTACTCCCGTCATATCATTCCGGGACAAAATATGATAAAAGTCTGCTGTAATTCCAGTTTATACTTATATATTTATTTATATCCAAAATACTTGGTCACCTCGAAACCAGAAGATATTATTATTGAAACAAAATCCTCAGTCCCACTATGGCTAGAAAAGGCCTGTAGATATTCCGTCCCGATTAGCCTTAGTTGCAAAAAGTCCGTCACGCAGGGGCTGCGTAAACTAAGCAGATTTCCCACATGAAATTTTACAATAGAGAAATTTCACGAGAGTCGAGCAGTTAAGGAAACGGCCGAACTAGCTTTTGGCGGGAAAGTCACCCGTCCGTTAGCCACCCAGATTTAATAAAAATGCAAATATATCGGTTAATATTCAAGATAGAGAATAAATGTATATATCAATATTTATAGTAAATTTAATTTGCAATAAGATTGATTCTGTTACAATGTTTCGATCCGACGTATAGTAACGTAGATGTTTCGAATTTTCGAAAATTCTCCCCTCTAAACCCCCCCCCCTCCCACTGGTCCGATTTCAGCTGTTAACGAACTCGATCTTTCTTTTTACATAAAAAGACTAAATATCGAGTTTGGTAACGATCAAACTAAAATTGCGACCGCTAGAGCGGTAACAGACAAATAAATAAATAAATAAATAAATAAATATATATATATATATATATATATATATATATGTACACACACACACACACACAGTTTTGAACGGACCTCATTTTCGTCATCTACTAGGTAGGATCGATGGACATTTGAAGAAAAATTTTGAAAACTCCGTCATGAGTACAACCTCAATAGCTGATTTCCCTTAGGGGAAATCTGCTAAAAGTGGAAGTTAATAAATAATAATATTATTTAAACGACATAGTATGAAGGGAATATAATTGAAATCGATTAAATGTTTAAAAATTGTCAAATGTGTCAATTGAAAATTTGCGGGAAAGGGTTCATTATAGTCAAAGTAGACCTTGCCTAATCCCCAGGAGTATTGTCAAAGGTTACGGATCGATCTCATGGAAAAATAACCTCGTTGGAATGTCGTCTCTAGTTCTGTGGTAGTGAGAACCGACTCGGAGCACTCCAGCTAGATTGGGAATGGGAGTAGGGGGGTCAGCGACTCCTCGGCGCAAACATAGACTCAGTTATTTACAATGATAATTAGGTGTTGCTATGGTAATGGGAGTGGACCAGCCAATCTCCCTATGTAAACCCAGAGCCCTGTCCTCAAGGCCCGTCTTCCCTCTCTCTCCCTCTAGCACCCATTGTACTCCCGTCCAACGGGATAGATCGTGACGGAGACTCACTCTGATGCTTGCTCATTCCGAAGCGTGCTTTACAAATATTACATTCCTACAACAAACAAAAAAAATCACTTAATATGGCATTCGATTGATTTTATTTTAGTAATTAACTACAGTGGAAATCAAGAAATTATAATAATAGGTTGTAAAATAAGTTAGTAGAGTTTTTTACTGGTAACTTCAATGAAAACTTCAAATTCTTGAAAATATTTTTAATCAATTATATATGACCCATTGTGATCTATTACATGTTGTCATATTTCACGTTATTTTAGCAGATTTCCCTTAAGAGAAATCAGCTATTGAGGTCGTGCTCATGACGCGATTTTCGAAAAATTTCTTCAAATGTCCATCGATCCTACCCAGGAGATGACGAAAATGAGGTCCGTTCAAAATTATATATATATATATATATATATATATATTTGTCTGCTAACGCTCTAGCGGTCGCAATTTTTTTTTTATCGTTACGAAATTCGATATTTAACCGTTTTATATAAAAAGACAGATCAAGTTCGTTAATGGCTAAAATCGGACTAGTGGGAGGGGGGGTTTAAAGGGGGGGATTTTCGAAAATTCAAAATATCTCCGTTATTATGCATCGGATCAAAGAATTCTATAAAATCAATCATATTGCAAATTAAATTTACTATAACTATTGTTATATACATTTATTCTCTATCTTGAATATTAACGGAGATATTTGCATTTTTATGAAGTCTGTGGTCGGGTGTAGTTCGGATTAGATCGGCCACTTCCTTCGGCTCAGGTGGGAGGGTTCTTCTAACCTGTCGTTCCTAACCTTACCTTACCTTTGTTACTTAGTGAGATTTATGCAAATACTTTCTGTTCATCCGCCCCCCCCTTCTTTAGTTCTTGGACTACTAAAATTTGAGTTATTAAAATATAAATTATTATTCCAATTCAAAAGCCGTTTCAGTTGGGAATTTATTTAAATTAACTGAAAGATTTCTCATTACCGTTTGTATTTAATCACGGTGGTATTGTGTTACCAGTATGCAGATTTCTCTATTCTAAAACTTCACATGGGAAATCTGCTTAGTTAACGCAGCCCCTGCGTGACGGACTTTTTTTAATTCCGACCTCCCAGATCTTCTGAGATTTTGACGCCCTAATGAACTCCTCTATGTGCGTTATGCAGTTCTTATGCTCTTAGTTATACGAGTTACGAAAATATGCATAAAATAACATTAATAGATCATCGATAGTTTAACATGATTGGTTCTATAACATTTTACGACCCGAGTCATAATAACGGAGATGTTTTAACTTTTCGTTTTCTGCCATTAATTAACAAGATTTTCTTTTTACATAAAACGATTAAATATCGCATTTGGTAAAGATACATATATACATACACACACACACACACACACATATATATATATATATATATATATATATATATATATATATATATATATAAACTTTTGAACGGTCCTCATTTTCGTCATCTCCTGGGTAGGATCGATCGACATTTGAGGAAATTTTTCGAAATTCGCTCCATGAGTACGAAACCAATAGCTGATTTCCCTTAAGGGGAATCTGTTAAAAAGAAGTAAAATAAAATTTTAATGTTATTTTGAAGTTAATATGTTTAAAATACTCCTAATAAAATAATAACAGGATTAATTGTTTTCCTAAAATAAACGTTGAAAGGTTAAAAGTTAATAATATTCTCTCAATGACGTTTGACCTAACGTTTTGTTATTTAATTCAACTGACCCTAGAATGCCACCTGGCAAATACAAATTCCAACCGTTCCTTCCTCAAAACAGTATAACAAATACATTGTTTTCCTAATGTTTGAGTTTAGGATCTCCTGTAGTTCAGACCTCTCTTTCTTCTACATTGGGAATCAACTCCCCTTCCCAAAGGAACGCAACAGAGAAGTCCTTGTTCAAATATTCATTTCTACCTGGTTCAGTTAAGCCGACAGCCGTCCCAAACTGCTACTGGTCTTTGTCTAAACGGTCCAGCGACCGGACAAAAAACTCCCTAGCCCCGGAGTCCCTCAATGAGATGGGAGTCCTGGATTAAGGGGACTTCCTGTTTGAAGAGCAGCATCTGCTTCTGGGTCGAACAGAGTCTTGTCTGATTACCAGCTATCGGGTTACAGACCCACTCACTCTCCTTCTACTCGGGGCATCTGCGAGTAAACATCCTTCCAAGAGAACAAGATGAGACCAACTCAGTTTTTGTTGGTACGAGTAATAGCATGGTTTAATATTGGTACCATCCGTCCTATTCATGAATGGGATACAGTATTTTAGCAGATTTCCCTTGAGGTCGTACTCATGACGTGATTTAAAAAAATTTTCTTCAAATGTCCATCGATCCAACCCAGGAGATGTTGAAAATGAGGTCCGTTCAAAATTACACATATATATATATATATATATATATATATATATATATATATATATATATTCTCGTATATATTTGACTTTTAACGCTCTAGCGGTCTCAATTGATGCTTGATCGCTACGAAACTCGATATTTAAACGTTTTATGTAAAAATAAAGATCAAGTTTGTTAATGGATGAAATTGGACCAATGGAAGAGAGGTTTAGAGAGGAGGATTTTCAAAAATTCAAGATATCTTCCTTATTATAGGTCAGATCGAATAATTGTTTAAAGTCAAGCTTATTGCAAATTAAATTTACTATAAATATTGTTCTGTACATTTATTCTCTATATTGAAAATTAACTGAGATATGTGCATTTTTATTTAATATCGAGTTTTGTAACGATCAAACAAAAATTGCGACCGCTAGAACGTTAACAGACAAATATATATATATATATATATATATATATATATATATATATATATATATATATAATTTTGAACGGACCTCATTTTCGTCATCTCCTGGGTAGGATCGATGGACATTTGAAGAAAATTTTCGAATATCGCGTCATGAGTACGACCTCAATACCTGATTTCCCTTCAGGGAGATCTGCTAATAAAACGTTTCATGATGTATTGCCTTAATCAACTTTTTTGTTCACTAAAAAGGAGGAGCTACAAATTTAAAAAGTATTAAATTTCGGTTAATAATCAAGGTAAATATAGTGTATAATGCACCAAGTTTTATAGAAAATTAAATTTTCAACCGTATTTTTTATATATGACTTCTTGATCGGAATCGTAAGGGAGATATTTTAATTCTCGAGATTTTCGGAAGGGGTTCCTGAATTTCCACATCGTTTTCAATAGCAATGATTGTCTTCCCAAAGTTATATAATACCAATTATATGTACAATGTGGTAATGTCCAAAAGAAAATTATCAATATGCATAACTTATGTGTTTATTGCTGTAGATTTTTTTTTGTAGATAGTCAAGCAGAGATGTTTTTTGTTTAATGTTGAAGATCAGTAGCCAACAGAAGTGCTGGGGGAAGGGGGGCACTCCGATCATGATTCCTACGACATCTCAGATTTACTCATATCCCCTGATGAAAGCTCAACTAGAAAGATTGCCAGCATTACAAAAAAGTTTCATTGAGCGGAAATCAAGACATGAAAGAGAGGGGGAGAGAGAGAGAGAGAGAGAGAGAGAGAGAGAGAGAGAGAGAGAGAGACATATTGAGACCTGGGGCCTGCTTTGATGGCTCAAACCTCCATGGTATGCCAATATAGTGATGTCCTCCTGGTGACCTCTCCAACTCCTGGCTTTGATATCCAACCTCTTAGCACATTCCCTGAGGGTCACTCACTAGTTCATGACCAATTACTCACATTACTCTCCTTTGTATTGATGGATTAACTCCTAAAATTATTATACCTTTGCGCTCAAAAATCAGCTGGAGTTACAAAGCTGAAATAAATGAGACATCAACATAAATCAGTCTCATGAGAATGAACAAGAATATTTAAATAATGAGCTATGCCAGTGCCAACATAACTAGTAAAATTTGCTTCTTAAATTGAACTTAATATTGTATTTTGTTTAGAAATTCCACTAAAATATTGAATCACTTTGAGAGAAGAAAGGATAAACTACATTTTCCTCCTACAACCCATAATTAAACATTTTTATCAATTATAATTGAATTTATAGCGATGGATATCTGAAACCACAAACAATAAATTAATTTTTAATACATACATTAAAATAATATTTTAAGATTTGTATCGCTGGACTTTTGTTGAATTTTTTGAAAAGCTCGTCATTATTTTGAGTACAACCTCAATAGCTGATTTCCACTAAAAATAGGAAAACGAAACATGTTTTTTATTTACTTATTAATGTATAATTTGTACTAATATGGCTAATTCGAGAAGTTTATCTATAGGTTTCTACTAGCCCAAACCAATGTCAGACTAAAGATTCTATTAACTGATTCGCCACTGAAATGGAATCGAGCTTTTTAGTGTACACAGAGCAACGCCACAACTCACATAAGTTCACTCATATTTTAAAAATTAAATGAATTTTTTTAGTATACTATTATTTTTTTAAATTATAATTTTTTTTAATAAATAGTTGTACGGCTCCATCTAAAAAAGTTCGAACCGACGTTTTGGAATACTCCAGGAAAAGAAAGGAATATATTTTTTTTTTGTTAACTCCCATCAACTAATAAGTTCAAAAACACAGCACCAGTTATATGTATTACTTCATATAGCAATTCTGTATGCCAAATAATTGTTATATTATTTTATTGTTTATTCTTTTCTGTCTTTTTGCTACCATACATTAGTTGGCGAATTCAATGATAATTCAAGTCAATTCCTAATTAAGTTTTACGATTTTACTGACTTTTAACATTTGAAATTGAAATTAAAATTTGACATGTAAACAAAAATTCCAAGACGAGGCATGTAGTGTGTATTTTAATTATATATTATCGTAAGGCTCCTGAAAGGAATGCACGTGAAGCATGTCGAGCTAATAAAAATATATGGAAATGATATTGATTTTGCTTTAAAGAAGTGAGTTTATTTGAATGGATGGGTATTTTTTGTAGAATTTAATGCGCTCTATTTCCTCTGTTTTTATATTACAGTGGTTTTTATTTCTGACAGTTTCGACAAATGTGCACCGATTTCAATGGTAGTGATAAAAAATAAACGTTTTTAATATTCTGTAGTCATTTCTTTTATGAATTTTAATTAATGCAACACTAACTATTTTCATGATAAATAATTACAAAAACGAGATTGTATGAATGAAACTAATGTAATGCCTTGATACTCAGAAATTTACTCTAATTAAAAATTATTAGCAATGTTCATACTAAGAATAAGAAGAGCTTCTGCACATAATCTACAATATATTGTACTTGCACCTTGCCAAATCGACTTAATTAGACATAAATATTATGAAATACACCTATTTGTCCATGATCTTTGAGTTAGAACGGTGAAATTGTGCTAATAGAAATTTATAAATAAATCAAGAGTAAATAGTAATCAATCGACTATGAAAATAACAGTTTGTAATAACTTCTATAGTAACCTAAAACATATTGGTTGAAATATAGAATTCTCACTCAGAGAGACCTAGTGCAGTAACCTTCTAGTTCTCTTAACAATAGAAATTGCATTAACCCAGGACTTCCCCAGGCCATATTTCAAGACAAATATTTACCTGTTTAACAGCCCAATTTACAGCTAACTGTCACATTTCAGAAATAAGCAGCTAATGAATGAATAAATTGAGTCAAACTTTAAGTTTTACCCTGGAAGATTATTTTAATATTATGACTGGAAGAAATTTTATGTTGATTCCATTCACACAACACTGGTATGGTCCATTTTTTTTTTATATTAAGCAAGCCTCTACTTCTACTCATTTGATTTTAATTTAGAAATATAGAATATCTGGTGAGATGAGATCAGACTGTGCGTCATACCATCACAGAATCTGCTTAGTGTGTAAAACCAGAAGGAAATGTGCTTAGTTTACGTAGGCCCTGCGTGAAAGGCTTTTTAGTATTTATTGGAATGTTTATGACATGCCGCAGTTCATAAAATTGCTCTGCTCATGTAAACAGCCGTTATGTAAAGAATGTAATTTAAACTTCACTACAGTCTTTCTCTTTAAACCTGTTGACCTCAAGAAGTTGTTAACACTATATCTTTTAAAAGTAAAGCAAACACAAGAGCCGACAAGGAAGTTCTTTCTCGTCATGAATTATCATTACGTTTCGAAAGTAAATTTGCTATCTTTCCGATCCTTCACATACAACAATTATTAAATTTCTTTAAACTCCTAATTTTGTAGCACAAACAAAACATTTATCGATAAGGGTTCATTTAACTTTCCGCAGTATTACTTATGCGACAAAGAATTAAAGTTTTATTGGAAAAGTTTTACAACTTATCTAAGTTTTATACGGTTTATGCGACAAAAGAAAATTGAATGATATTCCACGTAATAGAAGAAGTACGAAGTTAATATTTCTTTCTTTAAAAGCAACAGTGAATAATGTGAGTTTCACAACATTTAACAATTTATCATTCGTTATCATGATAAAATGTCAACGCGAGGCAAAATAACTTGTTACGTGTGTGATACACAACCAATGCATTACACTCGGAAGAAAAATATCTTCTATAGAGCTCTGTAGCAATACAACTTTATAGCTAACGTTAAAAATTAGAGTTTCTGATTTTAGGACTTGCGTTTTCTTGTTTTTTAAATAATATGACTATAAAAATAACTTCGCATTTAATACATGAATTTTCTAATTGTAATATAGTACGTATGATTGATAAATGTTGAAAAACTATTGAGTTTATAAAAAAAATATATATATACTTGTAATATTTATATTTTTTTAATTTATTGACTTTAGGATTTATATTTATTTTGTTAAAGATTTTTAATGGGCTGTAATTTAGTTTAGGAATAATATCTTCTATTGTTTTAACTGTTCGTTATTTTAATATTTTATAACACTCTAATAGACATAGGTTCCTAGTTGTTTGCATGTCAACAGGGTGCTGACGATGACACACTGAAAGCACTCTGTTGCTTGAATAAATTGTTTACTCCTGACCTTTTATTCATCTTTTCTATTTTTTGTTGTTATTCTTACTATTGTGCCAAACCTTCTTATTTATTTTTTTTCTACTTTCATGATTCAAATAATAAATTATCAGCTTTCTGTATCGATTAATTCTACTTATGTACTTGCTATAAATAACTACTTATAAAAGGAAATCCTTCAAATTTATTATAAACCAGTGGGCCTCGCAAAATACATAAGTACTATTGTGTTTAAATTTATATGCATGTAAATGTATGTATGTTACTTCATAATCGGTATTAACTTAGTTTGTTTTATTTATTAATATCTTCTTAATATCTTTGTCATACTACGGCTAATTATCCACAAGGACGGTTATCCACAGGGACCCTTTTCTAGCCAGTGCGCATCTAAGGTTTTTATTTAATCAGTTTGTCACTAAATAAATTCCTATTTATCAGGAGGATGTCGAACTCACCAATCTAGGTTTACTAAGTGTGATTAAGGCCAACGCCTTAACTTACATGGCTAACCCGAGTTCCTTAATTTAATTTTACTGCCTATAATGACTTTTGTTAAGCTAATAGAAATGATTCGAGTAGTTTTTATACAATTGGAGATCCTATACCTTTATGAATCAAATGGGAAATTAATTGCATTCGGAAATCATCCCGGATAAGGGGATGCACTTGCAGAGGACACCTCTTGATGCAATAAATACAAATAAGCCTCGGAATGCATAAATGCGACAAGTACCTGAATAGGCGAGTAAAGTTTTGTCAGCTTGAAGAATATGCTCACGGGAGAAGACATGTAAGAACGGTGCTTAGTCGGGCAGAAAACTGGCGATTTATCACCAAGGATGTATGGTTGTGCTGGCACCACGGCAACACATGCCCTCTAAACAAACGGCTTGTGCAAACTACCCCGGGTAAAAATATGCAGCTGGGAGCTTACAAGGAGTCACCTAGATGAAGTAGAATAATTATCTAAGTTTGTCCAGTGCCTTATCAGGATGCTGAACAAGCTTGCTGTGGTTATCATCACTCACACTGTATACCTCCAGGCGAGTCCCTCTTTAGCAAGATAAATTATCTTAAGACCTTCCGCGAGAGCTGATCCATAAACAGCTTTGGGTTTATGGCGAATTTCAAAACTGCTTAGACTTATTTCCTTTTTACTTCTTCACTACAAGTCAACACTGACGGCCACGTGACCTGGGCCTCTCTGCCATTTTACATCTTACCATCATAAGAATTTTCGAAAAGTGAAACTTGACCCCTGGAGCTCATCTAGACACCTCTGTTTCAGCCTCGCCTCTCTATACATTACATACAGTATTTATAGTAAATCTTCCGGCTGAAGATCAACGATGACTGAAACCCAATTATGATGTATTTATTTACTTGAAGGGTCGCAGTCTTGGCGAAGTTGATCAATAAATAAATATAAAATTATAAACAATACAGAAAAAAAAAAGAAAAGCAAAAGAAACAAAGAACAAAATACACAAACTAGAAAAACAATAAATAAAACGAGTCACTGTAGATTGGAGGAAAATATTGATTTATAATATTTAAATAACTAAAATAATAAAAATAAATTAATGAGTAAATAATTCCATAAAAATAAGATTGATAAAATATATATTACATAGACAAATAATGCACTTGATTAATATCAACTGTTAGATGAAATGTTCACTAGAACAGGATTAATATGTTCACTTATGATTTTTTCTAATTAAAATTTCCAATTAAAATTAATCTCGCATTCTAAAAAGCTGATTTTTTGTACTGGAACTTAAGAAAAAATGTAAATTAAGTTTTAATTTGATTGTTAAATATATATTTGTTTCTTTTGTCTGTGAAACTATTGTATTTCACACTATTAAACCATTTGTTTAAACTTATTCAAGGCTACTATTGTACTTCAGTCAACTCATAAAAAATTGGTTTTATTGAAATGACACTCGATATTTTCTTATTACATTTCTCTCACCATTCGTTCCATGGTAATCAACAAATCATTTTCATCTATCTCTCTCATCATCATCTCTCTCTCTCTCTCTCTCTCTCTCTCTCTCTCTCTCTCTCTCTCTCTCTCTCTCACACACACACACACACATACACACACCCACGAATACACACACACACACACACACACATTCTCTCTCTCTTTCTCCCCTCACATGCAAATTGTTCATCGTGGCTTAGCAAACTTAAAAAGTTTAAGAACTTTTATTCGAAACCATGCCTAGTCAGCTATTTTATTCTGTATTTATGGAAATATATTAAGAATATATATATATATATATATATATATATATATTTACATATATTTCTTTCTATGCAATGCATATAATAAAAAGGTAGTCGTTCAGGTTAATAATAACTCCTTCTTTCTTCGAAAAGAACTGATGTGAGCTAGAAATTAAATTGATATGCACCGTTCTGTACACTGAACATTTAAATTTAAATTACGGGTGTTTTAAATTTCATTGTTAATTACTTCTGACATTCTTGGGTAATTAATATCATCCATACAAAAACAGAGGTATGGATTAACATTTGGAGCTCAGCCAACGCCAAACTTGATATCGGTCCATTTTAATGATGATGGTATTCTAATGATGATGTATAGGTAGCCATCGAAATATCAGGTGTACGTATGACGTTGTAATTAAATAATTAAATGCCCATAAATTTTAAAATCGTTCTTGGAAGAAACTCCACTTTTCTTATCATCTTCAGGGAAGCATGCTATCAGTGAATTACATAATTAACTTAAATCTTACTCTCTCATTAGACCATTAGGATTGTGTTTAGGGATTTTTTTTTATTCGTGTTCTCCCCCCTCCCCCTCTGACCAATACATTGGTTCCCTGCCTATAATAAGGCAGCTTCACCCTGTCCTTAACATAATTCAGTAAACCAGCAGGTTTGGGCAGTTGTAATTATAAAGTTAGCAGGAGGCAGGGGTAATTTGACTAGAAGGGTAAGCCTACTGAACGCAAGGGAAAAAATGGTAGAAACGAGGATGGGGAAAAAACTAGGTGTAATTAATGATTGGACCAGTATGCCTTCCTCATACCTAATCCATTCTTGGCTTTACAATAATAATATTTAAATGCTAATATAAAGTGAATTATCCGAATGTATTGTTAATTATTTTGCGAACTTAGGCTTCAGATATCCTACAATGATCTCACATTTAAAAAGGTCCCATTAAGCTAATCAAAAACTCTTATTGTAGTTTCAAAATTATAAAACTCATTCAATTAGAATAATGGTAGAGAAATCTTTGTTTGTAATAATCATTGTAAAATCGCCCATCAACTATAATGAATGTACTCTTATCAGGTTCAATTTTCTTTTTTGTAGTCTTCGCTAGCTCTGGAGAACAGCTACTTAGAAACTAATAATATTGTACGGGAAATAACTTTTAGGAAAAAATGATACCCTAAGTGAGAGGGTAAGAGAAACTTTAAAGAGCTGTTACTATGGAAAGACATATAAAATATATTGACGGTGATGAAACATGTAAAAATACTTAGCTAAGATTTGCTGGAACTCCTGGAAATTAGGTAGAACGAAGAAGGGATTGTTATTAACGACAGGTGAAGATCAGTTTTCGTAAAAGACAGAAATATTTATACGCGGAAAAAGGTGTTAAAACATTTACTCAAAGGCGGCCTAAGGTGAAAGAAAACGTTACATATGCTAAAATGATACGACAGAGTCAGCTGCAAGAACAAAGCAGACCGTTTAGAGATATTTAATTAAATGAGATTTGAAACAGTAATGTTCAACTTTAAATAATTTAAAATAAGACTAATAAAATATAACTACAGACTAAGCGGACAACAATATTTCTACATGTGCATTCCTGCAGTTGCCAATTCCCTTAAGGGAAATCTACTAAAAACTAAGATACCCTCATAAAATGAAATAATATCACGCTTTTGAATGATCAAAATTTAGTGTTGGTCTTAGAGCTCATTGTTTTAACCCTTTAACCTAACAACCATGGAACCTATACAAACGGTCAGGATCAGATCTACCATTCATGCCGGGACTCGTGATCTCTAATAGGGCTCATCTGTTCATATACACAGGCATTCTCTGTGTAAGGAGATACCAAAGACGGTTCTGCTTACTTGAAAAGATTTACGCTTATCATTTTTTGTGGGGAAAAAAGAAGGGGTAAAAAATATCTTTACTATCAATCGGCCCTTCAGCGGACCAGCTGAGGGCAAACAAATCCCTACATCATCTCGAATTACAAGGGGTCTTCACCCTTTCGCCCTTACTGGCGGGCGGAAAAAACGATAGAAAAACAGTTCGGATAAGGAGTAGAAAAAACAAACGGAGCAGTCAGTAAAACGGGCCCTTTCAAGAGAGGGCCCAGCCACTTGTGCTGAGTGCGTGGCGGCTTATTGGTAACAGATGTGTCGATGTGGCGCGTCTGCTTCTTTGAAAACTTATATCTCTCCGGAAGAGGGGCAACTTCCTGGAACACACTCTTAGGATTTTTGTACGATAAAAAAGTGTGAACAGGGCTAAAGATGGCAACGACCAAAACCTAAGGGTATCAGCGCAATGTGTTGAAAAAAAAACCTTCTTTTCGAGGCCTGTTAAATTTGATAATATTCTTTGTTGCACAGGAAATAATATATACTGGCGTTTTTATCCCGTGACACTATTTGTACATGAAACTCTAAAACACTTGATATAAGGATATTTTAATCCATGTCAGATACTTATCTAAAGGATGGATATCCAACAGCACCAATACAACAATAAAACCAACCGAATTAACTCCAATTCTGGCACTGTACAATTAAAGCGATTTATACAAACTTCTAATAAAAAACTATTACCATTAAAAAGAGGGTTAATAGTGCATTGTGTAATTAATATTTCATTTCCATATAGATTTTTGTTAATTTATATTTATGAAGTAGCATATTTATAATATACCATACTTCCCCTCCTAAAATATTTTAAGTGGCAAAATTTAATAATGGCAATTTTATCATTTGAGTCCTTACTGAAGTAATTAGTATTGTTTTATTTTAGTAGATTTTTTTAAGCAACCTCTTTATGACCTATCAGGCGATGGGAGTTTATAGTCACTGAAAAAATGGTAAATCAGAACAATAGTTTAATTCCTCCTATCCGAGAATGGTTAAATTTTGTAAAAGTGTCTTCTGCAAGTGTAAAAACTTCCTTCAATGTCATTTTAGATCTACCGATTTATCTTATGAGAACTAATTAACACGAATGTCAAAAACCTCTTCTGTTCTGAAATTTGAATAAGGTACCTATTCCTCGAGGCAACACATTTATCTTTTTTTTCTTGTTTTTATGTTTGACCAATAACAACGTTTATTCTGCATTTCAGTATCTATACCTAGCATGGGTTTGAGGCTTAATTGTCAAAAGAGACAGACATTTTGGAATTGGTTCAATTTTTGAAAGTTCAACATATTTTTCTGCTGATATTCTGATAAAACGTTCTTTTTTTCACGAATTAAAAAGTGGTCAAAAATGTGTTCAACAGACAAACGAACACAAAAAATTAAAAGAACGAGTTCCGTTCTCTCAAAAGTAACTAAGTGATTATCTGTAGCATTGGCAGGTTTAGGTACCCTAAAAAATCAACCTTCGCGATACGTTTTTATGAAAAATAAAATAGTTGTAACAGAAATCTATGGAATTGGTGAGACTGGTCAACGTCTCATTTTCGTGATCTCCTGGGAAACTTGATAAAATTTATCTAAAAGCCCGTCTTGAGTACTATCTAAATAGAAGATATCCCTTAAGGAAAATCTGTTAATAACCTTGTTCTGATTAATAGTAACATTGGCATGACACAAACCCCAGAAATTCATGATTATGGATAGGTAAGTTACCTTATATGGAATTAATAGAGTTCATACATAATATATATCTAAATAATTAAGCTTGTGTAAAAAGTTTTGTAAATATATGGCTGAAATCTTTATATCACACTACTGATAACAAACTTAGAGACCTGAAACATACAGGGAGCAGCTGAAAAGAATTCCCCTCGAGTCCGGAATGGTTGTTGTAGAAAACGATCTATCATTAGAGTGTAAAACTAAAACTTTAATGCATTCCCAGTTTTTTTTTCTGTACCGAGTGAGAATTTAGAGACTCCTCTGAGTACGTGGTCATTATTCATTATCGCTGAGAGGGAGGCAAAGCATGAGCGGGGCAGAGAGCAGAAGGTATTTCTGGAGCAATCTACTTAGAATTCCTGTCGGGGCGAATATTGGGCAGGCTGTCGGGAGATGGAGGTGGTGTTTGCCGGGAGTCGGTGTAACTAGTCCCGGAGTTGGCGGTGGTTGAGCCGATTCTAAGCAATCCATCAACCCTTGGATTCCTTTTGTTACAGTTCACCCCTTCCAAGGGTCAGGCCTCCACTCCACACCTATAATCACCTACTTCTTTTAACAACTCCTTCCGAGCATAGAACAGTAGAGATGTATTTTCCAAGTTAAGGATAGTGTACTGCGCAAACATAGGGAACAACATATCACTCTTAAGTTATTCGAATTAAATGTTACTTTTTAATTATATACCTCATAATATAAACTTACTATTAATCTGATACTAAGCGCTTTGGTTTATGTTGTGGCTATAACAGCAGCAATACTGCAGTCATATATCATAATTCCAGGAACAAAATCATTATGCAAAGATGACTTTTAAGGGAAATGAGCTTTTGAGGTCGTGCTCATGTCGCGATTTTCGAACATTTTATCACATGTACTTCAATCCTACTCTGAAGATGACGAAAATGAGATCCGTTCTAAACTATATATATATATTGGTCTGTTAACGATCTAGAGGTCGCAATTTTGGTTTGATCGTAACCAAATTCGATATTTAAAACTAAAGATCAAGTTCGTTAATTGCTAAAATCCAGTAGGAGAAGGGGTTGCGGGGATTTTTCGTAAATTCTAGAATCGATCAATCTTATTTCAAATTGAATTTTCCATATATATATATATTGTTCTATGCATATTTTCTGTATCATGAATATTAACCAAGATATTTGGGTTTTCGAATTTCAGTATACCACAACTTCTCATAATGAACTGTTATATTATGAACCAATTCGTTCCAAGGTTAAATAACAAATATTGTTTTCATTGAACTTTTACTTTGTGAGATATATGCAAATAAGTTCTTTTGATTCCCCACCCCCTTGTTTTGTTTGTTCTTGTAATACTAAAATTTGAGGGATAAGATATCAATTATTCTGATTTATTACAAATTACAGCTTCAGGTATAGTAAATAGTTTTCAATAAAATTAATATGTTATATTCAGATATACTTCAGTAATTGTTTTTCTTTCCGGTCAAGAATATTACTACCTATCCGGTCAGCTTTCAGAGGTTGGCTAGCCCGTTTGTTTACAATTCAGTTGCTTTCTGATCGGAGGTTATTAAAATTGACATAGATTTCTCGACACCGTTTGTAGTTATTCACTTAATATTCACGGTGGTGTTAAGTGCTAGTTATCAATATGTAAATTTATCTATTGTAAAACTTTACGTGGGAAATCTACTTAGTTTAGTACACTTTTAAATATAAACTTAGTATTAATGTGAAACTAAGTGCTTTGGTTTACGTAGTGGCTATATATATAAAGGCGACTTTGGTTTTTATATAACAACTTACACCATATCATTACATAATCATTGTTACTTTTTTCTGTGGGAACCACATATCTTGGCCCAAGATTTTCCAATGCAAACTCGAATTGTCGGTAGGGGAAATTTGCTAAACATACCAATATGTGCTTCTTCAGGCGCTCCAACTACTTAATAGTATACGATATAAGTAACAACCGCATTAACTACCCAGAAGAATGAATAAACAGAAAATCGACACAAAGTGACCTTAGCAGCTATGGCTTCCTTTTCACATTTTGGGTTTACGGATATTATCTAAAAACTACCCACAGCGGGCTAGTTATTTTTCTGAGAACAAGAAGACCTATTCACGCAAAGATCTGAATGTCTTGCGCTCAATTTGAATTAGATTTTTTATGCTTACCCAGAAGCTATTGTATTAAATTTACATGGGTTGGTAGTTTTCAATAGTAGTAAAGGATGACTCTAGGAATGCAGAGAAGGCGAATGAATGTTTTACCTACATAATATCTATATACAATGCTGTCCATAGTTGCTGCCGGGCAGACATGAATAAGAGATACAAAAGAACAATAGGAGTGTCTAAGATAGAACATTGCTGACGAATGACTCGTAACTGATTGGCCGATTACTGGTTTTACGGTCTGAGGATTCCTTTACTCTGTCTCCTCGACTTAAGTCTTTCCAGGGGTAAGCCTATTGTCAGCTCCGTCGTTACTCGTTAGAACTTTCTATGCATATGCTCCCGTGAGTCCTATTTGCTAGATTTTAAGAAACACATGTTTCCATATAGAACAATATTAGGTCTTGTATAATAGTGAATTTCTTCTTAGATTTATCCTCCTTTACTTCCAGCAAAGATTTTTTCTGATCATGCACTATTAGGCCAAGTTTTCTTGGTTTTGGTACCAAAGTTCATATTTATGGTCTTCCTCTGTATCTCCAATACACACGGGAAAAATTGTAATTTTTTATTTTGGTCGTCTAATAAACACCCTTCAATCAGAATAAAAGTTGCTCACCTATATGTTGCAACGGTTCTAAATATGAAATTACAACGTTCTATGCGAGATCAATGCAGTTATGCCAGATATTTAAAAAAAAAATCAAAATGGATTCAGAAAAAGTCAAAACGTGTAATACAATTGAAATCTGAAAATTTATTTCATTATTTCTTTTGCTTTGTACAAGGTAGTAAAAATAATCCCCCATTGTTGCCCAGAATGGAAATAAAATTGTGGGGTGCCGCAAACATAGAGAAACTGGCTTCCAACAGGGTGAATCATAATTAATCAAATTCAAAAGAATTAAAAATACAAATTTAGGTAAGAGGACGTCAATTGTAGTATTTTAAAGCAAATGAACCAAAAACTAAAGCCCATGGATAATTGAGTGGATTAGTTCTCAGTCCTGAAGTCATAACTATTCTGGTCACACTGAAAGAAGGGCAACATGGATTCAGAGAATCTAAAATAAAGGAATTGAATGTACAAAAAACAATAAAAACCTTTCGTACAGAAATCGGTTTCAAACCAACTTAACAAAAATATTTTTGTGTACAATTTTTAAATAGAACCTTCATTTAAGGAGTACGTAGATTAGTAGTTTCTGGGAAGTAGGGGTGGCTTTTGCATGAAAGGGTAATTCATGTTTTATGCACATGTCAGTCCAACTCATCCTACCTAACCTCAAGACATTTTTCGGGCAAATTCGAACCTTTAAAAGTAATTCAAAATCAAGATATATATGTGCGTTTTACATAGCCATTATATGTTTATTTGTGCTGAAATCCCCATTACAGTCTAAGTCTAAGGCCTTATCAGTTTCTCAACATTTCTATGGAACAACATATTAAAAACTGTGGCCAGACACTTTGTTAAATTAAACAACGATATGCGTTTTAATACTTTTTTTTAACTAAAATAATTGATTCATGATAGATTATTACACAATGGCATAAGTCGCTTTACTGAATCCCTACAGCTTCTAGTTAGCTATTTACGAGTTGTTAAAACGGCTATGTTTCAAATATATCATCCTCTTCATTTTCCCTTAAATTTTACCGGTTATCTCAAAATCAGTTGAGAAATCATTGGAGCTGGACCGGTGGCAGGGAGATTCTCCCGAGGTATATGTTAATTCGAGATGTGTACTGCCCAATCAGGAGAGCATAAATCGTTGCCCTGACTCCAAGTGGCCTATCTATAATTGTCGGACCAACTCTACACTAATGGTCAGAATTAGAGGGACTTGGATCACCAACTGACCGCCCCAATCCAACTCACTGTATAATTTACAATGTAATTAAGCAGCCTTTGGGGTCCACCCCGACAAAAGATAAGACGCTCAAAACTATAAATTACTCCTTTCGAAGCAAAAGCTACCGCTGGACCCCACCGCCAGATCTTGGCGTTATTATCTCAAGCAATTAATCAAAACGCATGCTTCCATTTTGTTTTGGTCTTATTTTTGGTCCGTTTAATAGACCTGACAGTATTCGTGACATCTTCTCCTTGTAGGAACGTGTGTTCAGTTTGCTACTCATGCACCAGTGGGGAAACTCGCTGCTTTGTCAAATATTTCATATACTGAGTTATGTAGTGAAAAGCTGAAAATGATAAGCTGATAGATTTTTTTTTATTCCCATAAATACAATTGAATGCCCAAGTCTCTAGGTTCAGAGCTACTTTCATGGGAGGAATTCCAATTCAGTACGCTTGTACTATTTATAGATTATTTATCATTATATTTCTGATACATTTCAATAGTACACATAAATTTATGTACTAACGAACTCAGTACTAAAACCCTCAGTCTCATCCTGAGTAGTAGCTTCAAGTTGACATGATTCCATTAGCCTCAGTTGACTAAAGCTGACGCAAATAAATAACTTGTAAAAATAGTTGCCCAGTGCAACTTGTACTCCAGTACACCATTAGGCATATTTCAAAATGGAGTCTTTCTTACGTGCAATCGACGATCTATCAGTAATAACGGAATTTACCGATAACTCTAGCAATAGCATTATATTTATGTAAACATAAAAATATTAGTCAATGGCAAAAACTTTATTATTAAATTTACATTAATTTAAATTGCATTTGCCTTTAAAATTTGAATCGATTTCTATGCATAAGTACTTGTATTTTATAAAGGAATATACTACTACGTCGTTGGAATAAAACAAAACTAACAGCTTAAGGTAGTTATACTTTTGATAAACCAGATCCTACTTTTGACAGAAGATTTAAAAAGGGGTCATGTTTAACTTTTCACCGAGAGTCAATCTCAAATTTATTTTTCGCATAGTAACTTATTATGAATTTGAAATTATTTTGATTCCGACCCAACACCTTACACCAATTGAGGAGATGGACGAGTGAAATAGTATTAAATCAATGTTTGTTTTTTTTATTCACTAACGCTTTAAAGAAGCTAAATACAGTAAATAACAAATCTATCCAACGATAATTTGATATTATCCCCCCCCCTGTATGTGTTCTAGTGGATCTATAAGATACACAACTCCCATATAAAGGTATATACCTCAAAAGATGTTTCACTCCTTCAAAACTTCATGGGTTGACTGCAAACATTGGTGCACCAGTAATAGAAATGGCTGATCTGAAAACAAGTAATTGAAAAACAAACCATAATAACAGAAAAAGTAAAGATTTACGGAATTCCCCCCACTAATCTCTCTCCCCCTTCCACAGGTCGGATATCAGCCACCAATGAACTTGATCTTTAATTTTACATAACACGATCTTTAATTTTAAATATCGAGTTTCGTAACGATGAAACAAAAACTGCGACGGCTTGAGCGTTAACAGACATATATATATAGTCTTTAATGGACCTCATTTTCGTCATCTCCTGGGTAAGATAAATGGGCCATTTTCGAAAATCGCGTCATGAGTACGACCTTAATAGTTGATTTTCCTTAAGGGAAATCTGTCATAAGTGAAGAAACGGTGGGTCTTTAAGTCCAATAATTATTTTAAACATTTCTTCGAAGATTACTGCTCTGCACGTTTACAACTATCAAAAGAGAGTATCTCTTAGCGTAGACGTCAGTGGTTATTATGGTTATAAATTATAGAGGTGTAACCAGAAGCGGACACGTCGGTAAGGTATTGTATGCTGGGGACATTAATTATAGCTATCACATATCCAATACACTGATCAGTGACAGAGAAATGTCTGTAAGCGAAGCACAGCATCAGTAAACTACGCATGATATTCACTCTTGAACAGTGATACACATTTCCATAGTTTGCAAGTACACTATTTTTTTTTTGTTTTTCTTAAAATTCTTTCTGATTCAGTGTAATCAATAAATAAACATTTACCAATTATTTTTTAAGTGTATTTGTTAAAGAATCCATAAATATAAATAGCTAAGACATATCAATATTATATGATTCTATATTACAGGCTTCAAAAATACTACAAAATATTCTCTGTTGTTTTTTTTTTGTCAACTATGATAATTTGTTACTTTTAGTCTTTCAAACAAATTTTGAATTAGGAACTAATTAATACCCAAAAGGAAATAACTAATCAATTTTAATTGCACTTTAACATCAAACGTTAAAGTGCAATTGAAATTGAATGATCAAGACACTCATGATTATAAGATAAAGTTACTTACCAAAAATAACAATTATACAAAGGTACTGTGAGTAAAATATAATATATATTTGATAGGGATTTCGTGGGAAATGAGCTGCATAACACAGTTTAATGAGATTTAATTTAAGAACGTATATTTCGTTATATTTTAACTAAATTTTTAAATTCTGTTCTTCAGTCCGGGTCGCTGGAGGGGAGTCGAAAATTCAATGTCTTTCGGGATATCTGTTTCAATGGTGAAGGTTACACCCATCTTGTGCTAATTTTTGATGGCTCTCCAACTATCTCCAAGTGATCTTTATGATTTCAATTTTTTTTTTTTTAATGCGTTGGTCGGGAAACCTAGATATATTAAAGTCATACGTTGTGCCTGAAGAAGATTTGGAGTAGGAAGCGGGCTTGAAAGCATGGTCAAGGGTAATTATATGATGTATTTGAGTAATAAACGGAGGAGATTAACATAAATTGTATAAATATCTATAGAGCTCTGGAAGATATCGCAGACTCCATTGACATCAGTTTTGTATTTTTTTTTTAAATTCCAGTTATTGTTTCTTTGCTAAAACGAAACATTACTACTGTTAATAGTATTTCTCTACATTTATATATTATTAAATATCATTACAAATTATTGTAGTAGATGTCATATTATGGATTGTACCATAAGCCACTCTTGCTAATTTTATGTGCCAAGCACTTTGTTCATTATTATGTATTCCTAAAATAGGTGTAATATAATTTGCTGGAAAAATAAATTAATTCTCATAAATTCTTAATAAATAAAGGGGAGTTTAACTGTACGGCGTCAACTAGTAAGTAGTGATCTATACACAATATTCCGAAATGTGTTCAATACTTATTTGATTTTGATTCATGCTTGACCGAAAACCACAAAAAAAATAAGATAAAAGTATAAGAAAAGATCATAATTAGATATGAATTAAAATAAAAATAAAAAGACAACTGAATATAATTGGACGGAAAAAGACATTTTAAGTTTTAATAGCCTAAATAATTAAAAAGTTATAATTATGTATTATACTAATAGGGCATACGTTTCAAATGGATCACCACGTGGATTACTTTTTTTTCTTCCTTTTTCTATGAATTCCTTCCTTATTCATTTGTCTATTAATAATAACATTTCGTTCGTAGATAGTGATATTGAGTGAAAGGCATTGCGTCATTAACGACTACATGCGCACTTAGCTTCTGAAGACAAACATGAAGATAGCAATTCTTTGGGATCTGGAGTTTTTGAGTGAATAGCCCTTAAATCTGAAAAAATTAAATAAAACTATTGAAATATAACAACGGGCTTTAACCTGAGCCCCATTTGGGTTGATTTGGTCCAGAAATATTCGAATACATGGATCCCATTATGTTCTGGTGTAGTTTCTTAATAATTCAGGATTAATGACTTTATTTTTTCTCTCTTATATATTTTAATTGAATCTTGTACCAACCAACATGTGCTATATCTAGTGGACAACTTTGTGAAACACATTTGAAACAGTTATCAGTATGGCTGGTCGTCCTCATCATACGACAACTGGCAGAAAATGCTAGCGACACAGAGGGACAAACTGATGCAAAATGAATGAAGTACATTGTAGGGCTGGTAACCTTGAGGACGGAATATGAATGGGTGCTATGGCAACATCCGATTCCACCTCCTACATATGCAGGTTATATGCATTATGGAGGTCCTCTCTCCTAACCTACTTAACCATGTCGACTTATGCAACAGACCTTCTCCACTTTCAGTATGATAATCCTCATAGCTTTTCCATTTTTCCAAAAGGGGGCTTAGTTTACAAAGACAATATGCTAAAGTCAGCCCATATTTACTGCCAAACAGCCGCAAGGTCTTATTCTCTACACCTCCATTGCTAAAATAATTGGTGATTCCTATATTCCCGAAATGAGTTTACGTTTGACAACTACTCACAATGATATCTCTACGCAAAACATGACATAAGAATAAACGGACAAGGTTCAACTCGTTTCTTCAGAAATGATTGTGATTTCTTATTGATTACACATTGTTCATTAATAAAACATTTCACTCTAAACTAGAATACCGAATTACAATATTTTTAACTTAATTAATTATATTGTCCTACGTTTTTCTAACTTAAAATACAAAAAATCATTCTAGTATATTATGCATTGTAAACATTAAATCATAATCACAACAGTATTTTAAAGCCACTGACTACCAGTGCTTACGGCACAATATGTCCTTGCTAAGGTGTGCTTCATGCGATTTTCGAAACACTATATTCTATATATATATATATATATATATATATATATATATATATATACATATTTGTTTGCTCTAGCGGTCCCAATTTTTGTGTGATCATGACCAAACTCGAAATTTAATTTTTCATGTAATAAGGAAGGTTAAGTTCGTAATGGCAGAAATGGGATCATTAGGAGTGGCGTTTAAAGTGGAATTGCAAAAATTCTAAATATCTCCGTTATTTTACGCTGGATTGAAAAATAATATAAAACCAATCTTATTGTAATTTAAATTAACTACAAAGAGTATACACTATACACTTTTCACGATCTTGAATATTAACCGAGATATTTCCATTTTTTAGTTTTCAGCTTTCAGCAAATACCCACTCCTACTCACATCACATAAACAATACTCTGTTCTATAATAGACCACTTTATTAGAAGCTTAAATACCAAATATTGTATCCAAGAGACCTATATTATAGGAGATACGTGTAAATAAGTTCTGTTGATCTCTTGTTATAAGTTCTCCCCGTCTTTTGTTCTCGGATTAAAAAAAAATGAGTTATTGAGATATAAATTATTCTGATTCATTATTATCTGTAGAACAATATATAGTAAATAGTAATAGTTTCCAATAAAATTAATATATTATATTCAGATATGCTTCAGTAATTGTTTTTCTTTCGGTTGAAGAATATTTCTATTTTTCTAATCAGCTCTGAGATGTTGACTGATCTGTGTGTTTACAATTCAGGAGCTTTCCGTTAAAAGGTTATTAAAACTGACTGAAAGATTTGTCATTACCGTTATGTGTTATTTATTCACTCAACATTCACGGTGGTGTTAAGTATTACCAGGATGTAGATTTATCTGTTGTTAAACTTCAGGAGGGAAATCTGCTTAGTTTAAGCAGCCCCTGCGTGACGGGCTTTTAGCAGACTCAAATGTCCATCGATCCTACCCAGGAGATGACGAAATGAGGTCCGTTCAAAATATATATATTTGTCTGTTAACGCTCTAGCGGTCACAATTTTTGTTTGATCGTAACCAAACTTCATATTTAAGTGTTTCACGTAAAAAGAAAGATCAAGTTCGTTAATGGTTGAAATCGGACCAGTGGGAGGGGGGTTTAGAGGGGATTTACGCAGCCCCTGCGTGACGGACTTTTTTTCTTTTGGACTCTAGGGCGATGGACGAGATCTATATAGCACCATAGCTTAGTCGATCATACTTTCCCGTTAGGCCGAAGCGATGAGCAGAGGTGACTTATAATGCTAAGCCCATGTCCCAGTGACTATAAACGCCATGAAGGCGCAGCTGAAAGGACGTGCCGAACTCCAAGAATGTTCATCTCCTTCAGCCGATCTAGCCTCCTCCACAACACGAACTATCCTGACTTCACACACCTTATCTGCTCCACACACAGGCTACGTTTGTAATTATTGAAGAGACTCCCAGCATCTTCTCCCTTCTTTCGTAATGGAGCTCGTGCGAGAATTTCGCCCTGAACTCATTTCTCTTTCCGCGTTCAAGGTTCCTTTTTCAGGAAACGATTCCTAGATTCTCTAAATAAATGACTAGAATACACAATCTGAGTTCCTGCCTGGAGCCTGCACTGCGTTGTCTTTATATGAATTCAGGTTTCAACTAACTTACAACAACAGTAGAGGACAAGGCCTTTTTATTGATCCTTATCAATTGGTTCCTCTACCATACAGCATATTCCAGAGATACAATTAGTATTATAAATTATTCAAATTTGTAAGGCAGAATTACTTAAGTTACCCATATAGCTTTTCGGTTAAGTCACAATACTAAGTAATAACTAGGAAAATAAAAAAAAGTACAATCGCGAAGACTTTACTGTGCGATTGCCAGATTTTAAAACTTGCATTTCTCAGGAAATCCAGAGCGCTAGGAGGCTGTATAATTTTAATCTTGGATGAACCGTATATAATATTAACTAGGTAGTTATTCCATAAATCATGTTTTTCTTGCTAAAACATTAACAAAAAAAATCTTGTGGGTAGATAAGGAATTTTCCTTATCCAACGACTTTTTTTTTGTTTTTGTGTTCTTTGTGCCTTCTGTTATATTCACTGTCACAAACAGCATTCACTGAATGGATTTTATTTTGGACTTCCTTGTTCCTATTTGACGTTTGTCCTCCTGTATTAGCTCCTCAATCCCCACACCATTGAAGTCAGTACTAACAAACAAAAGTCCTTCACGCAGGGACTGCGTAAACTAAGCAGAGTTCCCACATGAAGTTATACAATAGAGAAATCTCTATACGAGAGCCGAGCTAGCTTTTGGCGGGAAACTCATTCATCCGTTATCGGCCCACATTTAGTAAAAATGCAAATATCTCGGTTAATATTCAAGATAGTGAATAAATGTATAGAACAATATTTGTAGTACATCTAATTTGCAATAAGAATGGTTATATATAACGTTTTGATCCGACGTGTGGTAACAGATATTTCGAATTTTCGAAAATCCCCCCTCCCACTGGTCCTATTTCAGCCATTAACGAACTTGATCAGTCTTTTTGCATGAAACGTTGAAATGCCCAGTTTGGTAACGATCAAACAAACATTGCGACCGCTAGAGCGGTAAATTATATATATATATATATATATATATATATATATATATATATATATATAAAATTTTGAACGGACCTCATTTTCGTGATCTCTTGGGGAGGATCGATGGACAATTGAAGAGATTTTTCGAAAGTCGCGTCATGAGTACAATAGCTGATTTCCCTTGAGGGAAATCTGCTAAAATCTAAGAACAGATCAGGCACATGTTACTGGCACGAAAATTTCATTTTAAGAATAAATTCTTACACTCATACAAACACACACACACACACACACACTACAAGCCAGTTGGAAATGCCAATTAGTCTGCCTGATAATGCTAAAAAATAATATCTAGACTTCGTTTGTAAAAAATATGATGTGTACTCATATTAAATTAATTATACAAAATGTTCTGCGGCATTTTATTTTAAAATTTTCATTTGGAAGGACGCACACAAGTAGTTAAACTTACTAGTTACTGTTAAACATAAATATTTAATATCTAATACTAGTTGATTTTGAGTTATGCCAGATACTTCATGCGTACAGAAGCCACTTAAAAACATGCCAAGATGGCGGACAAACAGCAAATGAAAAAAAAAGTTAAGCTCATCAATCATTTTTGATTTGAACTATTTTTGAATGTTCCCTGTTACTAAATCCAAAATATGGAACACCATTGGATTCTTAGTGTATGGATTCCTTTGACCTGGAGAGTTACAGACATGGGGCTGCTGCACATGCTGAGTATCTCACAGATGATCCACAATATTTTTCGATCAGATACCCTAGAAAGATCCTTATCATATATGACAATATCAGTCAGCTGGGGGAAAGTATTTGTTCCGTTGAAAAATATTTTCCAAATCCTCCCATTCTCACCACATGTACGTCAACTACAGTCTCTTCTCTTCTATACTCTACTATTCAATCGTGTTCATGACTTCGAAATCTTTAAGATTTAATGTAGATAAGGAATGCAAAACTTACGACAATAAGAAAATAAGAATTCCTGTTGTTTCAAAGATTACTAATTTCAGCTCTATTGTTTAATAACGTTAACAACAGTGTAATAATCTGCGTGTGTGTGTATTTTGTCCAGAATATGAACCAAAACGAGATTTAGGATGCATCAAGTGTGAATGGAGCGAAAGAAGTATCTTTTATTTTATAGTAATAACAACTGACATGAGGAGATGCAATCCCGTCCTAAGTCCGTCTCGCAGGGGCTGTGTTAACTAAGCAGATTTCTCTGACGTGACGCACGTATTTGCATTCATCTTAAGACTTTATAGTTCAATTAGAACAATATTTAGTATTTAAGCTTCAAATAATGTGCTCCATAACATAATAGAATATTGTTAATATGAGATGAGTAGGAGTGGGGCTTTGGTGAGGGTCGGAAACTAAAAAAATTCAAATATCTCTGTTATTAATCAAGATATTGAAAAAATTTACATAATAAAATTTATAGAACATTACATTTGCAATAAGATTAGTTCAGACGCATAATAACGGACATATTAAGAATTTTCGAAATTATCCCCCTCTAAACCCCCCATTTCACCCGTTAACGAACTTGATCTTTCTTTTTGTATAAAACGAGTACATATCAAGTTTGGTACCGATAAGACAAAAATTGCGACTTTTGTCTATATATATATATATATATATATATATATATATATATATATATATATATACAGTTTTGAAGCAACATCATTTTCGTCATCTCCTTGGTAGAATCGATCGACATTTGAAGAAAAATTTCGAAAATCGCGTCATAAGTGCGACCTCACTAGCTGATTTCCGTTAAGGGAAATGTGCTAAAATCACCAATATGCAGTTAAGAATGACTTTAAGCTAGTCAAAGTTAATCCTCTCTACGTTTATAAGGGAAGAACGCCTTGATATATCTCCGTTGTAATTGCTACACACTCGTCATATATTCACTTAAGGTATTAGTCATTCTACTTTTAGAACAGAAAAAAAATTGTCTGGTAGGAGATTAAGACGAGGGAGGTGAAGACCCGGACAAGAGGGCTCAGAGTAATTAGACAGTAGGGAAACTGGTACTCTCGTCGGGAAAGGAGTGGGTGGGAAAAGGGAAAGACACTGTTAGAAGGGTATCAAAAAACTGGGAGAAAGAGCGAGGAGCGACTCATTATGGGAGAGAGGCTCGGTCAAGTGGCTCGAGTAATGAAGGCTGAGGTAGTGGCAGAACTGGGAAATAGGCGGGTAGAAACCCCCGCCAAATATCTCCATCCGCTTCTCTAATTAAAGCACCACAAGCACATGGTGGTTTAACTCAACCCTCTCATGTGAAGTGACTCCCATTCCCTCTGTCTCAGTGGGCTACTTTGCTATATCCCATGTCCCCCAATTTCATACTACAATTACTCTCCCTTTATGGGCCTTTCTTTTTTCTTCTTTCTTTTTCATCTTTCAGCTCCTAAGGCATATTACAGCTGTTGGGCGCCTTTAGTGGCCACACACATTTCAGGGACAAATATTAAATGAAAGACAAAAGACAATCTCTTTTCCTGGATCTGCTCATCTCAGGGTGTTATCCTGTCTGTTAGTATCCTATATAAGCCTCGCCACTCTCCCCTTAGTATGTATTGGCTATTAAAACTTCACCAAATATGAAATTTTTAATCAAAACATCCCAAACATTTGTTTTCTAGCATTTCAAAAAATTCTTAGTCATCCCAGAATTTAAGAAGTACTGTCTCATTGAGGAGCGTTAAATATGTGATCTTCATATTTATTCCGCAGGTTATGTGCTCATCTTATCTCATTTTATATTACAGAAGTGTATGGCGACTATGGCATTAGGCATTCATGTAGACTAGAACGTGTGGTATTCGTAGACTAAGGATATGCGGTTAGTCATTGTGCTCCTTTCATTAATTTGGTTATGAAGTCTTCATATCGATTAGAAAATTCCAACTACATATGAGATAGTAAATTCTTATTGACTTGTTTTGGCCAAGGTTATAAGCTCCTCACATCCGTCAGAAGATGTAGCCTTCAGAATGGATATGACACGTAGTCTTCATATATCCTAGAATACATGGTTTCATAGCATCGACTATATGAAGTTTCTATAAGCTTCGGATATGCAAAATGCAATGAAACTACTTCCATTAAATGTTAAAAAAGTATTTTACTTAAATCATGTATCATGTCGATATGCATATCAAGTCATTAATATTATTACATAGTGCACTTAAACAATACATTAGATGTACAATATTTCAAATTCAAAAGAATAAATATTCTAACATAGCAGTACTTAGTCAATAAGTGTATTAATTAAATATCTTTAAATTACTGTAAGTATATACATAAAACATGGATTTTAAATTTCTTTGACATGCTTCGTTATTAACCTTAAAGCTTGCAAATTATTTTTGAAGGAGGTATTTAAAGTATCATTCAGAGTATTTTCAAAACATCAAAACAATTCTATCTTCAACAGTGTTCTCAGCAGAAACCAGTGCATTAAAGCCCTCAATCGCAACCTCCACATTGCTACAAGCTAATATCAACTCTTGTGGTGAATGCCACAACGTTTACGACCCCGTAAGAATAATAGTCTTCGACTTTGTTAAAACTGCAACTGGATATTTTTATATGGAAAGGACGACTCGAACGCAGAGCAGCAGTAAAGAGTTTTACAGCTATGCAATAATTCAAAGGATCCAATTGTAAAGGATTATTGGCTGCTCCCTCGTGACAGCATATAAACCCGTTCTACTGGAAATACAATGAATGGTTCATTTGTGAACTACGGCATTTGGGCCCTAGAACATTGGGGGGCTGAGCAGTATTTTATTGTCCGAATTTTCAACATGTTTCATCTTTATCAATGGTTATCATTTATAGTAACAATTTTTATAAATTTATTCCATAAGGCCTCCGAAATAATCTTAAACTCGCCTTACCATGTCAAGTCTCGTTTTGGTCATTTTGGTCGTTTCGAGTTAATACTCAATAGGTATTTGAACAATACTGATGTCCTTAATAATAATTATATTAAGAAAAACCATCGAAGGTAATAAATTAAATTCTAACAATTGAATTGCAATTAATTGAATTAATTACTTTTTGTTGGAGTAGCATTTAGAGTGTTTTTTTTTTTTTAAATAATTTTGATTCTTTCATTTTTATTTAAATCAAAGCCATTTGCTCCAAGGAAAAAAAATATACATAAACATATTCATATATATACAATAAATAATGATTTCTGTCACCATCTTACTTATCTTCATAAATCTATTTATCTAAATATTCTACATAGCTTATAAAACTTATATCGAATAATCTACTGACGTGAAAGGCAATATTTTTATAGCTAATAACAATAAAAGAATTAAATATTCATTGGATACATAAGTATATCCCAAAAACGTTTTCAAAACATTCATTAAGTTGTATTCAATCTAATGTTATGAGTCGTGTGAGTGTGTGTGTGTGTGTGTGTGTGACTGTGTGTGTATGAATATTCTCTCACTCGAGTGCGTATTAGGGAGGTACAGAGTTTTATGTAAATAGTCATCTGTAGCAGTTTATATTTTATCTAAACCTTAATTATTTTAAATTTCTTTTATTCATTTTATAAACCAATTTTATTATAATTCTTGATTTATTTATTTTTTTATTTATTTAATATTTAAATGTTTTATTAGTGATTTCCCTATTATCCAATGTAACCCAATAGTTTCGATTTTCAGTTTTGTACCAAGCTTTGAATTTTGTTTTTGATTGTTACCCTGTTTATTTTTTTCGTTCTATGGTGTGTTCCATTTTTGGTTTTTAATTTCCATTCTAGGTTTTTGAGTTCCATTTTTTTTGTTTGAGTTCCATTTCTGTTTTGAGTTCCAGTGCCGTTTTTGTGTTTCATGCAGTTTTTTTTTTAATTTCGCCTTTTGTGTTCTATTTATTTTTTTGCTTTCTAGTTTCTGTTTTGTGGCGTTTCTATTTCTTTCCCCATTTCTGTTTTGATTTCAACTCTGTTTTTCGTGTTTTCTCTCTGTTTTGTGATCCTTTTATGTTTTGTGTTCCTTTTGTGTTTTGGTTCCTTTTGTGTTCTGTGTTCCTTTTGTTTTCTGTGTTCCTTTTCTGGTTTGTGTTCCTTTTACGTTTTGTGTTCCTCATCTGTTTTTTTCCTTTGTGTTAGTGTTCCATTTCTGTTTTGTTTAATTTTGTTAATTTTTTTTATATTGTTTTGTTTTCATTTGAGTTTTGTTTTGACTTTTAAATCATGAAGATTTTGTTTAGAGCAACATCGCCAAACCTGCGAAGCTCCAATAAATAAATAAATAATAATAATAATGTTATGAGTATAATTAAAATAGAGATTAAAAAATAAATATAAGCAATATGACAAACTTGAAGCGTGATCCTGCTAGAAATATTGCCCCGAAGGTATCAGCATTCATTATCATCTTCAGAGAAATTGTACAGCCACATGTACACCCCCAATTGCTAACAAACCCATCTAAATCGATGTCACTGATTCATTTTTCTTATCAACTATTTGGTAGCCATTGTTAACCAAAATACATATAAAAAAAGAGCATTTTATATATAAAAAAAGACTTATAATCATCATATATATATATATATATATATATATATATATATATATACTAGCTCAGATACCCGGCTTCGCCCGGGAATTCATTTGAGGCTGAATGGTGATGATATTTTTTTGGCAAGGCTTGACTTTGCACAATATTTTGACATTTACCCGTCCCAGTGTTATACGGGGTAATACCCGTCGTTTCTGTGGATTTATTAATAATAAAATTAATTTTTTATGTAAGACTTCACTGTCCTCCATATTGTCATATTTCCCATTTCCTGTGCATTGTGCATAGATTTGAATTATTAAGAACAAAATATTATCATACATTAAAATTAATTTTTCCTGGTGCTGTTCCTGGTAGTTCATATTGAAAAGAATTGTTGAGCAAATTTCTCTAAATAACAAAAAAAACAACTTTTGTAATGTTCATATTTGCCGAAAAACCAATAGGAAACAAAATATCACTATTATTAATTTCAGGCCTCCCTTATAACCCCCACTCCTGCCCGTCCCTAGAAATGTTAGTATGGCTTACTATAAGGAAGGCGTTAGTGCTAATTGACATACCGAGTTTGGTTTAGTTCGGTTGAGTTTTTTGTGTCAAATAAAATTGTTGACTTCCGCAGTAGTTTTTAACGTATAACTCATTTATACTTAGGTATAAGACAAAAGTGTATATAACAAAAGTTACTTCAAATAGAAAAATAAACAACTTTTGTTATGTATATAATTGCTAAAAATGCAATAGGAAACGAAATACCGCTATTTTTAAATTCAGGCCTCCCTTATAACCCCCCCCCCCTCCTGCCCGTCGCTAGAAATGTTGGTATGGCTTATTATAATGAAAGCGTTAGTGCTAATGCACATACCGGGTTTTATTTATTTCGGTTGGGTCTTTTGTCCCAAATAAAATTGTTCACTTCCGCTATAGGTTTTAGCGTATATCTCGTTTGTAATTCGGTATACGACAAAAGTGAATATAATAAAAGTTACCCCAAATAACAAAATAAACAACTTTTGTTATGTGAATATTTGCCGAAAACCCAATAGGAAACGAAATATCGCTATTTTTAATTTCTGGCCTCCCTTATAACCCCCACTCCTGTTCGTCTCAGAGGATATTAATATAGCCTAAAGCCTAAGTGAGGTTAGTAGTAATATACATACCAAGTTTCATAAAATTCGGTTCAGCCGTTTATGCGTGAAAAGGTAACAAATAAACAAACAAACAGACACCAAAGAAACAAAATGCAGTTACGGTGTCTATGACATGTGAAACGAAAGGTTATCGTGAAATTTCGCGAAAAAAAATCAATGTACAGACAGAGGTTACAATTATATATATATATATATATATATATATATATATATATATATATATATAGATATATTGTTAGCCGAAATATATATAAAAAAGTAAAATATAATATAAAAACCCCTTTATTTTTACATAGCATCCATATTCCAGTGGCTACCATCTGGAGACTAGATAGCAGCCATTGGAAAACGTTTATTTTGATGGAAGGCTCTCACTTTAATAAGATTAAATAATACTTATCATTACTCATGTATAATTTTTTTAAAAGTTAAAAATTCACCTGCTACTAAGTCTTGTTAATTCTAATAATTGAATTGTAAGACTAGGTGGCAAATTTTTGATACATTTCTTTATACTATGCAAGATGAATTTCATAGTTATATAATATTATATCTTTTACACTCCTCCAGATATATTTTGTCTAGCTTAATAAATAATAATAAATAAAAAGTCGTTGGGCTTAATAATTCAAATGTTGAAAAAATACCAAGCCACGAGGATATATATTTTAGTCGATTAGCCACGCTGACAAGATTCTCGATGAGCCATCTTCAATTTTTGGCAGCGAGCACGTTAACTGTTATGCCCTTATATTATTGAGAAGATTGGGCCTCCACAGCGAGCTACTGTTTCAATCCTTCTTCCTGTTTCCAGGTAATACCCATAATTACCTAACATTATTTCTCCGCTACAAAATAGTTACCTAAAACAGTTAGGATGTGACCCCATATATAATCAAGGGCAGTAAAAGTTAATTACGAAACCAAAAAAAAAGGATAAACTCTTTGTCACTAACGAGGACACGAGAAGAAGACTCTAAAAGGGAATTTCTAGATAATTTCGTCTTAACATGTTCAGTTGAAACCCAATTCCCCAGCTGGAGTCATTAAAATGGCCGCCTTACACTATTTAATGCGACACAATTACCTCCTCTCGACCCGCCCACCAAACTACTAAATTATCATGCAATTAGGCTAGAGAAAAGACCCATTCCACTATTATAGATATTATTATTATATAACCTATAATTATGTTTATTATTGTACGGTCATTAAACGTACGCTGAGTGAATTGCATCTGCTTCATTCTCACGCCTCTCGGTGTCATAGTCTCGGCAATTCATTAGGGCTATGTCATGACATTTCTATTCCAGTTGGGATGACAAATAATACATATTACATTCAGGATGTCCTCTGGCTTACTAATTAATTGATTGGAGATTCTAAAGAAGTCTCGAATATTAAGGAATGAAATAAATATTTAATTAATTTAGCTGTGATAAAATGGGTATGTTATCATTTATTTTATTCCAACACGTTTCTTTAAATAATCAAAGAAATGGTTATTTATTTTTTTAGGTGTGTTGCAATTTTAGCGATTCACACTTACTCATAAAACTAAAAATTGGTATAGCCACCTTATTATAAAAGACAAATATGTTAAAATGTCTACAGTCGTAGGTCGCAGGGCACGGTTAGTGGTTATTAATGGTAGTAGATTCTAATTCTTTAAGTCTAAGGTTCGATAAACGTTCTAAATGTAGTTGAAAAGATGTTTCTGTTGTCGTGTAGTAGTTCTGATAGGCTGGTGGGTAAGTTCTTGTCGGTTATTAGTCTGCAGTCTGTAAGTGTTTGATAGTTGTGTATTACACAGTCTACCTAAAGGTGGTTCAGTCCTAGTCATGAGGTGTCCGTGTGTTATCCGTGAATGGCCGTGTCTCAACCGGGCAAGAACTGCTTCTCTTCTAGAGTCAGCCATTCACGAATAATTTCCTTTATATCTCGTATTTTCATGTGTGTCAGACCCCATTACACTTTCCATTTTAAGCTGGCCTATTTTTTAATAAGTTTAATGGCGTCGTGTGCTGTAATGTGATCAGTGTGTAATGTGTCGAGTTCAGTCGCTAATTTCGAAGAAATGAGAAATTGATTTCGTACTGTCACACAGTGCTGCTTAAACTAGGAAGGTTTCGGACGTGTCGGAATCGTACGCCGATGTTATCATTTCAAAAATCACATTTTCTATTTGTCCAATAACAATTAGCCTAAGAAGCCGTAACATCATATTTAAGAATGAGTTAAGGAGTTGGTCTTTATCTCATATGGTATACCTGGGTAATAGGAATTTATTTAGTAACTGATTAAATAAAATCCTTAGTAGTAGAAGTAAAATCCTTAGTAAATAGAAAAGGGCGGTAACCTTTAGATAGCCCATTCCAATTAGCCATTGTAGCATAAAGTGGCGTAACTCACAATCCCAATATACATTTTACCTACAAATACTAACTGGACACGGAAATACAAACTCTTACTTATGTAGATTCAAACTTACTGGCTCAAATACTAGTAAATGCAACAGTTACACTGAACAAACATTCATCCACTTGATTTACGAACGTAGACTGACTCAAGGCATACAACGACAGTTAAAGACTAATATTCCCCCATGGCATATCAGTCCCGATATTTTATTTTCAAAACACCTAAATTTATTAAAAGCAATAGCCTATGATATCCTTAAGCTGAAAGAGAAAAAGAAAATATAAAATTAATATTATGTAATTTTTTATTGGTTATTTCATTTTATTACTGAATTGTTCTATTTAATGTTTTATGTTTTATTTTTTCAAGTTTAATTTTCATAATCTTATTTAAATTTTGAATATGTATATATATTATTATATAAAATTTTTTTTAAAAGTCTTGACAAAATGCACATATAATGCAAATATGCATGTGATGTGCAGAAAAATAGAATCCCTCCACATAGGGTTACTATGTAGACGAAATACGTAAAAAACAAAATTGGCGTAAATAAATAATAAATATATTATTGCAAAGCGAACTCGATTGTTACCAGTTGTTCGTTTATTGATGAAGAACAGAGTACGATTATTTTTTTTTTTAATTATTTAATTTATGTTGATAATGAGCGGGCTTGATATGAAGCCGTTTTTGTGAAGTGAAAATTGAATGGTATTTGGTGAAGAGTGGTATAAAATTTGCCGTATATGGTATAAGAAGATGGGCCTAAACCCCTAGCGGAGGGATAAGACTGAAGTAGGGGGTTGTAATTTATGATAAGCCCCGGAAGATCCGGGGTCCTCGAGAACCGCCTACCTTCATGAATTACGGAGGAAACCTGGGTGGGTGCTCTCCTCCTCCATAGGCCGAGAACACCTCCAGGATGAGTCAACATTCTCCCAACGGCACATCCGTTCTGTATCTAAGATATCCATAATCACTCATGTTGCAAAAAGCCCTAACAGTAAACATCTATTAAAAATACCGACTTCATAAAAGTCCGCCACGCAGCTGCGTAAAATCATCAATTTCCCGCGTGCTGGTATAATACATTAGTAATCTCACCTCACGACCAATTCGCAATGAAGTCAAGAAAATACGAATAAAAACTCGCTTAATACTTAAGTCAAGAAAAAAATGCATAGAACAACTATTGTAGAACACTAATAGTATCACAAGAATACTCTATAACATTTAACGAAACTACTCATTATATTGGAGATATTTTCAATTTTTCAACACCCCTCTCTAACCCCTCCTAGTCCAGTCCCAATTCTAGCCAATAACAAATATGATATTTAGTGTTCACTGAAACACCTAAATATTGAGTATGGTATAGATAAAATAAACATTTGCGAGTTAAGAACGTAAAATTTTAAATGAGAACGCTATGAAACAACGTACCTACTTGCATGTTCCTCACACAGTATAAATTCAATGAAAAGAATATTTAGCAATACCACTTAGAATAATATGGTTCACGATAAAATTATTGATAGTATGAAATGAGTAGGAGTGGGGTATACTGAAGTCTGAAAACTAAATAATATAAAATCACGGTTAATATTCATGATAGAGAAAATATGTGTATTTATATATTATTTGATACAAAATATATAGTACATTAAATTTGTAATAAAATTGAATCTATAGCACTTTTTGGATTCGACGTATAATAACGAAGAAATTTCGAATTATCCGAAATTCCTACACTTTCAATTCCCCCCCCCCATCCGAATTCAGCCATTAACAAACTTGATGGATAGTTTTACATAAAACGCTTACATATCGAGCTTGGCAAGGATTAAACAAAAACTAAGACCGCTAGAGTGGTAACAGACAAATATATAAATATGAATGAACGTCATCTCCTAGGTAGGATAGATGGACATGTGAGGAAATGTTTCGATTATCGCGTCATGAGTACAACCTCAATAGCTGATTACCTTTAAGGAAAATCTGCTAAAAGGGCACTGAGGAGTGAAGTGACCTTTTCATATCCTTCCGTTGATTACAAAAGGTTTTTCGAGCCCACTCATTGAACCGGAAATATTTTGAATTTACAGTTGTCACCCCCCTCCTATGCCGATTTCGGTTATCTCTTTCTCTCTCTCTCTCTCTCTCTCTCTCTCTCTCTCTCTCTCTATATATATATATATATATATATATATATATATATATATATATATATATATAAAATAGTAACCTCTGTCTGTACATTGATTTTGTTCTCAAAATTTCACATGTCATAGACATGATATCTGCAATTTGTATCTTTGGTGTATTTTTGTTATTTTTTCACGCATAAACAGCTCACCGAATTTTATGTACTTGGTATATATATTACTATTAAGACCAGAAATTAAAAATAGCAACATTTCGTTTCCTTTTGGTTTTTCGGCATGATTAAAGTTGTTTATTTTATTATTTAGAGTAACTTTTCCTATATTTAATTATTTAATTTTGTTGAATAACAAAGTATAAAGGAGATATACAATAAAAACTGAAGCGGGAGCAAACAAGTGTATTTGGCCACTATTTCAGTTTCAAATGGATTCCCAGACGAAGCCGGGTAACTCAGCTAGTTACTTTATATAATCCTTAGTTTTCCATGAAACGATTATCTATCTATTTTGGCATTAATAAATTAAGAATCAAATGCTTATAGTTACGCCAAAAATATTTGAACATATCTCACATAGTAAAACAAATTCAATAAAACAATTTTTGTTATTTAGCTTTGTAATAAAAATGTGTATGATGTATCAGCTTATCGCTTATATGTGTAGCTTTTGGGGATTAATGAAGACAGAAAACTAAAAAATTAAATAGACGAGTATATAAAAGAACATAAACAGAAAATTGCATTTTCAATAAGATAGTTATATGCAATTTTCCAATATGACCAAATAATAACGGAGATATTTAAAATTTTCTAATTTCTGCCTCTAAACTTCCCCCTCTCCCTGGCCCGTTAAATAATTTAATCTTTAGTTCTATGTAAACCGTTTTAAAACCGACTGTGGTTATGAGCAAACAAAAATTGTCACCACTTGAGCCTTAGCATATGTAAGTAATGATGATGGTGAGTGATGTTTCATGTTTAACGAGATAAGTCTAAATAGTCCATAGTTTAAACGTAGTCTACAACAGGATATAATCAGAATTTATTTTCTCCTATATATCTTTTTACTATGTCGATGGGGAAGTTATTTACATCGGACTATTGTCACTGTACAACGAGACGAACCACGTGCGGCACTTAATTCCACTGTAAACATTTTTCTAGCGCCTGATCATGTAAATATTGACTTTCCTAAGTCTACATGGGGCATATTTACACAAAGCATTATTATTTTGTAAATATTATGATTTAAACTGTTATCTCAGAGTCTGGCTAAGAGGAAGAGAGATTATAAAGCCCATTCAATTGTACACAGTATTTAAGCCAACTTAAACAGGACCGCATGATGATCTCATCAAGTTTGTGTAAAGGTTATTAATCCAGCTAGAATATTCTTGCTGACACAGATCTAAAAAAGCTGCGTAAACTAAGTAGATTTCCCACGTGAAGTTATACAATAGAGAAATCTCCATACGAGAGCCAAGCAGTTACGAATACGGTCGAACTAGCTTTTGGCGGGAAACTCACTCGTGCGTTATACGCCCAAATTTAATAAAAATGCAAATATCTCGGTTAATATTCAAGATAGAGAATAAATGTATAAAACAATATTTATAGTAAATTTAATTTGCAATAAGATTGGTTCTATACAATTTTTTGATCCGACGTATGTTAACGGAGATATTTCGAATTTTCGAAAATTCCCCCCTCCCACTGGTCCGATTTCAGCCCTTAACGAACTTAATCTGTCTTTTTGCATAAAACGTTAAATATCGAGTTTGGTAACGATCAAACTAAAATTTTGACCGCTAGAGCGTTAACAGACAAATATATATATATATATATATATATATATATATATATATAATTTTTAACGGACCTCATTTTCCTCATCTCCTGGGTAGGATCGATGGACATTTGAAGAAATGTTTCGAAAATCGCGTCATGAGTACAACCTCAATAGCTGATTTCCCTTAAGGGAAATCTGCTAATAATACCGCACTCGTAAATAATGTAATGCTGTTTTTATAAATTGATATTGAACAAATTTATATACATAACATTAGGCTTTAATTGCATTTTTTTTACTAATATTACATCACATCAGTGCCGAAAGCGTGGAGGCCTTGAAAACATTTAGTCAATGATCTCTTCATTGATCATCTCATATAGAATGAATGTGTTCATTTTTCTTCAACTACTTCATATTGACATTTTTAATCCAGTAAGTATACCAAGGTATGACACCATCCCCTAAAAATACAAGCACAAGCTTAAGTAAATACTATTTTCACATTAGATATAGAGGCTTTTCCTCTCAACAAATGCATTCATTATATATTTATGAACATTTTGGAAGCATTCACTCCAATATTATTATTATATTTAAAAATACAGTCACACAGGAGCTGCGTTAACTAAGCAGATTTGCAACCTGCGCCACGTATTTGCATTTATCTCAAAAAGTATAATTTCAACAGAACAATATTTGGTATTTAAGCTTAGAATGAAGTCCTTCACGATATAACAGCTTATTGGTAATATGATATGAATAGGAGTGGTGGTTCACTGAAGGCCGAAAACTAAAAATGCCAATATATCGGTTAATAATCAATAAAGTAGAAAAAAATGGGGAAAAACAACCATATTTACCATAGCTATATCCTAAAAAAATAAGCATTCTGTATACTTCAGATAATTATATGCAAATTACTTTCTTTTTTACAGTTTCTTGGCACAGAACCGAAAGAAGACAGAGAATGTGCGATACATCCAGATTGCTTTTTGGTGAGTGATATTTTCTACAATATATTAAATAGAAATTTATAAATTTTATTTCTCGGTCAATGCTTCATAATAACATCTCCTGTAATGTTTCAAAAGTCACCCTCAAGGCTCATTAATACTCCCACTATCAGAAAATCTATTTCCACCAACATTTACTTTAGTTTTATTTCAATGCACTTCAAAGAGGATCTTGTTGTTCTGCAAATAATAAACGTGTTTGACCGCATAGAAAATTGTTTTGCTCAAATAAGTCAATAAGTAATAGAACATATTATTTATATGCAAGCATACAAGTTGCCTGTATTGTGCATTCAGCAAGACGTTTTTACGACAGAAATACAAGCTCAAGGAGTAGCGTCACTTAGAAGGAATTTTCTCATGAATTCGTAATCACTCCACTTACTCCCGCTTCCTGGAGATAGTTAATTTACAACACTGTAATTTATATAATTGATTGAGTATGATTGCCAGCCGAGCTAAGTAAATCATGAAGGCAGTACGAACAGGACCTTACCATGGATCCCATGATTGGCTTTAAGTCTGGAGCAGTCGTGCAGAAAGGTGGCAATGGCGCGCCGCTTCATGCGGTAATATCCCTGTGTATTGTAGTAATGGGAAAATCATTAAAGTTTAACTATGATTTACATCGCAATAAAAGTTTATCCGTAATTGGTTTACATGGATTATAAAATAATTGAGAAAATTGGAAGCGTTTCAGCTTGATGTAAAATGTCATATTGTGTTATTTCTGAAGTTCTTACAGCACGACTCAGTGATGAACTTTCCTGACTAAATATACGTCCGAAGTTTCAGGATTTCCCATCAAGCTATCATAGGTCACTTGAGGTGATTTAACCTCGAGAGGTTCATTAAACGTTTATAATCTAGTGGCTAATTAAAATTTTGTGATATTGTTAAATTTAAGATGCAGGCGAAAACAATGAAGGCTGTTAATAAAAATATGATATGTTCGTTTTAGAATGTCGTTGAAGGAGTTATTTTTGTAGAAAGTCCCTGTTCCAATGGAGATTCTTTATTAACTTCCAGTTTAAGCTACGAAGACTAACTGGGGCGGATTATCAACAGGACACCGTCCTTTTCTAGGCTGAGTGGGGCGTTTTTGACAGTTATTTCGTCACTTGATAAATTCCTATTGCTAATCGATACCAAGTCGCTAGGTTTACTAAGCGTATTATAGTGAGTATTAAAGTGTTAAGACCAAAGCATTAACTCTCAGGCTAATCTCTTATACTAACCTCCTATTCCCTAAAGATACAAAAGTGAAACACAAATATTAGTGCACAGAAAATGTTTTGTTTGCCTATAACATACTACATAACAGTCTTTTTTAATTTTTTATAATCCAAAATGACAAGTTTATTGCTGCAATTTTAATACAGAAATTGGCATTAGGATGGAGTAAGGAGAGAAATACCAAAATAACACTAATATGAATTGAATAAAACATTTAACCAGCAAAATTAGTAGCATCAATTGAAGCTAATATAGGGGCTCAAGGCAGCAAAATTAAATGTTTTGTATGAATTCACCTGGAGTCACGGATTTTCTAAAACGTATATGAACAAAAGTAATTTATTTAGTGAATATGAGCTAAATGAACCCAACTTTAAAGGGGCTAGAAATATCTTGGTAACTTGTGAATGCTCTGTCCAGATTAGCCTTAGTTTCATAAAATAGATTGTATTAAAATAAAAAGGAGTGAAAGAAGAAAATTCATCCCAAATTCTATCTTCATATGATATGAAATATTATATATCCTTTTAGCTTTATTTCCCTTAGATCTTATATTTCTATAAGAAACACCCATAACGACTGATTATCAGAAAAATGGGTGAATTTTAAATCGTCAATACATTATCTATCCCGGCTGGATAAATTTCAACCTTACGATTTTTTTATATAATTTTGAAGAACATGGACATCTTTATTTCTTGCTTTTTATGTGTGTTCACCGCTGTGAATCTGTTGCATGAAAATAGCAGTAACTCACAGAAATAATATATTCTAATTCTCCGATTGGTGTTCCAGGACATCAGTCCTTAACAGATTTCAAGCGATCATAAGTTATGGTCTGTCCATTGCAGCATTTCCACCTTTTAAAATCATATTATTCCTGTCCATTATACTTACTCATAATTTCGTCTCACAATAAATGTTTAAGAATACGACGATGATAATAAGTCGTTATGAATGTTTGTCATAGAAATATCTGATCTAAGGGAAATAGAGCTTAAGGGATAAATAAAATTTTAACAAAATTAGTGATGAATATTCTTCTTTGACTCCTTTTCATTTTAATAAAATCTCATTTATGAAACTAAGGCTAATCTGGACGGGACACTCACAGATTACCACGATATTTTTAGCTCCGTTAAAGTTGGGAATTCATTTAGTGAAATATACTTCATATAGAAAAATATTCCACGAATTCTCCAGGCGAATTTAGACAAAAGGCTTAATTGATATTCTTGTTATGTATGAGCCCTTTTATCAGCTTTAATGGGTAGTAAATGGGTTGGTAACAAATAAATTCATATTAGTGTTATTTCTGTATTTGTCTTCTTATTTGTCAATGTCTGTATGAACATGCAAAGTTATTACTGAATAAACTTGTCATTTTGGATTATAAAAAAGTCCGTCACGCAGGGGCTGCGTAAACTAAGCAGATTTCCCACGTGAAGTTTTACAATAGAGAAATCTGCCGAATAACAACTGTAGTAGTAAGAAACCTCTAAACCTAAAACATTATTTAGGGCGTAATAACCCAGTAGTTTCTAGCCCCAAAAAACGGTTAACCTAACCTCTAAACCTATTCACGAGGGACGAATAGTTATGGAAACGGCCGCCAGAGCTCTCGGCGGAAAGTCCGAACATAGCCTACTGTATAACAATATTTAATTTGCAATAAGATTGGTTCTATACAATATTTCGATTCGATGCATAATAACAGAGATATTTCGAATTTTTGAAAATACCCCCTCTAAACCCCCCCCTCCCACTGGTCCGATTTCAGCCATTAACGAACTTGATCTTCCTTTTTACATAAAAGGATTAAATACCGAGTTTGGTGACGATAAAACAAAAATTGCGATCGCTAGAGCGTTAACAGACAAATATATATATATATATATATATATATATATATATATATATATATATATATATATATGTCTATATATATATATATATATATATATATATATATATGTCTATATATATATATATATATATATATATATATATATATATATATATATATATAGTTTTGAACGGACCTCTTAGCAGATTTCCCTTAAGGCGATCAGCTACTGAGGTCGTACTCATGACGCGATTTTCGAAAATTTTCTTCAAATGTCCATCGATCCTACCCAGGAGATGACGAAAATGAGGGACTTTTTCGTCATCTCCTGGGTAGGATCGATGGACATTTGAAGAAATTTTTCGAAAATCATGTCATGAGTACGACCTCAATAGCTGATTTCCCTTAAGGGAAATCTGCTAAAAAAGTAAGAATACTGTTATTTATGTAATAAAGTACACTTGGTAGTCAGCAAACAAAAGATTGTCAATAAACTTCGACAACACACTTTATAATGTTTTTTCGAATGATACATTAATTCCCAGTGGCCGCATATGCATTCTACATAACCTTTCAAGCGCGACGCGAGAGACTGAGCACTAGATTAGCTTTCATTTGCACTCAAATATGGGTTCAAGCGCTATTTGAGAGTACTTACCTTAGGAGTCATAAATATTTGAAAGGGAACTATTTGGGCCGTGCGTTTAGCGATAAGAAACAAATTGCCGGTGCCCATAGATCGTGACCTTAGCACAGTCGAGTGAACCCCCGTGAGAGCCCAAGTACTCACCGACTCACACTACGGCCCAATGGTCCTTTATTGTTTCTCTCCATTTGTTAAATTATTGCTCTCATTAAAATGGGGCGGAAGGCCGTGAGGGGAAACATCATTTGAGTACTCGTGTGGCTCGTTGGAACAAAATAAACAATGACTGCTTAGGAGAGTGCGCTGTGTGTGTGTGGGAGGAGTCCTTCACGAAGGCTTGACCCTGGTCAGTGAACGCTAGCCAGTCTCTCTGAGGCTCACATGGAACAGTAAACTACCTCGATGATTTATCAGGAGCTACATTTTAAGGCAGATGAGCCGTGTAAAACTTATAAAACTTGCATCCATTAATTTCCAATAATGCCTTTCTTGTAGGACTGCGACAGCGCAGTCTTGTTCTGCTGAATGGGAACCTGATTGGACCGGGTTTTACTTCTGGTAGCGACTACCAAATTTTGCTGTAAAACAGCTGGTCAACAGCTTTGTTTTTGAACGTTTTCTGTTCACAAAACACTATTCATTAACTACTTAAATGAACATCAGTACGTTGGTCGTATATTTCACCTAGATGAGCGTACTGAACTTCCTAAAATACAGTCTCTGTAACACGCCTTTATTATTAATTCTTCCGCATGGTTCTTTTTGATATATTTACTTATTTTTTCGCCAATTGTCAAATACATTTTACATTTCGGTGTTCAAGCGAGTTAAAGCGTTGACCTTAATCTCACATTGTAAACCTAGAATGGCGAGTTTGACTCCCACCTGGGCAAAGGAATTTATTAAATAAAATCCTTAGTCCCATCCTGGCTAGAAAAAGGGTGGCCCGCACCAAATAGCCTTAGTTACAAAAAGTGAACTTTAATAAATAATTTAAATTAAAATACATTTTACTTATTTGTTAATCCTAGCATAGATTTCATTCTTCACAAATTACATGAACGAATACCACAGATATTTTTGTTTCTTTTCTAGACCAGTTATCGCAGGTCGCAACAAGACACAATATTGACTTCCAAATTTCCACACGTGAAAAGTGTTTCAAACTCATTCACCCTAACCTTTAAATGTGATGAACAGAGTAAAATATAGCTTAATGCAGGTCTTAAAACGGTTGACCGAAGTTATTCTTTAAGTATTTATATATATTTGAGATCAAATGTATAATAGCCATTGCATTGGCAGTCTTGAATGATCAGTCTTCTGTTTATCCCGACGTTTTTATTTGAAGAATTTGGCAGATTTATCGTGGAGTCTCGAAAACAAAAATATTAGGTATGCGAATTTGAGATATCAAATTTCAAATAACATATTTGAGAATTCCTTAAATTGATACAACACTCAGAATTACTTATTTAGCTAATTATTTCACGACTGTTCATTAATGTTTGTATGTTTTTAGGAGGATAAAATTACTGACATCAATGTTAGCACTTTTCTAAATAAAAGCATTATTAGTGAGCTCCCACATGCAGAAGACCTTGCCGAAATCAAAAGAGGTTGGCAAGCCCTAATAATAAAGCTTTGAAAAAAAAGATTTGGACAAATTAATAATAAAAAAAGAATGAATTTAGCAATTTTTCTCAATATACCTCAAAAGTATTAATATTCTTAGCCAAATCTCTAATTTCCAGAAAGTAAAGCACTAACAGACAAATTCTTGAAGAGAATTTGTATTCAGAGAATAAGAGGTAATTCTACTAAGTACAAACTTTAAACTTTCCTTTAGTCGAGACTTTGCATAGTTATTATTAAAACATTGCTTGTATTTTATCTCATATTCCTTTAAGAATTTAACTATTATCTGCTTTAAGAAAACCTGCACTCCTCCAATTTCCAGAATCACGTACTATGTCATTTGATACCTCATGTCCAGCATAAATGCCGGAAAAGATGAGATAGCCCTCAAACGTCAAGCAAAAATCAACAGAAAATGATAATTGTTATTCCAACATTGTTAAACTCTATATATTAATGATTAAAAGTCCGTCACCCAAGGGCTGCGTTAACCAAGCAGATTTCCCACTTGACTCCTGTATTTGCATTTATTTCATGACGTAAAACTTCAATGTGAGCAATATTTGGTATTTAGGCTTCAAATAAAGTGCTTCATAATATAATATTGATAAGACATGAGTAGGAGTGGGTCAGTCAACCGAAGGCCGAAAAATAAAAAAACGCAAATATCTCGGCTAATATTAAAGATAATGAAAATATGTGCATAACAACATTTGTAGATCTTTTCATTTGCAATAAGATTGATCCAACACAAATTTCCGATCTGACGAACAGTAACGGAGATATTTCGAATTTTCGAAAATCCTCCCTTATGTAATAAGGGCCCCCCCCCCTTTACCACAGGTCCAATTTCAGCCGTTAACGGACTTGATCTGTCTTTTTACATAAAACGTTTAAATATGGAATTTGGTAACGATCAAGCAAAAATTGCGACTGCTAAAGCGTTAACAGACATATATATATATATATATATATATATATATTGTTACGTTTTTATACCAAAACCAGTAATAAACGTTTTTAATAAGAGTTATTTGGGATTGCAATTTTAAATACTCGCAAGTTTCACAGTTTTTATCACTGGACAATTTATTTGGATAATGCACAATAAACTTGGTAATTATTCTTAATTACTACTCACAGTATAGACTGATAGCGTCACTGTTCTTCAGATTACACAGTCCAATAATTCACTCACGGTCACTGAAATTCACAACAAGACGGCACTGCACTGTCCTTTGCTTCGCGGCACTGCACTGTCCTCTACTTTGCGGCACTGCACTGTCCTAAACACGGCACTAAACTGATACTTACAGTCACGGCACAACACTGTTCTTTTTATAAAAACGCTTTACCGCACTGTACTAAATCGCACTGTAGCACTGATGTGAACATCAAGACAGGTGAGAATAAATCTGACTGGCTCGCAGCTGGACGCTTTATATAGCTTGCCGGCATACATCAAAGGGAAATTGTCTGGACGCCTCGACGCCTGGCTGGAAGGTACTGGTAGGACCTAGGACATTCTATCGGTTTCTTTGATCTACGTCACACTTTCCAAATACGCGACTCTCTCTCTCTCTCTGAAGGATTATTCATCTTTTTAATTTTCGCAACAATATATATATATATATATATATATATATATATATATATATATATATATATATATATATATATATATATAGACATACATAATAATGAACGGACTTCATTTTCTTCATTACCTAGGTCGGATCGATGGACAATTGGAGAAAAGTTTCGAAAATCTCGTCATGAGTACGACCTCAATAACTGATTTCCCTTAAGGTAAATCTGCTAAAACCCTGTATCGCTGATAGAGAAATCAGGGATCAGAGAGCACTTCAGACGAGAGTATTTAATTGGCTGATAGTATGGGGTGGATATAAAAATATTTAATGACCAAATGCAAGTTATTTTCTACAGTTTTGCAACCATTTGCTAATATGTCAACGAAGCTATTTGATTGTTTCACACTCCTACTCATCTGTTTTTTTGCAATAAGCTCATTCAAGTTGGTATGTATATAGTTAAGCTCCAGATCTTAATTTAAGCAGTCCTTGCCAGAAGATTGTTTTTTTTTTTTGCTTCATTTCAACGTTAGTTTCTACTAAATATTCAGTGAAGTTGCCTTTGAATTCATTTTTCTTTGGGCGGCAGTACAGTCTTCATTCAAATGAAATCTCAGGTCAGGGTTTCAATTAAACCTACTACCCATCTTCGCGAGTTAATATGCTTCCATGTTGGGTTTAAATTTATTACGCAGCTTCTTCAAGGAAGCCATTTAAAATTCATTCAGCTCTGGCCGGAGTATAACTCTCCTCTTCCGTCCATCCCCTCCCCCCCAAACCATCCAACGCCCAAGTCTCAATTAAGGACTTTCTTAATTAAAATTCCGACAAAGAATTCCGTAGCTATGGAGGGAGAGGGCGGAATGCCGATATTACTTTGCCTTTCTCCCGTTCGGGAGTGTGTCAGGCGTACTCCAAGGGCCGATGTTAGGCCTTTAATATGACTCCTGACTGGGTGACTCGGTCAACTCGACCCTTCAAGGGGAGGTTCCCCTTTTCATAATTAAACTTTACGCTTGGCAAGGGACTCAGTCAACTTTTGTCATTTACTTTGGTTTCTTTATTGATCGCAAAAGTGACCTTATTGCTTGGACGGTTTTGTTGTTATTCTGCTCAGCCTGGTATCCTCATCTTCCTTTAAATGCTCCAAGTTTCCATCTTTCCTTATTTAAATTTTATTTCTAGCACTGACGACATCGACCATAAAAAAACGTTTGATCATGTGGTTTTGAAATAATTTCAGAAAACCTCCAGACACTACAGAAGAACCATTACAAAGCCTTCGCACTGTTTCATAAATTATAATGTAGGCAGACAGCAAAATTGTTTCGATTAAAAACAGATACTATTTACATTCAAAAACTACTATCTTTGAAAATTGGGAATTGGATTGCTAGAACCGAATGACCAAAGTTAATGAACAAAGTTATACAAAGCTGTGATGACACACGCCAGCGACTCCGAAGATTCACTCAACATTGTGCACAATTAACTTCTGCTTAGATACAGAAGTATTGTCATTGATTGAGAAGGCATCACTACAAACTTAGAAGAGACATTCTAAAACTTATAATTTACAATTCAAGCGTTTAACTGACTACTAATTACACAAATTAATGAGAATGACCATGTTCCCTGAGATATATTGAGACGAACTTTTTCAGTTTTCTACTCTATTTGTGGAATTTTATGTAGTAAGAACCACTATGGAAAATATTGGAACACTACAAGCTTCGGCTGATTTTTGTTTTTATGTCGTTTCTGATCTTTATATTTATAACAATGGGTAGCATCGTGCCTTCCACTACATTCATTGCATTTGGCACAGACTGGTTGATTCACCTGTCAACCCGGCATGAAAGTAGTTCGAACAGTCCTTAAACAAAAAAAAGCTCAAATCCAAGAAATACTGAACTATCCGAAAGACGGTCTCCTTAACACAAACACGTACAGGAAACAAATATGGACGATGCCCGATTTCGTTCGGTATTCAATTACATGGGTACTGGAAACTGTTCCTGATTCATTATTCCTGCGTTACACTCAATAGTCTTTGATACGACTAGAGCCTATATGTGGCGAGCATGTAATTACTAAATGAAAATGTACAAAAGACCAATATTTGACAGTTATTTTTAATGCAAGTTAGGTCAATATCACACTAGAAAGGAGGTTAAGGGACTGTGTAACAATACAATAGGATAGTATGGGAACAGAACTACTAAAAGCCTAACTTACTATTACTAAAGCTGTAACATTACTATTAATACAAAGTCTAAAGGCTGCTAGTAAAATTTTAGACAGACAGTAGAAGACTACTTCCAGGAACTATCGTAGAACATTAAGGATCGAAAATTAGAGCATGATAATGGATTACAGTTTTGGTCAATTAACTGCATTACTGAATGTTACAGATTACGATTGTAATAAAAAATGGACAATTAGAATAATTAATAATAAAGAATAGACTATAATCCATAAGACCAGAATTCTAATGTACAGTATTTATAACTTTCGACTAGCAATGTAGATTAGATATACCCTTCTGTGCAGAAATGCTACCAAGAACTAATCTTGAGGGATGTGATAGAAGTCTAAGGTGAAGGACTGCAACCGGAAAATTTCGAAATGCACACTAAATTAGTTCTCTTCTTTTCAGAAATGGTACCGAGACATAACTTCTTCTGAGGTTCTCCTCGATTGACAACTCTGATCATCAACGCTCAAACTACGAAATGGGCTTTCCTCCGATGAAGAAAAGAAATAATGAACCAAATTTGAAGGATTTTGGTAAAGATTCACGAATGTTAAAAAGCGCTAAGAATCCTCTTCTGTACAGAACTATGAAGTCCAAGTTATATACCTACAAACGGGAAATGCCTAAAGCGCTATACATTTATTCCCTTCAGGGCAGAAATGATTTAGGGGAGTGTGAACTCCAATGTGTAGGACCGCATTCGGAAACTGTTGGTAACCACTATAAGTCAGTTCTCTTTATGGCAGATAGTGAGTAGTATGAAGTCTAAGGTACATACTGCAATCGGAAACTGTCGGAGAGCATCATTGAAGAAGTCAATAGTACTGTTCTTCAGTGCAGGAATATTTGTAAGAACCGAATTTGTGACACACGATACTTGGAAGAAGTTGAACGCTGGTTAGCAATACGACTTAGAGAAACGATGGATTTAATGCGACTGTATAGTGTATTACAGAAATGACTAGTATTGACAGCGATTTAGGCCCATGAAAATCCCTCAAGGAAAACATTGCACAAGTATTAAACAAATCCACATTGAAGAATTTTATAACTCATTAGTGTATACTGAGATTGATATGCATAATCATGTATTTCCAAACCGATAACTGCTACGTTTCCTATATTTTTGTTTTTAACAAGGTCCACACATGAAGAGCTTGTGGTACGACTAAACTTGGGATCGTGGAGCTAGGGCTCCAGTGGCCGACCCCTTTTGGAATGGTTTATTCAGGGGCTCGCGTCAACATCAAACGACGCGCCCTCTCGAGCCGCTTGTTTGCGCGCGTCTCTTATTGCATTTAATTTAAATTCCATTGTGGCTGTAAAGCTGGAGGGTAGATGACTGGAGCCGTTATGAATATGCTATGGCGGAGTAGCGTGCTTCCACACAAAGGTGGAAGACTGGACGTAGGCGCTTCAAAGGCGTTCTCTGCCCTCACTCTGGAATTTGGACATTTAGCTATTCCACTTGCTTAAAACAGAATTAATGTCTGTGTCAGGCAAGACTAAATAATTTAATCAGTAGCCAAAGCTACTACACTATTAATATAATTCAGAATAATTTGACTTTGACGGTGGCATGAAACTTATTTGAAAATCTGACAAATATTGAGTTTATTTATACAATGCAATAAACTTTTATTTTTCTCAGATTGAGTATATTCCCTTTATGGGTCAATGCCTTCTTGAATGTTACTTGCTTAGCTAAATTGTAGCCACGAGCATACATGAGAGATAATACGTATGTTATTGCAATATAAGTGAACTGAAAGCCTTAAATTAGTTTCCCCCATGACATTGAAAGCATACTGATTTAGTCTACAATTGTATAAAGTGGGAAATATAGAAAAATCGAAATTAAAAAATTACGTCTACACTACATAGAAAAGGCCTGCTGTATGTTATAACATGGAATCAAAACCTTGGCTCTGTAAGAATTGTAGTCCCACTAATTATTAGAAATTGTAATCGTCCTTCAGTCTTAACCATCGATGAAAAAAACATCGAAAATCAGTTGTAAGTTCTCGATGTTTTATTACTAGCAACTAGCAAAGATCGGTCTTTATTATGGATATAGATGTCATTTACAAGAAAATCAATGTGGTAGCAATAAGTACTCCCGAGGTGTCAGGGTGTCCAAACTTGGAGGCACAACATCTTACAGATAATTGCTCAAGAAATATTACAAAACCTCCTTGCTAACGATTATGAATATAGGGGGCAGTGACAAAATAGCCGATGAAGTAGCAATAAATACAATCGGTGAAATGGGGTGGCCAGCCTGGAGGCAAACACTGACAAACTGGCTCTTTGTCCTCACTCCGACACCAGCTCACGCTTTTTATCTTTTTATCTCGATTCTATTCCGCCAATTTATATCCTCTCTCCAAACCTTTAAGAGGGACTTTAATCAATTGTTCCCATGGATCAAGTATTTTTTTTTTCTTTCTTTCTTTGGATGTTTGTTTTCTTTTTGTACCGGATCCCTTTAGCCCTGGAGGTTAATAAATAACCCACCTTTCAGGTGAAATGAAAAGAAATTTCCAATATACTCAGGGTGTATATAAAGTACCCATTTATACTTGCTTTTGGTTTATCAGGGCTACTCTTCGGCATAATGTTGTTTTTTTAAGTTTACTCGAACACTAGATTGAATTAGTGAAAGTCACAGCAGAATTTCCCTTAAATTAAAATTATATTGAGCTATTATTAAGATCAAACAGTTCCATCTCCAGCATTTTCCTGAAAGTTTCCAATGTGGTGCTAACCTTGTGTGATAGCTACATAGCAAAGTCCTCTAACTCCTTAGATATGGCCAATCGAAGAACATGTACTCTCTCAAAACATTGCAAAAGCACTTCCCTGTATAAAACTCTCTTCCTGGTGGTTACCCGTCCTTGATGCCGACCTTTCCCCAACAGTTTTCAACTTGGCAATCTTTGAATTCCTGTAAACTTCCAGAGAAATTGGACAACTGTCTCTTACGCCTCAAAATTTGGAATACCCAAGATCTCATGAAGCTTCACAAATCTCAGACCGAGAGGGAAAATTCGTTTTCAAAGAATAAGGCACGCCAAATATACCTGCAAAGGGAACCTAGTCAAATGAACCTATGCAAAATCTATTCCGAAATCCCACAATATAGGAGCTCCGCGCACCCACATCCAGCACTTCAACAATCTCCTTTGTATTAGTGCACAACGTGTGCGAGCATACAGTGTTAGTGCTGTTTAAAATTCATTACCTGCAAACCCAAACTCTTTGCTACCAATTTCTTTGAACATTGTAAAATAAACTGACCAGTAAACAGCACAGAAAATTCTCGAACTAGTATTATATCTTCCGACCCCAGTAGACCTTTCATCGAGAGTGATCTTCTTGTAAAATCCCTGCTTAGAAGGTCACTCCAGGCATGCTTTTCATAAGGGAGCTGCCAGAAAAGTTGGTAATACACAAACACAAGTTGGTACAGTGGTATAAGTGTATGTTTTTGACAATATTAACCCGCCCGGGGTAAAGACGGCATCCCAAGATCATTGCGAAGAAATTGGAAAATAAAATACTTGATCCTTTATGTTCCAAAGTATCCGTAAACATCGTCCTTACTCTGTGGCAATCCTTTCGCAAAAAAAAACTCCCATACCTCCAGAAAAGTTACTTTACTCGAATGTCATCAACCAGATCTTTCTCATTAATCATTTTAAACTCCTTTTCTATGGTTTATTGAGACAGACAACGATCTTCGAGAACTAAAGATTTTGCGTCTCGTCACCTCTGGAAGACCACGATTACAATAATACAAGCATTACCCCACAATTGCATTTAAATGGCACTTCGTTGTTTTGTTAAATATGCTGTAAAGGGTAGGTCTGCTTTACTGAAAACCTGATGCCGTTCTTTACTTCAGTCCATTAAGGATTTCTGAAAGAGACCCATTTAAATCCGAAGTACGTTGGGCTTTCAGAATAATGAAGCTTTCCTCTGAAGAATGAAAATCAGTAACCTGCCTTAGAATAATGGACTCCAATAATATGTTAGGTAGGACCTCATGAATGAAATGAGATTTTGCCCTTATTAGGTGGCAAAAAGTATTTTTTTTAAATATTATATATTCTAAAACTGTGTCTGATTTCTGAAATTTATTGGAAAATAGTTCAAAGGGTTTAAGGTAATTTATATTTCAGAACAAACTGTTAAATAAAGTAGTAGTGAAATTCGTAACAGTTATTTTACAAATTTATTTTATGATTTTGTCCTTAATAGTATTACGAACGCTTAGTAAGAAGTGAAACCTTTTTTTAATTTCTTTCTTTTCTTTTAGAAAGTGGTTTTCAATTTTAGTTTATTTAGTTGAAATACTCTTTCTTTCATGATGAATATAAAGGAGGGACTGCTATTTAATAAAATATGTGTGATTGTAAACATGCATGTCTGTGTGTGTTTGTGAGCGTGTTGAATTCTGCTCAAACTACTGCTCACCTTATGATGTTTGATAGAAAATTCTTCTACACCTGCTTGTACTTCTCAAGAAACGGATTTTGACTTGCAGGATGCCAGTATGAGGGAGTAAAATGAAAAACTGCTTTAGGAAAGGAATCTTGTCTTCACAAGATATCTCTATATACAACTTTTCTAGCATTAAAGGAAGGCACATCAAGGGAAGAGAATCCACAGTTACTTGATTTCGGAGAGCGTCACATGTGAATATTCGTACATTCATTCAGGAACGAATTAGGTAAAAGGGGGAGGAAATAAATAAATGGAAGGAGAAAGGTAAATAATTCTATATAAGAAAAATAATAAGAGGAACGAGAGGTCTTCCAATTAGGAAATCCGTTCAAAAGAATATTCCCTGGCATGTGAAGGATGCTCAGATAGCCTGGTCTGGGGTTGTAAAGCCCCACAAGGGATGTTTAGCAGATGTAACTAATTAAAAATTTAATATTCTTAAAGCTTTTTATACAAGCCTCGTCCTTTAGTGGATTTGAAGGGGGAGACTCCCCGCCACCCCTGCAATGAATGCTTGAGAAGAAGGGGCCGAGGACTCCTCACATACTGACATTTATCTCTCAGTTTCTTAAATAAAGAGAGAGGTTTTCTTTATGAGTTCCTCTTTAGTTAAGTTTCTATTGCAATAACGCGACGAAAAAAGGAAACTACTACTAGAACAACAAAAGTTAATTCAGGACTCACGGTTGAGTAGCTTATTAGCAAGCTTTCTTTGTGTACAGCCCAGGCAACTGGCTATGAGTTTGACGTTAGTTGGATTAATATAACTGCGCCGGTCTTTAGTAACGAACAAGGATTTGTTCCTAAAACACTGAATAAAGAATGGTTGCGAAGTTAGTCAAGGTTTCTAACAGGAAAACACTCCACAACAGGCATTATTGTGATTAAAAATAATACAAATAAAAGCTGTTTCTATTTATATTAAATTAAAATACATTATAGTCCATTATACGAATTTATATTGTTTCAGCAATTTTCATGCGTATATAGAGAATGGTAAACACTCACCGATGGTATATATTAGTTCTTCTGAAATAATATATTTTACTCTCAAATTTTTTCTAAGTAAATTCTCTTATTTCCACTGTTTCAGTAAATACCTCAAAATCTAAACCTAACTATGAACTGAAGAATATAGATCCTTCAGGAAACATATTCGTTCGACCGCCCAGTACATTTTTAAAACTAAAACTTGACCTCTTCTCAATATATCAAAAAAAAACAGAAAGATAAATGATCAACTGACTCTTTTGTAATTTTCCAGTATTCAAATGGATTCCCATGAAATCTCAGATTGTGAAAAACCTTCTTTGAGTTTTTCTTTTCGGACTGACTGAGATGATCATATCATTACATACCTCAAAAATTGAAATCTACTAATAAGGAATTTATAAAAATACGATTTAATCATGAATTTAAACATCAATCTCCCTTTCTACCTTGGTCATATTGCAGTGTCCTTTTTGTTTAATTGATGAAATCGAATTTTGTAATATTTGGTACCTAAAGGACCAGTAACTGTTCAATACGAAGTAAAATATCACATTTAATTTGCTTTTAACTAGTTGAAATCATGTTTTTAAAGAAAGTACACCATTTTGCCAATTCGGGCGAATTTCAATTATATTTAAAAAATAATATACTATAGATTCTCTCGGACATTAAAATTGATAATAAGACACTATAAATATTTGGTTGGATGTGAAAATCTACAATTTTGACGATTATATGAAATCTATCATCACTGTGATTGATGTCAATAAAAAATCGTGATAATTCAACGATCCTCCAAGACGAGCGCAGACAATGCGATGAAGCTCATCCAGATTATAATGACTGATTTATAAGATGAACATGATGAAGCCGGTAGGATCCTAATTCCCGACTACAGCCGAGATTAATACATTATTTATCCAATCTGCTCGGATCCCATCCTCATTACTAAGTTAGCCACCTCCGCCCTAGCCTCCCTCCAATACAGCTGTATATTCAGGGTCTACAAGGAGAACCGCCCTCCGTAGATGGGAATGTTCAAAAATCTATAAAATAACTACAAAACTCCGCCATTGCGCAATCAAAACAACAGCAATTTTATAAGAGATTTTTAATTTATCATCAATGTGAGCATTATTTTCATAGAGGAGGAATAATTTACTTAACTACCCGGTTCTACCGTCAATTGCCCTTACCCCATAGCAAAATTGTAGAGTGGTATTTTATAGTAGGTCAAAGTTGTGCTTCTGATATAAAACTAAGCAGATTTCTCACGCCCATCACCTCAAAATTTGCATTTACCTCAAAACGTAAATTTCAATGAGAAAAATATTTGACATTTAGGCTTCAAATATAATTCTTTATGATATAGCAGCTTGTTGTTGATTTGACTTGAGTAGGAATGGGGTTTTACTGAAGGCCGAAAACTAAAAAATGCAAATATCTCGGTGAAGAATCAAGATAGTAAAACAATTTTCATCACAACATTTATAGAAAATTCCATTTGCAATAAAACTGATTCTTTATGTATTTTCGATCGGACGCGTAATAACGGAGACATTTTGAATTTTCGAAATTCCCCTCTTCTAAACCCCTCCCTCCCCCTTCCACTTGTCCAATTTCAACCGTTAACGAACTTGATCTTTCTTTTTACATAAAACGACTAAATATCGAATTTGGTAACGATTAATCAAAAACGCGGTTGCGACCGCTAGAGCGTTAACAGACAAATATACGGGCATATAGTTTTTAACCGACCTCATTTTCGTCAACTCCTGGATAGGATCGATGCATATTTGAAGACATTTTTCGAAAATTGCGTCACGAGTACGAGTTCCCTTAAGAGAAATCTGCTAAAAGAAGTACACAGATAAAAGGGTGCGTTTTTTGTAGACCATACAGACCTTTAGACAGATCAGTGATATAATTTTATTTTTTGCTCTTTGTGTTTCACATCTTTCTGGCGTCTCAACCGGAGCATTTTTTTACATTCACACTACATAATTGAATCTACTACCTTCGGCTCGTGGAGCCTTGTCAAGGGTGACAAAAGGATTAGTAGAGGTGCCATAGGTGTAACAGTAAATGCAACAGTATTATGGTACAGAAAAATGTATGTATATCAATTAGATGTATTTTTAAATATTATTATAAGTTTGATTTTCATTTGATAGAAATTACTTTTCTTCTAGGGATTAGTCTTTTTGACATTGTTATTTAGTGAAGATCTACTTAAAAAAAAAAACCGATATTCCGATCCTGGCTAGAAAAGTGTTTTAATCTGTACCCGCCCCGTTAGCTGTTGTAGCATATAGTGAACGTTAATATATAACATTTTTTATTATTTTTGCAGAAGTTATTATGTTGTGATTAAGTCATAAAACCATGTTCACGTAATTAAAATGAACTCCTGATGAGGCATCAGAAGGATGTGAAATAATTAAAACAATTATAGTGAAAGTTGCAGTTTATAAACCCTGAAAAAATATTGATTCATAAGTAGCACATTCCAACTAAGAATATTTCAGAGTTGTAAATGAAGAAAAAAGAGGCAAATTTGATTGCCATTTTATTTCCATTAATTTTATCCTATTTAAATGAAATTATATTGCTTGTCAGGTTTTAAAATGCTTAAACAATGTAATATTTTAGTATACGTTTTGCGCAAGTACACAGATTATATTTACTCTTTAGATAGACAGTTAATTGTTTTTAATATCTTGAAAAGTGAGATGCCCTAAGGCCAAGCATATTTAGAAGACTTACAGACTAATTCTTGGCACAAAATGAACATAATTTCTAAATTACCTATCATTATCAAGTTTGCTTCTAAGATCGTAAATTTCACTTGAGTCAGTCGATTCTAGTTTAGCCTAGATTTATGGTTAATATGAGTTTATAGGTGTACTGTGTAAGGGCTTTATTAACAGCCTATCCACTTATCAGATTAGTTCCGGCAATGAAATTAGTTACAAAGTTGTTTATAGAAGTGACACATCAAGTCTCAAATCCTGGAGTATTCCTCGCAATTAGAACTAAAGATATATTTACACCCACTCTATTCGTGTAGATTTCGCGAAGGTCTCAAATATTGGTTGCTAAAATATCGAGAGGAGCATTTCTCCTGTAACTGAATTGAATATAAGAAACCTACCACTTAATAAATGTCTTAAATTTTATAAAACCGCTACTCAGGAGCTGCACACATTAAACACTCGAATGATACGAATTACGTCATAATAATGAATAATACATGGCTGCTCCTTCTCTATCTTTCACGCCTTCTGGTCAGGATGGCTTTTAGTTTTAAACAAAATGTACACTGATGTGCAACGATCAAATAAAAACCAGATGTTCAGAGAATTTAGGTACTAGAATATAATATATTATATTGTATAGTGACTATCTCATTAAATAAAATCCTTAGTCCCTCCCTGGGGAGAAGAGGATGGTAATCTTAATATTACCGGCCTGATGAGTCTGAGTAGCACAAAGTGGAGGCTAATAAATAGCACTAGTATTAGCTTTTTAGCAGATTTCCCTTCAGGATTCGAAATATTTCCTCAAATTTCTATCTATCCTACCCAGGAGATGACGAAAATGAGTTCTGTACAAAATTATTATATATTTATATAATAATTTATATTATAAATTAGGTGGAACTTCGGAAAATTTGAAATATCTTCCTTACTATAAGTTGGAACGAAAAATTGTACATAATCAACATTATTGTAAATTAAATTACCTATAAATATTAGTAATGATCAAAGTTAGAGATCGTTGTGGTTAAAAACTTGTATTTTTATGTTCATGGCGGAAGGAGATGTGATCATATGATACTCTCTAGCCTGTAAGTGATATTAGAGATACAATTTCAGGACCTTTTTATTAAAGTTCCTTTTATTTATTTATTTTTACAATAGATAAATCTACATACATTTACACTTAACACCATCGTGAATATTAAGTGAACAAATACAAACGACAATGAGAAATCTTTCAATCAATTAACAGTTTAATAACCTCCACAACGGAAAGCGTCTGAATTGTAAAAAAACAGGTCAGCCAACCTCACTGAGCTGAAAGATAGAAATAATAATAATAATTTTCATCTGAATCACTGTCATTTTAGTAAGAACCAAAGATCAAAAGGGACGGGAGTATCTCATCTCCGAGGATCTATAGAAATTTGAGGAAATGTTTTGAATCCTAAGGGGAAATCTGCTAAAAAGCTAATACAAGTGCTATTTATTAACGTCCACTATGTGCTACTCAGACTAATCGGCACGGGTTATCTATAGATTACCGCCCTCTTCTCCCCAGGGTGGGACTAAGGATTTTATTTAATGAAATAGTCACTATATAATTTCCTGCTGCTCAGGTCACGCTCGAACTCGAGATTTAACAAGCTAAGTAATACCATTAATTAATAATCATATGTTCCATAGTGATACCAATGCAATAATATTCTACTCATCTTCATAAAATAGAAAAAAAAACTTATCTATAAACCGACATTTTTGGTTTCACTTAAAAAAAAAATTCTTTAATAATATACTATTTTTAGGGAGAGAACACATTGCAAAAAACCAACTAATTAGCCCAAAGATAAAGAAGTTAGTGGTAGAGGAAATTATCTTATCTAAATTCAGGCCCTCACTTAAAGTGAGTTCAGTCATCATATAAACAAATGGACTAAATTGAGGCACATTCCAGACGAAATTAGTTAAGGATAAGTGAGACCTCAGCATAACATACGAGATAGCAGAGACAAATATCTTACTCCCCTTAAACATTCCAAGCCCTTTCAAAAGCCACCTCGAGGAATATATAAACACATTCACTAGACTAATGAAGCGCAAGCAATTTCCTTCCCACCAGCCCTTTTAAAAATTAATCACTGCAGCAAGTAAGTTAATGAAATGATTGCACCAAATTTAATTCGGTTCAATTGTAGGCAGTTGTACGGCGTTAATACTAATTCTCTTTGTGGATTATCTTTCGAATATATTTCAATTGATTTATATTTTATGACTTATTTAACATCCACTTTGCGAGGTGGAAATAAGTATTGTATTCTGTGAGTTTGCCATTAGGTGGATTCCTAATGCCAATATGGGAATCAAACACACAATTCTAATTGTATAGAGAGACCAACGTCTGAATACTTATTACTATCATGGGCCTCTTCCCGTATTTATTGACACCCCATTAGATGCACGGCAAACCAACGGAGTTAACGCAAGTACTAACAAATGCTAAGAACACAATTTACGAGTGGACATCAATTTTCAATTTCTCTCGAGACTTAAACGCCAGTCTGGGATCTTTTTTTCGCCGCCCGTATATAAAACGGCCCAGCTCGCTCGACAGCAAGTTAGTTTCTCATCAGTCAGTTTTCTTATTAGTGAATAACAGTGCGCTCAGTGCAGCTTTAGTTTCAGTACAGTGCCGTGTTTTGTGAAGATCAGTGCAGTGCCATGTTCTTGTGAAGATCAGTGCATTGCCATGTTCTTGTGAAGATCAGTCCAGTGCCGCATTTTGCCAACTTTAGTGATTCGCATGATTGTGAGTTATTGTACTGTGCAATAAGAGGTGAAGTTATCAATACATATTGTGATTAGTAGTGAAGAATAATTTACCAAGTGTGAAACAGTGTATAGCGCATTGCCAAATAAATTGTGAAGTGACAAAAACTCTGAAGTTTGTGTGTTTGCTTTCCCAGTTCATAAGAACCTTAATAATCAACGTTTACTACTTTTGTAATAAACGTACCAATATATGTGTGTGTGTGTGTGTGTTTGTGTGTGTGTGTGTGTTTGTGTGTTAACAGCTACCCTCAAGGAGGTCATTACGACAAACCTTAACTAATTTGTTTTTATGTTTTATTTTCTCTGAGCAAGCATGGTGTAGTATTTTCAGCAGTTCTGATTACAATTAATTGAATTTAATACTGTGCTTATTTATAAATTTTACACTTCTTTTTATTTGATAGTGCATTATTACTTTTTAAAGGGAAAATCACACTTGATGTGATGTGTCCATAATGAATAAATAAATATTTCACTACTTTTGTGTTCATCGTTGATGGAATTCATCTCTGGTATTTGTTATAATTTTAAATATTATTAATAATAGAAATAAATGATTGAATTGACAGCAATTTGAAAATCAGGGAACACGAGGACATGGAGGATCAAATTCGTCTTATTGGAACATTGTTTGGTAATTTGCAAAATAGGAAATAGCTTCAGTTTGGAATGTTTAACACTGAAGCCAAATAAATATTTTTCGCATCATTTATTAACATATTTTAGCGCAACTGCCTTCTATGAAGAAAATGTGTAAAGAGGTCATCCTACCACAGATCTTTTATCTATTAATATATTCATCTCGACCTAAAGGCCTTAATGGATTTTGGGAGAAAAAGAAAATGGAGGAAGGGGGAAAAAAAAGGTGAAGATTCTTTTCTTCTAAGTTTTCGGGAAGAAAGGCATCTCCTATAACCTTGAGAAAAAGTGCCCCCTCCGTCTTCAGAGATAGCCTCAATAGCCTCTCGCCGAAGATATAAAAAATGGACGAACCCCCTGGATAAGGAGGCTTTAGTTCATAGGACTATGTTTATACTATGACAGCGGCGGTAAATATTAATAAGATATTTGCTGTGCAGAAATTGGATTGTTATCATCTGCCTGGATCTTTGCCTTTGAGGAGGGGCTTAGTTAAATATCTTAGCAGGTTCTCTCCTTCACTCCCTTCCCTTGAGGCGGGTCAGTCACCAACCTACTATTTTTATGTGATATTTCTTTTAAGTATAACTATTCTAAAGTCGTTTCTGAAGGTCATTGCCAAAGTCAGGCAAGAAATATTTTATTTATTAACTTCCACTTTATGCAACTATGGCTAATTGGGCGGGTTATCTGCAGGTTACCACCCTTTTATAGCCAGGTTCGGACTAAGGATTTTATTTAATGAGTTCGTCACTAAATAAATTCCTATTTTCTCCGGCGGGAATCGAACTCACCACTCTAGGTTTACCATGTGAGATTAAAAGTTTAGCTCACATGGCTAACCTGAGGCAAGAAATAGATACTTTTTTTTTTGCTTTTAAATCTTATGAACATAAGATTAACTCATGAGACAATTAAAAGCGCTCATCCTCGTTGCACAAACAACAATTTAAAAATGAAATTTGTTATCAATATATTAAAAACAACAGTACTAAAATCAACATAATATTACATTAAAAATGTTTCGTTTTAATAGAAAAAAAAATTAAGAATAATCCTCTAATACAAAAAGTCCGTCACGCAGGGGCTCCGTAAACTAAGCAGATTTCCCACTTGAAGTTATACAATAGAGAAATCTCCATACGAGAGCCGAACAGTTACGGCCAATCTAGCTTTTGGCGGGAAATTCACTCGTCCGTTATCATGTCACACATCACATTTTATAAAAATGCAAATATCTCGATTAATATTCAAATAGAGAATAAATGTATATAACAATATATATATATATATATATATATATTAAACTTAATTTGCTATAAGATTGGTTCTATACAATGTTTTGATCAAACGTATAGTAACGAAGATATTTTGAATCTTTGAAAATCCCCCCTCTAAACCCCTCCCCTCCCATTGGTCTGATTTCAGCCATTAATGAACTTAATCTGTCTTTTTGTATAAAATGGTTAAATCTTTAAAATGTTGGTATCGGTTAAACAAATATTGCGACTGCTAGAGCGTTAACAGACATATACATATATATATATATATATATATATATATATATATATATATATATATATATACGTCATGAGTACGACCTCAATAGCTGATTTCCCTTTAGGGAAATCTGCTAAAATATTCAATTACTACTACATGCTTATTGACAACCAACTGTAGGAATTAGATTAAGTGCTATGATGGCCTAATGAAGAACGGAGCAAAGGAATCTTAAGAATACAGATCTTGGCGAGCTCTCTAACAAACCACCAATTTAAAGATTGGTTCTGGCAATTTATCTTCAATAATGTTTTAAGGATTTTTATGAGAAAAATGTGATTTTATCACAGTCAATTCTATTATAATATTTATTAGGTACCGACAAAATTTCCGCAACAACTAAGAATGGTAAGAGCCTATTACCGTAGTCCAGACCTCCCATATATTTGTAATAACTGTACATCAAACATGTTTTTTCTTTTTATTCTAAACCAAAGTAAAAACTGACATCACGCTTCAGTAAGCCCTTAGATGCATCAGAAATGTACTTATTGTCGCTCTAGCAATAATGGAATGTTTATCTAGTTTATTTCTTAAAGCGTTAGTTATTCAAATTGTGGGCACGTCAATGTTTTCTACGTTTCGCTGAAGTTTGTTCGTAAATATGACTACAGAAGAATTCGTCCAGAATGTTATATAACATTTGAGATTATCCGCAACGGGAATTATTTGTTTAACCACCTGAATTTCAACGGGTTTGTTATTCTGTACACTACTATCTCTACAAGACAAAGTCCAAGCCATGTTTGCTGTGAAAAGTACACAATGCATATCCATAGCTAATTTTCTTTGCTTTAATGAATTGTTTCTGACCTAAGGGTTATCATTTCGTCAAGGCTACATATACAAAGATATCCTATTTTTGAAAAATAAAATAAATTTCAATTTTTTTTAATAGTTGACGAGCTTTAAAACATTTGTCTCTTTTATTCTTTATTTCATTATTACTGTCATTCAATTGAAGAACATACTTCCTCACATTGTGTATGATCCTTCAAAAGAGAAACACAATCGCAAACAAAATAAAATTACAGGGTTCAAAAAACAAGAAAATGGACAGTGATGTATTCGACAAAAAGAAAAGGAAGGAATACATAATGCAATAATAATATAATAGGGATAAATGTAATATGACTTTATGCAGGACTTTTTTCCGAAATGTCGTGTATAAATACCTTTTTTATCTTTTTTTAATTTGTTCTTTATCTTATAATAAATATTGAAATTATTTATTATATTACTAAATGTGTATTTTGTTCAAAAATCAATGCAATTCAAAACTTCTTTTATTTATTTAAAAGTTGAATGTTAATAATAATAGCAAGTAGTTTATATAAAGCACTTAAAGTAGTAAATAATTACAAATACCACTTAGTTGTTCTTTAATTCTTTTTAAATTTCAAATATTAGTTCAAATTTCTCATTGTTATTAATAAACGTGTACCCACATGGAAGGAGTTAATTACTAGTTAACCTTGTACGTACCATGGCACATACATGGAAAGAACTTAGTACATAAACTCTTTCATTCAGGGATTCAGAAATGAAAAAAGAAAGAAAAAACCCAACACAGTGGTACTTACAAATAAGAAAAGAACGTTAAACAGATAAATGAACATGAAGTCTCATAAATCGGGGTATAAGTTACAATTGAATAGGTAATACTTTCATTTCACTGCCATTGTTGGAATAAATTTTGTTCCGACTAATTTTCCGAGTCGCTTAACGCTGAACCATTATATAAGTTGGATTTTATAAAAGTAAGTGCTATTATTCACAACTATTCCAGCCATGTTATTCATTGGCTAGTTAAAAGGCCAGAGGCCTGTCTATATGAGCTATTTTTTATCTTCCCCATCACTGCCCTAATATGGAACAATGAGCCGATTGCTCCTCAATGACTGGGCACTTCTCATTCAATACATAAAGTCAATATACGGCTTAATTAACCAGAGTTATGAACCATTCAATTAATGACTTAGATAAGATTAGGGCTAAAAAGAAATGATAGTTTTAATAATGTAAGTTATGGTCTTTACTCTGATACTTTTTTTATCATTAAAGAAGAACGAAAAAAAAAGACACTTAAATACAATATAAGTCATATTCTCGGAGTTCATTAATTTAAAGCAATTAACATTGTATATTTAAAAATTTGAAAAAGAATGGTATTACATTAAAATGGTGAGGCCATGTCCCGGAAAAGTATCTTTTGATTCTGATTTCTGGATATATAAAATACACCATTCCCTCGAATTTGTACAAAAATATTTGTATGTGTGTAGATGTGCATGCCCGCGATGGTTAGCATGATACCTCTTACGAGGGTAGAAGCGTTTTAGCAGTTTGTAAATCTGTGTCCCTTAAAAACTTAAACGAAAGAGGGTTAATCAATTACACACATATATATATATATATATATATATATATATATATATATATATATATATATATATATAGGTATATTTTGGCTATCACAACAGTGCCTATAAATTAATTCTAGTAATAAATATTGTTACGTTTTATTACCACAACCAGAAATAAACATTGTTAATAAGAGTTCTTTTTGGATTGCAAAATTAAATACTCACAAGTTTCACAGTTTTTATCACTGCACAATTTATTTCACAATGCACAATACACTTCATAATTATTCTTAATTACTACTCACAGTATACACTGATAGCTTCACTGTACTTCAGATTACACAGTCCAATAATTCACTCACGGTCACTGAAAAGACGGCACTGCACTGTCCTTTACTTCGCGGCACTGCACTGTCTTAAACTTGACATTAAACTGTTACTTATAGTCACGGCACAACACTGTTCTTCTTATAAAAAGACTTTACCTCACTGCACTAAGTCGCACTGTAGCACCGAACGCACATATAAGCACCTGAGAAGAAAACTGGCTAGCTCGCGGCTCGCCGGTTCTTTACATAGGTCGTAGGCATACATCAATGGGGAATTGGCTGGACCCTTCGACGTCTGGACTGGAAGCTACTAGTAGGAGCTAGACCCTCTGTCGGCTTCTTTGATCTACATCCCACTTCCCAAATACGCGACTCTCTCTGCTAATCCTTCTGTATTTAATTTTCGCAACAATATTCTTTGTATTTCTGCAGTCAAATGAAGATCATTATTATAACAGTCTTCCTTCTTCATCCCCACCCCTCAAAGAATGGAAGTTATAGAATAAACAACAGATTTATTCCTATAAGTCTTGAATCTAGATGTCGCATTGCTATAAGCGAACATCCTAAATATAAACCATAGGTACTCACTATAGGTGGGCAGTTTTTACTAAAACTCCCAGCCATTACTAAACCACCTAGGGTGTATTTAAAATTTCCTTTCGGTGTATTCGAGCACATTAAAAAGATACTTTACCTATGATAAATTTAGAACGAGCATTGTTTTTTATTGGTATTTATTAACGTACAATTTATTTATCTACAGCTAATATATAATGAATGAATTACTATTGACAACCTAGAAATCAAACCATTAACTCTTTGTTTACTAAGTTATTAAGCCAACGCCTTATTTCACACGGGTAACCTGATCACCATGACAAACCATGACCATGAAAACCCGAAATACTATAAAAAAAGTAATAATTCTTCAAAAATTTTAGATATTAGCTTCCATGACAATGTTTAGAGAATAAGTAATAATTTTCCCTGGCTACATTTTTCAAAGCTCTTACAAATAGATGTTTATAATAGAGACCTTCATGACCTTAAATTCAATAATTGGGGCTCAGCATAGCCATTTGAGTTGAGGCGTTGTTCTTAATTACACTCGGGCAATCTAAAGTGGTTGTTTCGATTTCAGCTTGGGCAATAGGAATTTATTTTGTGACGAGCTCTTTGAATAAAATCCTTAGTCTTTCTGGTTAGATAAGGTAATGTGTAAAATCCGCCCCGATTTGTTACAGATGAATAAAATGGGACGATAATAAATAACAATGACAAGTCATGATCTCTCTAAATGTAGCAAAGATAAAGAGTCATTAGTGTCCTAATAAATCTAAAGTAATATTAAATATATGAATAGAATGCAGACAACCCGTCCATAATATTATTATAAACGTACGTCCACTTTTTGCCACTATGGCTAATGGGAACGAGTTATCTGCAGGTTACCACTCTATCTAACCAGGGTGGGACTAAGGATTTTATTTAATGAGATTGTCACTTAAATTCCTTTTGTCCAGGCGGGAATCGAACTTTCCACTCGGTGTTTATCATGAGAGGTGAAAGGCGACTTTTAACTCACATAAAACATGAGACCCTATTCGTCCACAATAGCATAACAATAGTACTCAATAATTGTGATAACACTCTGAAAAACACACGATTGATACGATTTCTTTAAGACAGTTGCATAAATACCATTTTCTCTTTAATTTTTTTTAAAATTAAATTTTAAAAATAAACTTATTTTAAAGTTTTCTAAGCAAAACTTTTCATTCGTGTCTGAAATCTTATTGAATATTGCTTTAGACGCCATTAACAGTTTTTAGCAATAATCAAAAAGTTTCTGGGAGGGTCGAGAGAAGGCGCCTTCTGCATACCAACTGTTTCCCTACTTAATATGAATGGCTACTCTGGAAGAGTTCCTTTTGAATATTTTGCCAAGAGATTAAAGCCTTCAGCGACAAAAGATTTCTTGTAGTTTAGTAAACGTGGCCGACCCGCGAAGCGCGAATGTCTTGCGGGCTCCTATATCCTCACTTCATGGGCTGCATTATGGAACTTTTTACCCTTTCATTGGTGGCATATGGTCTGTATGAGGGGTTGAATAAATATGTGCTATTATAAGAAGGTACACATTTATAATCACGACTTCATTGATAAATACAAAATATCAAGTTTTCACTAGTAGAGATATGTACTACTTCAGTAAATCAATTTTAATAGTCAGAACGACAGAATTATCAATTTTATGACAGAACTAGTAACTGACAGGAGCCAATATATTCAACAAATACTAACATATAAACATTTACAAAAACATATAGTATAAAATAGAATAGGTCTACAGCATACTTAAAAAGATTTAAAAGGGTTAACTTTTATTATATTCATTTAGACAAAGCACGGATATGAGAAACAATCAGATATTTAAGAAATATTTTCCATAATATAAAAATAAAGTAAAACAAAGGTAAGTACATGAAGGAATAAATATATTATTCTAATTACCCCTTAACAATTAGAGATCATGCCAATCACCATCGATGTGGGGCACAAACCAAATAATAAATAAATTTAGTCAAAAACTCCAGTAAAGAAAGCTTATGAGATAATTACTGCAGTAGCTTTTGTGATAAAAATGTTATTATATGCTTTCTTCTCTTGAAACTTTTCAAAATGGAACCCATACGAGGGAATTGAAAATATCTGTCTTATGTCTATTAGCATCAGGCGATGACATATTAATTTTGTGATATTTATTTATTTTTTTAATACAAATCATAATATACAAAACAAATATTACAACAAATTAATATATTTATTATAATATTTGTCTACATCAGCAGAGCGTGTGACGAATTTACTCCCATTTGAAGCCTATTCTTCCGAAATTTATTCTCAGAATGAAGAATTCAAGAGTTTGAGGCCAGGTCTGATATATCCTGATAAAATAAAATCTTCCATCCGTCTTATACATTCCCCCTTCCGATTTCCTGAGGGCGGAAAAAAGTTATTTGATATTTCCTCCTGACTTACAATGAAGCAATAATAAAATTTTTAATGTGAAACTGGCCTTCTTATTAGATATCGGACATGCCAGCTTGTCAGAGGGGGAGTAGGGGGGGGGGGGGAGAAAAAGAAAATTGAATATCCAAACATTAATATTTATCGGTGAGGAAGTACTAAATGAAATTACGGACGTCAGTCATTCTTCTTATCTAAAGGAAAATTTATGGAAGTATAACGAAATCGTTCCACCCATTCCAATAATTCTCTTCAAAGTAATTTTGTTTTATATTTTAAAAATATTAATATTCTTATAAGAATTTTATTGTATTAATTTTAAATTAAATTATTTTATTTTTAAATAAGTTATTGTTTTAAAATAAATATTGCTTTTCACATTTAGTTGCCAGCAGTAATATTATTTTTTTGTTACATTAATTATTCTTGAGCAGGGATTGTCTATCGGGAGGTATGGGGGTCATTAAATATTCCTGTACACGGGAATTAGTGTAAAAGATGTTAATGCAGTTTGTCTAAAGAAGACGTAAACTTTCGGTCTTTATAATCCTTTTGCAACTGCTAATGTTATAAGTGTTGACTTGTTCTGGCTTTTAGATGTGTATAGTATGTTATTTTGTCTTAGTAAGAAACCTTTGTTAACAGGTGCCTATATTTGATGATTATCATGAGGTAATTGAGTGATATCAATTACATGAAGTAAAATCTAATAATAAAATATAAATATTCTATCTATAAAAAGTCCGTCACGCAGGGGCTGCGTAAACTAAGCAGATTTCCCACGTGAAGTTTTACTCTCATCCGTTATCCGCCCCGATTTCATAAAAATGCAAATAACTCGGTTAATATTCAAGATAGAGAATAAATGTATATGACAATATTTATAGTAAATGTAATTTCCAATACGATTGATTCTATACAATTTTTCGATCCGATGTATAGTAACGGACATATTTCGAATTTTAGAAAATCCTCCCCTCTAAACTCCCCCTCCCACTGGTCCGATTTCAGCCATTAACGAACTTGATCTTTCTTTACATAAAACTACTAAATATCCAGTTTGGTAACGATCAAACAAAAATTGCGACCGCTAGAGCGGTAACAGACATATATATATATATATATATATATATATATATATATATATATATATATATATATATATAACCAGTCTTGAACGGACCTCATTTTCGTCATCTACTAGGTAGGATCGATGGACATTTGAAGAAAAATTTCGAAAATTCCGTCATGAGTACAACCTCAATAGCTGATTTCCCTTAAGGGAAATCTGCTAAAACATTTATGGAATAACACTCGCAGATCATTAAACGTAGTTCATTTATTAACAAGATTAATTATGAATCATATTTTAACCAGACCCACTAATATTTTGCCCTTCCTCTAAACTCTTCCAAGTTAAGCTATTAATAATTCTAAACTTTTTGTTTCTGTTATTTTGAATGATGTCTGTCAAACCACCAAAACAATAATTAAGAAACAGAAACTAAAAAAAAACTATTTATTTATTTATTATTTATTCATACAATAATCGCATTTCGCAACTGGGGCGATTTAGCAACGAATCAGTTATTTAACATATAACATTATTATATTTACGTAAGTATGCTCATTTCTGCAAATATTGCCCTACATTATAATTTTTAGAAAATGTTGTTATGTTTCAAATAGTGTAATACGCGGTCTATATACGGGCAATAGTCATGTAGTAATCCAGTCAAAGTGTATAGTAGGTCTATGTGAGTCCTTAAATAGCAGTCAGTAAGTATATGTTTTATAGTAAGCCTACAGTTAAAGTGTTGGCAGTAGAGTTCGTCTTCTCCAGTAAGTAGGTAAGTGTGAGTTAGTCGTCAATGGCTAATTCTCAACCTCGTTAGAACTACTTCTTCTCTTCTAATTAGCCTCTTTGAGAAAGGCCATTCACCAAGTGTATGATTTAGTTCTCGAAGTTTGTTATCAGTCGTGGTAAACCAAGTTTTCTGCCATGAGTTGAGTATCATATGTTTTGGTTGGGCTTGAATATTAAAGAAGTCTAGATCTATCTTATTAAAAAAAGACTAGAACTCAGTATAAGAAATTAAAAAAACACCTTTGTCGATAATACGGATAAATGGGTTCACTGTTCAAGGACCAATACACAAGCATGCAAATAAATGACATTTGCATTGTCTTATGTTATAATGGCTTTAAAGTTTATCAATTTTATTCACAATATGATTATTCAGATCCTCATTAACTATATGAGGTTCTGAATAATCATATTTGAACTCATTTACTGTCTATCTCTAATGAAGATCATGCTTTTACTTGTATAAAAACAATGTAATAAGAAAGAAGGCTTTGACATTTATACTACTCTATGTTTAAGCTAAACTGTTTACATTTCAATGATTATAAAAAAATGAATTTTAGAAATAATTCTAAATATTTTCCAGCAATAAACAAACAGTAATTACATTAAATATAAATATATTTATGTATATGCATATATATATATATATATATATATATATATATATATATATATATATTCTATTTTGAGGCTGCATCACTAGGGAGTATTATCATTGTGAGAACCTCGGCTGTCTGTTCCAGCGGTTGAAATTTTTGTGTTCTGCAAATTTTCGATGGAAATGAGTCCATCTTCGTCAGGCAATTAATTTAATTTAATTTGAACAGCTACTTCAATCATATGGTTTGGATTTTATTTTAATATGGTTTTTCACGTGACAGAGAGAGTGACACCGTCCACGCCGTTTATCGTATTCGTTCTCTTGTTAATTTCTATAGCTTGTAAGACCAATATTTTACCGAGATGATCCTCTCTGTGTAAAACTTTGGTCTCATTGAGTTTAATTTGGTGAAAACAAATACTGGCGTGTCTAGCTATGGCGGAGGTCTTTGTTCTCTGGTGTTTCAGATCACATGGCTGACTCTTGTCGCAGTCTTTTTTCCAGTCTGTCCCACATAAACTTTACCGCAATCTCATTGTATCATGTAAACACCACTATCTTGTAAAATTTGGCTGTCTTTTGGACTTTTTAAATATTCACTGACTATTTTGTGGGGTTTAAATAGTGCCCGTAAATTATTTTTCAATTTTATGGCCATTATAATGATTTTGTATGTTGTAGGCCTAGAAAAAGGTAAACATTTATCTACAAAGATGATGTTACAATATCTGAGGGGCTACGCAACCGACAACCACACACAAAAAAAAGAAATCATGAATGAGTCCCGGGTTAGTCTGAATTCTGAAGACAACGAATGGAGATATGGACTTCATACATTAAGGATATGCCGAGAATATAAAATTGTCAAATGAGAAGGATTGTTTCCAGGAGTAACATGGGAGAGCCCAGTAGACAGCCCGGCATATGGTGTGATGAAGAGAGGACCGATATTGGCTGGGAGGGAATAGATTACCCCCACCAAGTGCTACATATTAAATCATCCTTAATGTCCACTTTGTTACGCCAAAAATCTTTTAGCCCGCTCTTTTCAATATTGGGCTATTCTCACGGGGGGGGGGGGCTATATCCTTACCACAACTATTACAAATGGTCTTCCTTCTTCCAACTATGCCTTCTTGGCCTCACTCCTCGTATCCGACCAACGAAAAAGTCTGTCACGCAGGGGCTGCGTTAACTAAGCAGATTTCCCAAGTGTGTCACGTTTTTGCATTTATCTCAAAGATTAAAAGTTCAATGAGAACAATATTTGGTATTTAAGATTCCAATAAAATGTTTCGCAACATAATAACATAAGAATATTGTTAATATGAGATGAGTAGGAGTGGGGGTTTACTGAAGACCGAAAACTAAAAAAATGCAAATATCTCAGTTAATAATCAAGATAGTGAAAGACTGTACATTAGAACATTTATAGAACATTAAATTTTCAATAAGATTGGTTCTATACGATCTTTCGATCCGACGCATAATAACGGAGATATTAAGAAAATTTTCAAAATTCTCCCCCTCTAAACCCCTCCCCCCCTCCCACTGGTCCGATTTCAGTCGTTAACGAACTTGATCTTTCTTTTCGTATAAAACGATTATATAACAGACAAATACATATATATATATATATATATATATATATATATATATATATATATATATATATATATATACATACAGTTTTGAACAGACCTCATTTTCGTCATCTCCTGGGTAAGATCGATGGACATTTGAAGAAAAATGTCGAAAATCACGTCATGAGTACGACCTCAATAGCTGATTTCCCTTAAGGGAAACAAGGAAGACCGAAGTTATTGAGTGTCTTATAAACATTAATATGACACAACTAACACGATTAATCATTAATTATCATTCATCTAGACTATTTCTCTGGATGGAATCATAAAAATCTCATTGTTCATATTAATAACTGCACAAAAACTTGGCAAATGTATACAGTAACGAACGAACTGCCTGGTACAGAACAACCATAAAAGACATTTCAAATAAAATATAAATGCCATTAAGTAGCCTCTGGCGGTGTGTACATCTTATTAGCAAATTTCTCTTAAGATAATTAATATTAGTGAGTATGTATTGTTTGAATTGACAGAAAGTGATGTCCGTGCAAATTCGTGCCTGAGTGCTTATCATTTAATGTTCTAAGGGTCCCAGTATTTTTTTTCATTTATAACAAACTCACTATTTTGCATACAACTAGGTGTCAAGTTTTTTATATGTGCTTAAATAAAAAAAAATTGTTTTAATCAAATACAAATGTGTGTACACACACACACACACACACACAATATTTGTGTGTGTATGCGTGTGCTGTCGCTGATTATATTTAATTGGTTCTTCTATAAAATATTCTATGAAAATACTATTATATCCCTTAGGGTGAATCAAACGAAACATATCCCATCGCATTATAGATGTTTTTGTCGCCAACATGAAAAATTATCTTGAGAGGAATCAGCCAAGAAAGAAACGAATCATACAAATTCCTACTTTGAAGGCTAGCATTTTAAGAAATTATTGATTGTTAATTACAATTATTGATTATTAACTAATGGTTTGGCTCTTAAGGCAAATAGTATACTTACATATAATTTCTGTTTTTCAGTGTTGGGAGCACTGTGGACTGCTCAGCAAGAATAACGCATCCAAAAAGTCACTCTGCGAGGACGGCAAATGCGTAAGTTAGATGATCATTTTTATGAACTAAAACATTTACATGTATTAAAAAGCATTTAAGTAAAACTCTTATATTGATTTTATTGTTTGTTTTATTTGTTGGGTTCAAAACATATACTACTTTTTCTTATTCATAGACGTCATAAATCAAGAAATCATAATTTTATTCTTTTAAAAAGACATATAATTAGTATTCACTGCAGACTTATACATAAATAGCTACAATTTTCGGAAATAGAACACTATACGGACAACTAAAACCAATAAAACGTAAATTAACCTGTAAATAACGGCATAAATTCGCCATACCATCGAGAAATACCAATGAACCAACCATTGGCAATTCAGTCACGGCAAAGTATCGAAAATGCTATCAACTTTCTTATAGTTAATAAAATCAAACTACCAACAAATTTGTTCCATAATACATATCAACTTCGGAGGTAGAACAATGAAATATAACATGACACACAGAAATAACCTTCTGATTCTCTAATAACTCAAAAATATGTCCTCCAATTTTATGACAATCCAATTTTATTAGGTACATTAAAAATTTAAAGGCAAGCTCACATTAAGTAAGCTGAAGTTCAGACAGATGTTATTCCAAAAGTATTTAGAAATAAGAAATTTTTGTTATCGAACTGAAGTCTAAGAAAAGCTACAACTTTTATGATATTTTATGTTGAACAACAACGCTTCAAATGAGCTTTAAAACAATTTTACTGCTGTTAAAAAAACGTGAGATTTTTAGAACAGAGTAGAAAAGTTATTTTGCAACTTATAACAAACATATCATAATAAGGTGTAAACGTAAACAACAATTTTTGTCTTTCCTGTTTTTTGTTTTTTTTTAAATGTGTCCTGAGGAATGTAAGAACGTAACCTTAATCAAATGTTTTAAAAATGGATTTGAAACAACTATTTTTATCAATTCGTATTTTTTAAGGATTTAACTGACTATTTGAAAGTAACCTGAAGTCAAAAATGTATAATAAAACATTTTTTTCGCAATATCATTTTTTTTTTCTCAAGGTTTTGAAACAAATCAAATATTTCGAAACGTGAAAATACAGGAGAATAACTCAACTTACTTTACCAATTACCATCTACTTAGAAAATTTAGACAAAATAATTTATTTCGCATCATAACTAAATCGAACATTAAATAAACACTATAAAGTTCCATGATTTTAAACAAAAAAAAAATAAAAAATCAATAATTATTATAAAACAAAATTGATATGAGTTATCATAATAAATTTATAAACTGACTTATTCTACTTTTGGGAAGTCAGTTAAGTTAAACTCCGTCGAAGGATAAAAAAAAAGTGTTGGGGTGGAAATTGAAAAAAAGGATATCCTCCCCGTTTCTCATTTCTACAACCCTCCGCTGGCTATCTCGACAAAATTTAATTACAGCTAATCCTTTCCCGGTTTTTTCAGCTTTAATTCAGACGCAGCGATTCGAATTAGATGGAGCCGAAGGGGCTTAAAGCCTCTAACGGGGCTTAAATAATTAGAGAGAACAGCGCTAAGTCCGGGCTTAGCAATAAATATCTACCTAGCTACCGTCACTAATCCTCTGGCCCAGTATAACAAGGCTATTTGTTGCCCTTCTCTCACTAACGCACTTACAATGCAGTAATGAAGCAGTAGTATGGTCATCTGCTGAATCTCTGAGACCTCTTAGGCTCACAGCATTGGTAACATGGCTCAAAGCCAACCACAAGGTTTTGTATCGGTTTTGACGTTTTACCACTTGAGGATACCGTTGATTTCGTTGAATCTACAAGCTAAACCTAGTAGTTGTCCCCATTAGCTGGAATTTCCGATTTCCATTGAAAATAAGAAAAGGAAGAGGGTACTGAGGAGTTTCAGTTGTTTTCTGTTGCCTTCTACATGAGGCTATCCAGCGATAATTCATTTTCAGGCAAGAATAGTTAGGAAGTCGTCCTTCCTTAGTATGTGACCTGCAGGACATTGGTTAATGTTACATGAACGAACAAGAGAGCTATAATGTAAATAGCACCTTCGCGTCCCAATGTCATGGTGCCATTCAAAAATGAGACAAGAAGCTTGTATATGAATGATATATAAAATATATAGGAGAACCCATTCTACACACATCCCGCTGAAAAGAAATAAAGAGAATTTTTCTCTGCTTTTTGCTGATTGGTTGACGCTTCGTATGAGACTATGCATGTAGAAAAATGCATTCCTTTTACAAATAATTACTTTTTTTTATTTATATATTTACTTAAATGAGTTCCGCAACACCGGTGATTTATTCATAATTCTATTGTCCACAAAAAAGCGAATAGGAAAAAAAAAGAAAGGAAACGGAAAAGGTGTGAACTATAGTAGTTTTTGATACGGTTAATTGGAATACCAGTTTTATATGAAACAAACAATATTGTATATGGAAACATCAGGGTGGTGAAAATAATATAAATGAAAATGTAAGTATTGACGGGAGGGGAGGAGAAAGAAAACAAATAATAATAAAAAAATAAGGAAAAAAGAAAAACAAAAAAATTAATATATAAAAAAAAATAGTACTAAGCAATTAGCTTTAAATAAATTAATTCTATGAACATTTTTGTTATGTTGATGTTTTTTGAAGTAATCATTTTTTTTTGGGGGTTCATTCAAAAATACTTTTGCGTTATTTGGTTTTCCTTCTTTTTTTTCAGAATCCATTCCTTTTCCTGTAGACTTGTTTCAAAGATAATGTTGGTCGCTACAACTTTTATGTCGCAGCATTTTTCAATAATAAGTTCCACTACTGAAATAAAGATTTGTATGTTTTACGGCTAAACGACACGTCAAATCGAAAAAATTCACCGATATAAACTCGTTTTAGAATTTGATTTTCTATAAGAATCCATAAAAAGTATGGCATTCCATTGGAAATTCCAAAGGTATGGTCGCTAGAAGATTATGAGGTTGAATATGGTCTGAAATGATTCTTCAGGGGTCACAATTATGGTACACTAAGTCCTCAGCCTTTAATACAATTGACGATTTTAATAGGGGTGACACGGGAACGAGACACACTGTATATATCAAGTAAAATTGAAATTTATTTTTGAGAAACACTTTATATTCATATTATAGATATCTGAAAGAAAAGAATTTATGAAGAATTTATGTTAATAAACGCAAATATGTTCCTGAAGATAATTCTTTGCTACTAGATGCTTGCAATAATTATTTCAACAGATCTAATGAAGGAACAAATATGCCTTAGAAAGCATTTGCATAAGACTACAATACAATGTTTGCTCATAGCAATAAGCTTTGCTGGAACGTGTCGAAGCAAATAGCAAGCTGACTGCTTGATTCAAGACATCCTGCAGCAAACGACCTCTTTCCATTTGGCACTCGAAACCTTTTCCAATGGCTGACTCAAGGGAAGAAGATTTGCCGTGATTTAGCGTCACCATCGACACGCCCACCGTATGTTAAGCCCTCCTCACATATCCATAGTTATACTCCCCCTCCAATATAAATCATGGTTTACTTTTTCTACTAGGTTAGGGCCAAGGGGATTTATTTATCTGAATTCCTGACATTATTCCATCGCGGTAAAATATACCAGCAACATATGTCACACATACACGCATTAGGAAAACCCCCCAGAACAAACATTTTCAAGCAAACAAACAGTCCAAACATACACAGAGCATTGGCGTAAATATTTTTAAAAGGGAGGCCTTGTTGACAGTTTATATTAGAAAGCTTACACTATTTTACTTCGTTTGTTTTTTTTTTAATTATTTATTCGTTAATTTGCAACAAGATATTTAAATATTACAAGCAAATGATATGATACTAAGAATGGTTTGAATATTGTCTTGAGATAGGGAGTTGTCCATAGACAGTACCCACAGTGAAGGGAACATTGGGTTGTATTATAGAGTTAAACTGTGCACTACACTAGAAGATCTCTTGGCCACATACGCTTCAGACGTCGCCTTGGGTTTTCTGGAATATGGGTAGATGAAAGTGATTCCACTAAAGGATTAGGATGTGCGAGAGTGGAATTTATGATATCGGGATTTGGCGAGGGTATGGACAAAAGGAATGTTGAGGTCGTTATGGAGAATTTTACTTTTCTAAAACGCAATCTGAAAGTTTTACAATGTGTACTTCAGAATGACCAACTATTATTGGTTAAGCTGAAGCATGTATAACCAAGAATAAAATGTTTTACGATTTTTTCCCCGTTGACAGGAATAAAGGAAATGTTCCTGAAACTAATCTCTTCACGCCTCAGATTAAGGTTGAATTAATTACTGAGATATGTAAATGCAGTTAAATTGATGAAATAAATTAAACATAAACTTCGGCCTTTTTTTAGGAATACAGACGTTAGATTCTGGGGCTACATACATGATTATTATTTTATTTATTTGTTTGTTTATTTATTTGGAGCTCCACAACTGTGGCGATGCTGCTCAGAGAAAAAAAACTGTATAAAATTAAAAAACGAAACAAAATTAATTTAACCCGAAAATAAAACAACATAACAGAAATTGAGCACAGAAAACAGAGATGCCACAGAAAACAAAAATTGAAAACTAAAGACAAAAATGCAACACAAAACATAAATTTAACAGGAAAACAAACATGCAAAACAAGACTGAGATGGAAACCAAAAACAGTAAGGGAACACATAACAGAAACACATATGTGATTAAAACATAATTAATTAGTTCAATTCTTCCAATGTTTGATTTTTACCGGACACCAAACTTTTTTTGTCAATGTATTGTAATGCTTCGGATTACTACCAAAAAAAATCCATTTCTAGCAAAAGGGTATATTTTTAACAAAGAAAATGAACTTCCCTATTGAAATGGGTGCTTATTCAGGCCAACCTTCTTATCTGTAATTGAAGATCATTTTTTTAAATGCAGATGTTTTTTTTACTTAAGTACTAGATAAAGTTTAACTTAATTTTTATATTCACAATCTTATTTTAGTAGACATGTTTACTATTTTTTTCTTCTTCAATCCGTAGTCTTGTTGAGTCCAGGCTACTGTCACCTCTTAATCCCAAAAAGAGCACTTCACTACTGCCCTTGATGCTGAAGATTTCTCTATAAACAGTTATGCAGTCTAAGCCAGAGTATCAGAATGACCCAATTGAACAATTATTTCTAAGACACAAATGTACAGACGAATAAATAAATTCCTCATTTGTAATATAAAAGAGCAAATGCTAATTTACCTGTCCATCCCCATACCTGAAAGACCCCCTCCGACATACAGAACAGGAACAAATCGAAAAGCAAATAAGATTAAACCCGGGCCGAGGAAGGCTGGAGAATGACTGTAGCCAGTACAAATAGAGAAAATTCCAAGGATTCACTCCGCTGACAGGGACCAATTACTCGAGAGGATTACCCCGGCGCGTGGGCTGCTATCGATGATCACAGTTCCCCGTGGGTGGTGATAGAATCACCTGTAACAGCTACCTAATAACATCACCCTGTTATTTATATCTTGTAAGTATTAGCAGCATCTTACCTCACTAACAGTCACAAAATCTCTCCGTATTAACACTATCCTACACAAATTGATGGGAAGCGATTTGGATAACAGATATAATCCAAATTACAGTTCATTATAGTTTCTTAAAATAAAAAGACGTGTTTACATAAAGATACTCTCTACGCGATACTATAGTCCTTGTAGAACCTCTGTTTCTGACAACTTTTTGGACTATTCGTCGTGTCCTCTAATAAGCCTCTTCAATTACTTACGTCTAGGTTGGAAGGTTCGCCTTCTGTCATATATTCATCTACCAGTATTGCTTCAAGCTCTATATTTTACCTTAAGGAGTAAGATATGTTCTGAAAATTGAAAAATATATCATAAAATTTGACTCAATTAAATATTTTTAGAATTATTTTATTATTTAGAATATTCTAAATAATTTTAGTTTATTTGTATTGAAATAGTGAAAAACTAAAGTCGTTCCCTAACGTCTGTAGCTAATTAGAAAGACCAATAGCTCGTTATTACAACATGATTCATCACAAATGATGTGTCTGAAAATTATTTATTCTTATTTTTCAATAATGTGCCATTATATTCGTCAATATATTTTATTTTACTTTTTACATAATACATTTATACGGATTAGGCTTCTTTTGTGTTTCTCACTAGGTCAATTCCCATTCATTTATTTTTCTTAAACCCATAACTTTAATATAATAAAGCACATACAACCCTTAAGCCAACAAGATATATATTTGGGGCTCAGGTTAGCCACTTGGTAAACCTAGAGTCGTAAATTGGATTCCCACATGAAGAATAGGAATGTATTTAGTGACCAACTAATTAAATAAGATCCTTAGTCTCACCCTATCTAGAAATGATTGGTAACCTATAGATAAGCCGTCCCAATTAGTCATAGTAGCACAACGTGGACGCAAATAAATAACTTCTTTTTTGCTTAATATTATTTTTAAAATAATCTATCTCAGTTGTTGGTTAGCCGTTGGCTATTGAATGATAGTAGAGGATGGTTGGGTATCGGCTATACAAATTCTCAATTGTTCAAACAAATGCAAATATCTCGGTTAATATTCAAGATACAGAATAAATCTATAGAACAATATTTATAGTAAATTTAATTTGCAATAAGATTGGTTTTATACACTTTTTCGATCCGACGCATAACAACGGAGATATTTGGAATTTTCAAAAATCCCCCCTCCCACTGGTCCGATTTCAGAAATTAACGAATTTGACCTTTCTTTTTACATTAAACGCTTAAATATGAAGTTTGGTAACGATCAAACAAACATTGCGACCGCTAGAGCGTTAACAGATATATATATATATATATATTTATAATTTTGAACGGAACTCATTTTCGTCATCTCCTGGATAGGATCGATGGACATTTGAGGAAATTTTTCAAAACTCGCGTCATAAGTACGACCTCAATAGCTGATTTCCCTTAAGGGAAATCTGCTAATAGAGAATCTATATTTCATTCAAGATGTAATTTTCACTGAGCGCAGGAGTTATTTTCCTCCCTGCTCCTCCTCTACTACAATTGCTCTGATGAAGGGAACTAATGGTGCCCGAAACTGCCAGCATTCAATAAACTCCTCTATTTGATAATTAAGAATTTGTACAGCTGATACCCAGCCATTATCTACTATTGTTTTTAAAATAAATACGTATATCACTTATTTTTAACCGATAATTTTTATTTTCAGTCAGAAGGCTGCGAAGTTGCTTGCGGTTTCTTCAGGTCTAAAAGACAGCTGCCAAAGGAGAGGCTGATATTCGCGACGGAGCCAGTCCTGAACGAAGACACTCTAGAGTGGGGCCCAGTTCCTAACGCCACACTCTACAGCGTCAGCCTGGTCTATCTCAACAGGACTATGTTCAACATTGCTCAGGTAGTTATACAGATTAACGCTTCATTCATGTCACTCCATACCTAAACCCATTCATCTTTAGCGGCAGACTAACCTCAGGCAATGCACGAGGTACATTAATTTGCAGGTACTATACACAAATGGACTGTCTACTGTAAATCACTATTAACTCTACTGAGACGGATAGGGGTAGCTAGCTCTCTAACGATCATGACCTTCATTTGGGGGCCCTTTTCGTGTTGAGGACTTAGGTCTCAAGTGAGGGCATAACCTTATCTTTTCTTTTAGTAAGTTTCCCTTTATTTATGGACCATCCAGTTTATAAAAATAGCAATAATCGCGAATCTACTCTGGATGGCTAAAGATCTTCAAGGTTTAAAATGCCAAAAGAAAATAAAAAAATAATATATATATATATATATATATATATATATATATATATATATATATATATATATATCATTGACTTTTTAGTGCTATCAAGTGCTACGAAATGAAATTTACTTATTTCCATTAATTGTTTTAAAAGATATAACAGGATACATCGAAATTTTCTTTTTCTTCTAAAGTAATGTTACTAATATAATGTGAATTAATTTCTTTTATAGTATTTAATAGCGAGCGTATACTCGTTATAAAACGATCTCAAAGTCATTTTATGATAAAAATGAATTATAACTTTAATAATCGTATATAATAAATTAATTTTCCTAACAACCCTAATAGTTCTGCATGAATTTTTACATTTAGATTAGACTAGTTACTAGTATTAGGTTTAATAAAGGGTGACATAGATTATAAAGGATGAGAAATGTTTTCACCTTAAAGAGACAATATAACTGATCATAAATTACTCCTTGATCTGTTTTTGTGACATATCTGTAGTAGTTTTATTTAATTTTTGACGGTATTCATCTTTGGTATAAAAACATCCTTCAGACACGAAATTCTTTAACTTATTTTTAATCAAAAAATATTTTTATACATTTAACACATTAGGGTAGAGTGGTTAAGTTTTATAACTGATAATGGTATGCTTTTTTTCAAAATATTTATGACTCCCATATGGGGGTATGAAGCAAGTTCTTGTATGTTCTTTTACGATTATGAGTGATTTTTGTAAAATAAGTTCATGTTTTGTTTCACCAACAGTTTTGCTTGGTACATAATGAAGGAAAAGAAATTATTTCTGACTCTTTAAAGAGAGGCCGACAGGAGTCTTTTGACTTTCTATTCAGAATAAACTTCTTCTGCAATTTAAATATTAAAATATGATTTTACGGCATAACCAATGCATAGTGCCTTACATTAACGGACACTATTATTGATATAATAACCAAAGTACGTTAGTAATAGAGTTTCTATCGGAATATATTTCAAAACGAATTTTAATAAGGTACAAAGCGATTTTAGTTTCTCACTTAGTTCTTCAAAGTGGCTTAACCATTATACGTTTTGGTCAATCGTAAAAACTTGGATCATAGGAACTGATAGAATGTTTAGATTTTTCTTACATGGAATCCCATAAATTGTGAGCAATGCTTGTTGAAATCTAGAATAGTTGACGCAGCACCTGAGTGACAGTGCTGGCCAGTTTTAAAGAGTACATTCTTTGTCTGTATACAACATCTGTGACTATGAAGTGATCCAACTACAGAATATAATGGGTAAATCTGTTAGGTAATGTTAAAGAGATAGATTTTTCTATAAAAGGCCTAGAGGTTAGCGTGCAGCCCGCCATGGATGTAGAAGGCCTTTCTTTTTAATATTCCGCGATCGAGGCAGCACGAACATGAGCAATTTAGCCCTGTCCTCAGCCATTTAGGGCATCCATTAATGTCTTCCCCTCCCTTTCATCCCCACCACTCATTGTCCCAAGGGCTCCTGTCTCTCTAATAGACCAACTTGAGGAGCTTCTCTCTAAGTAATTGTGTTTCCACCAATCAGCGTGTGTCTCTTCCAAGCGGAACATCTGTTTTCCTTTCCATGTCACTCGCCTTGATTAACCTGTTTCCACGAAGTCATCTTTCACGTTGAAAACAAAGTGGATTTCAAACAATGTCTCTCGTCTTAATCTTATTCGAAAAGTCCAATTCACACGCACTGCGACCGTGTAAGCTAATTATTAGAATAATACTGTCAATATATGTCTAGTAAAACTATTTGAGAGGCGATTGACCACACTAATCATGTTAGTCACTGCGATTGACAAGGCAAGGCTCCTCCGTATACTGAACCCCTAACTTCTTGATCTGGAAGTGGAGGGGTATTATGAGTTTAAATTTATAAAATATGGTGGCTGCAAGACGATATATGAAACAAATTTGCAACTACAAAATATTGTAGGTAGGATGAAAGAATTGGCTACGCTTTCGCTGTAACAATTTATTTAAACGGCAGAACGCATCATTGTCAGTGCCCTGTTGACACACAAAAACAATAATTACTTATCTCTATTAAAATATTTTAGGTAAGGGATAAAACCTTAAAAAAAAAAAAAGATTTTGCCCCTTATCTAAAATATTTTAATAGAGATAATTAATTATTGTTTTTGTGTGCCAACAGGGCACTGACAATGATGCACTGCATCGAAAGCTCTCTGCCGTTTTAATAAATTGTTATAATGGAAGCGTATCAAATTCTTTCATCCTACCTACAAAAGAAGCCACTTCCACCTGTCAGAATACCAACCAACCAACAGAAAATATTGATTTCCCTTGAGCTACTCATCAGTTAATGATCCAAATTGTATAAATTGGTACTTGCCATTATTATTGTTTAATTTTTAAAAATTTTAACAGTTACCTAGCCATTTCTACTATTTGTTAATATTGCTCCTTTCACCTTATTAGCAGATTTCCCTTAAGGGAAATCAGCTATTGAGGTCGTACTCATGACGCGAGTTTTGAAAAATTTCCTCAAATGTCCATCAATCCTACCCTGGAGATGATGAAAATGAGGTCCGTTCAAAATTACATATATATATTTGTCTGTTAACACTCTAGCGGTCGCATTTTTGTTTGATCGTTACCAAACTTCATATTTAAGCGTATTACGTAAAAAGAAAGATCAACTTCGTTAATGGCTGAAATCGTACCAGTAGGAGGGGGGGGATTTAGAGGGGGGATTTTTGAAAATTCGAAATATCTCCATTATTATGCGTCGGATCGAAAAATTGTATAGAATCAATCTTATTGCAAATTAAATTTACTATAAATATTGTTCTATACATTTATTCTGTATCTTGAATATTAACCGAGATATTTGCATTTGTATGCATGTATGTGGTCGGCAGGATTCGGCAATGTTCGGGACTCTCCGCTGAGAGCAAGTGCGGGCCGTTTCGGTAACTATTCGTCCCTCGTGAATTGGATTAGAGATTCCTTACTACTACTGTTGTTATTTGGCGGATTTCTCTATTGTAAAACTTCACGTGAGAAATCTGCTTAGTTTACGCAGCCCCTGCGTGACAGACTTTTAATATTACTGAGCAAACTGTTTTGAATATGAACTTTATTCTTTCTTCTTCAAAGACATTTTTATTACAATATGGTACCTGATAATGATGTATATAAGGTATACATGATTCTGATTTAGATGACCTCTGATGTTATCAACAGAGGTATTAGATTTACGTTCATTCTCTGTACTTCGTAGATGTAGCGGCGAGGTACTCGCAAACGTGATAAATAACCTTGGCAGTTAGTCCACGAACTGTGTTCGCGAGTACATCGTTCCTATTGAAAAGGTGCTATATATTAGCGAGCTTAAGGAAACTCATCTCCGGCATTCGGGTTGTGTTACCACCTTATGGTTATAGCGCCATTTATGAGCAGTGACTAAAGAAGTCTGAAACCGTATTTAATTCGTTTTGCAAACAACTTTTTTGTCACGTTATTTTTATGAATATATTTCATTAAGTTCAAACCACCCCTGTCTTTTGACTCACACGCCTTTCACAGATAAATATAAACATAAGTGTAAATACGGGGACGTGAAATCTTAAAAATATCAAGTGAAGTGTAGCCTTACAAAGAATAACGTACACATTATTCGGTTCCAACAGTTAGAGTAGGTACGAAACAATATGGATATGTATATGGAAAAGATATTTAAATGGACCTCAATTTCTTTACTTTCCAGATAGGATCGCTGGACACTTATAAATAATATTGAATAAATAATGTGATAATTGCGTTGTGGTACTCAAATTTAATCATTGCCAATTATATTTTACCGTAAGATGTAAGTTTTTAATGATGATTTTGAATGCGTTTTTGGCCTGTAAGTAAAGCAGAAAGATGCAGACCCCAAGAAAGCCGGCATTAGCAAGAGGCTTACAAATTAACTGTTGATCTGCCTGGCGAACGACAGCCCCTTATTGTCTAAACACAGAGGTTGCTACGTGAACAAATTTCGATACGGCTGATAATTGTGAAGATTCTCGGTTGGTAGAGTTTCGTGAGAGGTGTTCGTGAGGGGCTGGCTGCTACCCCTCCGATCACGACACCATACTTCATCCGGCATCAGGCCCTTTTCTCATCAGCTCCATCAACACCCGCTAAGCTTGGCCAAATGATACTCCTTTCTACCTCTCAACAGCATCCAACGAGGGAGATACTTTTGGTGCTCATGGTCATGCTCCTCGACAGTGGCTAAGAATAATTCGTGCACATAGAAACAAGAACAGTAGAAGACACCAGCTTACAAACTTTCCAACAAAAATATTAGATTACAGAAAATAAAGTCCGTCGCATAGGGGCTGCGTAAACTAAGCAGACTTCCAACGTGAATTTATACAATAGAGAAATCTGCCTATTAATAACAGTAGTAGTAACGAATCTCTAAACCAATTCACGAGGGACGAACAGTTAGGAAAAGGGCCGAACTAGCTTTCGGCGGAAAGTCCGGAATATAGCCTACTTCTGACGACCACACACACACAATACAAATGAAAATATCTCGGTTAATATTCAAGATAGAGAATAAATCTATAGGACAATATTTGTAGGAAATTTAATTTTCAATAAGATTGATTCTATACAATTTTTCGATCCGACGCATAATAACGGAGATATTTCCAATTTTCCAAAATCCCCCCTAAACCCCCCCCCTCCCACTGGTCCGATGTACAGGAACATGACTTTCTTGTACTCCTATTAAATTGACTGTATAAAATGTTGGATTACATTTATAATAATTACACATTTGCCAGTTATACGGGATATCTCCATTCCAATTAATCAAATCAAAAAATGGTTTGGAACATAAATTGTTTGATAAACAAAATAGTCCATCAATCAGGGGCTGCATAAGCTAAGTAGGTTCCCCACGTGCTGGCGTTGCACACTATTAATCTCATTTCACCATATTTTCTCAATTTCTAATTAAAACTCCGATTGGGTAGAGTGAGGGTTTACTGAAGTCTAAAAATAATAAAATACTATAAGGAAATTAGCTATAGAGGTTGTACTCATTATGTGATTTTTGAAAAAATTTCCTCAAATGTCCTTCGATATCTTAGCTTGATGACGAAAATGAGGCCCTTTCAAAACTATATATTCTGTTGACACTCTAGTGTCCTCAATTTAATATTTGATTGATACCAAACTCGGCATATAAACTTTTATGTAAAACTAAAAATACAGTTCGTTAATCTGGGTAGTTTAAGCAGCCTCAGCGTGACGGACTATTCTCGATCCGACTCAATAACGGAGATATTTCGAATTTTCAATATTCCCCGTCTAAGTCCCCCCCCCCTCATATTTCAGCCGTTAACGAACTCTAACTTTAGTTTTGCATAGAACGGTTAAATGTTGAGTTTGTTAACGACCCAAAAAAAGATTGCAACCGCTAGAGGGTTACCAGAAATACATTTATGAATGGACCTCATTTTTACTTCCTGGTTTGGATTGATGGGCATTTCAAGAAACTCTTCAAAAATTGCGTCGTGAGTACAACCTCAAAAGCTGATTTCCCCCATGGCGAATCGGCTAAAAGACCCTATTCAAGCATTGTGCATCTCAAATAGCTATGAAGCAATTATTTTTTGGTTTACTCCAAGTCCCCTCCCCTTAAGTAGCATTCGATCATAATGTTAGATGTTACAATAATTATAAATTTGACATTTCAACATTCTAAGTCTATAAATGTTTGAGTGTGGGGATCATGTTAGCCTTGTGAGTTAAAGCGTTAGCCTTCATCTCACATGGTAAACCTCGAGTGGTGAGTTCGATTCTTGCCTGGACAATAGGAATTTATTTAGTGGCGGAATTCATTAAATAAAATCCTTAGTCTCACCCTGGATAAAAAAGGGTGGTAACCTGTAGATAATCTGTCCCAATTAGCCTTAGTTGCAAAAACAGAACATTAATATAAATAAATGTTTTGAGTGTTATGCAACGACCATATCTCATGCCAACACTAATCAAAATAGATTTAGAGCAGGTCAATCGCAGTAATTCCTTTAAGTCTGAATACCTAACTTTTGCCCAATTATAATTCTGTAACTTCCACAAGAAGTAATAATGGAAAGTATAAATTGATCTTATCATTCCTAAGTGATGGAAACAAAAGTATATGTATAGTTTCAAGTTACAATCATTAGTTTATGTGCTTAGAATACAAAAGTATGAACATACGTTACGTGGAAGACAATAGACATTTAGAATTGCAATTCAATTAATCTCATTTCTGTTTTATATATTTTCTAAAAAATTCATTTGCCAATCACCATTGATTCAGGGCATAAACCAAATAAATAAGAAAATAAAATAAAAATATATCATTCTTATGTAGGGAAATGCAGTCTTTGCATACATTCAACATTTACTGTACCAACCAATGTTGTATCTCGCTATTAACATGCCTACCATTCATATTATTAATTGGTAACTAACTTGTCCCCTGATTACTGAGGTTTCTTCTACTTTTTTCGTCTTCGTTCTCATTGAGGCTCTTATAAGAATACTCCCCTGAATCTTAATGGAATATATATATATATATATATATATATATATATAGAGCAACACAAAAATATTGGTGGTCCTGTTTGTGCGTGCGCACAACAGTCAAGCACCTTGCCGCTGGAACTGTGAAGCGTACAGTTCCGTATAAAGATTTTTGTACCTTTTTTCATGAACTGGGGGATGGTTACTGCATTAAGCTTAAGGATTATATATTATACAAGTATAAGGAAAGAATTAAAGAAAAAAGGCTCATTATATTAAATGTTATAGATAATATCAAGTGGAAATTGGGGGTGCTGCAGTTCTACAGTGCCTATACGCGAGCTGCTACTGCTTTTGAGCACAGTTTAGTTCTTTTTAATTTTGTTAATTCGGTTCCATTCTCAAATTATTTTAATGTTCAAATAAACTGCCACAGTAGAAGAATTATTTTAGTCTTAATGTTGTATTTACTAACCATTAAATATTAAAAATTAATAATAAATAATATTACAGACTGTCTCGTGCAAACTGAAAATCCCTAAGCCACACCTCATGAAAGTTATAAGAATTGTTGTAATTGCTGTGAATAAATCAGGAGGACTAGGTCTCACTAATTTCAACTTGATCAGAAGGATAGTGAAGAAAAATGTGAGTTCAACTGCCACAAAAATAAAAGAAGCCTTAGACCCAACTTTATTACTTGGACTACCATCTGCCAGTTTGACTCCTGTAAGTATACTGTAAGTATGGCTAATAGACTCCTACCTCTTACCTGAAAGAGTATTTACAATTATCTATGAATACAGAATTCATAGTATTTCATAATTTTGTCACAGAGTTCCAACCAATACTTTATCCTTTCCTATTTTTCTCAAGATAGCAAAATAACATATCACGATTTATTTGGATTACATTAAGGAGTTATTTAAAGAATTACAAGTCAAAGGTTGCAAGTTTGAGTACTGGCTGGCCCCTACTTCCCAATACGGCTGGTCCCCGTGGGAAGTTATTACCCATTACCCCTTCATGTAGGGGAGGCCTACAGGTTGAAACACATCTGTAATAAGGGCTTAGGAAAAAAAGAAAAAAGAAAAGAATTATGATACATACTAGTTTTATTTCTATGCCTCTCTGTAAACAATGTTCCTAACAGAAGTCATTACATTACTTTCTTGAATAGCTTGTTCACAATTTGTTAAACTTAAAATTAATAAATATCTCTAAAATCTCTACAGCTTTTATACTTGTATTACACATGTACACACACATACACACACACACACACCTGAATACCCTGGTAGACTGATTAGGAGGCTGACTCGAATGGGTACACTCAAAAATGAGGATTTCTTCTATCCACCTCAAGCTAATCACCTCTGACTGGTGAAACAAAAAAAAATAATCAAATATGGGGCTCAGATGTGAGTTCAGGCGTTGGTCACATGGTAAACTTAGAGTGGTGTTTGCTTCCCGCCTGAGCAATAGTAATTTATTTAGTGGCGGACTCATTAAACAGAACCCTTAGTCCCAACCTGGCCAACCTGTAGGTATCCCGTCCTAATTAGCCATAGTAGCATAAAATGGATGTAAATAAATAAAATAATAATAATGAAAAAATTTCCTCATCATGTTTGGAGCCTTCATTATGGGTTTTTATGCAAGAGGTATTTCTAAACAATTAAATTTGTTTGAAATATTCCCTTAGGATTAAATAGATATAAAATAACTTTAAATATTTCTTATTCATGATCCATATCTTGTTTATTCAGGTATTTAGCTTATTCTGATCCTATTTGTTAGCAATACTAGGCATGTTCAAGAGATTAAGTGGCAAGATCAACTAATTTACTTCCCCTTGGTGCCTCTTATGGGCAAGACATAAATCGCACATTTAAAGTTGTGAGATTCTCTGGTGTAAACATTTCAATTAAATTTACAGACCACTGAAATAAAACAATATTTTCATTCAAAAGACAATTTATTGAGTTATTTATTTGAGCCAAGGAACTGTCAGAGTCTAGAGTAAAGTGGTTTCATCACATATGGCTAATTTGTTCTTAGTAATGGGCTTTGTTTTCATGATTTTGTCAACTGGGAACAACAATGAACCCTTTACTTTGAAAACATTATGGTTTTATTGAACACATACCATTAAGGAACGACTGTGTTTTCATTCACCTAAAAATAAAAATTATTCAAAAAATTAATGATAGAAATTAATTAATAGTTAGTCTACAAATTAAAATGTTTAGATTATTGCCCATTGCCAGCCTTTTATTTTGTATTTAGAGTACAGCATTATAACACAAATTAGTTTCTACCAAGTTACTTTTATTTCAGGCACTCTGGATTACACAAGGGAAGACTATAAACCTAGATGGCACACTAGGAAAAACCAACATCTCATGGCAATTTGTTGGAAATAGAAAATCTGATAACACAAATAATTTTTTAGTAAAATGGTGGACACCTGATCTGAATATGGAGGGAAGAATAGTTGTAAAGAATGGGTCACAATCAGTTGAACTCACATACCTCTTCAAGTACTTCTCTTTTGTTAAGGTAATAACAATTTTGGTTTTATTATGTTTTTTTTTGTTAAATATATAACTCTGTATCGTTGCCTAGTTTAATTAAAAATATTTTTCAAAATAGAAATATAAAGATAAGATTAATTTACGTATTTCATTTGCATTAAATAGTCACATATACTATCCATTCAGTCATTCACAAATAAAACCGATGAAGAAAAAGTGGCTATTGGAGGAATATAGATAAATTTGTGATCCTTCTTCTTAGCATTAGTAGAAATAATATTATACAATTCGGGGGCTCAGGTTAGCCATATGAATTAAAGTGTTGGGCTTAATCACACATGGTAAACTTAGAGTGGCGAGTTTGATTCCCACCTATACAATAGGAATTTATTTAGTGACAAACTGATTAAATAAAATCTGTAGCCCCACCCAGGCTAGAAAAGAGTGGTAGCCTGTAGATAACCCTTCCCAATTAGCCGTTCCCAAAAAGTGGACTTTAATAATAACAATAAAATTCAGTGCAGGCATTCTGTTGGGAACACCACAACAGTATGAAAAGGTGACTAGAAGTAATCATTTGGACTTTCATGCTTTTTTAATGCTGTAACATAAAAAAATATTAAGATTAAAAAAAGGAATGTTTCAAACTACCATGGAGTCAGGGAAGCCAACTGTGTTAGGGTACTGCTCTTAATATTCATGTTAAACCTACAGTAAAGGGCTAAATTCCGAAATGGGTAATATGCGTTTAATTAGGGATGAACTCATTAAAGAAAATTCTAATCCCACCCTGTCTTCACCCTACAGAAATTTTTGGCATAAAATATAATTTATTAACTTGTTTAGTAAATATATATACAAATAATTAGCTATTTGACATATATTTATTTAAAATATTTTAATTTCAGGTGAAAATTCTGGGATTAGAGGTGGAATCTCAAATTCTGGTACTGAAGAAGGATAAAGAGGAATTTTCAACACCAAATGATGTTCTATCAAAAAATTGGTTCCTCTTGTTGTGTGTAAACGGTTTTCTCCTAATGTGTGTGATTGCCTTGAAGTCAGTAGAATGCTGCCGTCTCTATAAATTTGGAGAAAAAACTAAAGCATGTTATGAAGTTTATACATAAATTTCTACTTCATGAAATAACAAGTGTAGTATGAAACATTTACAGTGAATAATACTCCTTTGTACCTTAATCGTGGAAATGTTTTATCTCTTATGTAAAGTAATGTATGTTATTTGTAAAATATAATGATGTATTTCTTTGTAAATTAAAAATATATGTTGTTAAGAGATATAATGTTTTATTTTATAATAAAAAAAGCTAATTTCCTTTTGGACAGATTTAACAGATTCTTTTGGTTAATTGATAAGAAGAAACTCATACGTCGAACTATTTCCTAAAAATATTAAATTTTTATAAATGATTTTTTATTAAATATTAAAATGAAGAATTTAAAATATTTATGAAGTTAACAACATTGATATATCATGAGGGGGCAGATCTTAATTACCAGAATCACCATTAAATTCTTGTATTCTAATGAAAAACTAGACAACAGGAAAGAGAAATGAGTCGGTTAGCACTCAAATACTGGCCACTATGAGCTAGCCTCTATTAGTGATAACAGGTAGTATTTTTCAATGAATCTATGATTTTTTCTGTTCAGAGGGATAGTAAAAAAGCTTAGCCTTAAGATATATACAAAAAAATCATGTTTCTTTGTTAATTTGATTGACTTTCTACTGAAAGGTAGCCATCACACACAAAACAGTGCAATTTCTTCCTAACCCATATTCCTTCTGCAGATCAAATCTAGCTATTCTGTTATGAACACCCTGCCTATAAATGAATAATACCTAACCCTTTTTTTTGTCGGTTAGTGTAATTGATAATTTCTGCTGTTTAAGAAGTTGGTTATCAGCAACAATAAGAACTTAATGTCAAAAAGATGAATATATTTTGGATGACGGAGGTTTCAAACACTGTTGGTATCCTTTTTCAGAGCAATAAAGTTTCAATGAGATACTATCTAACTCATTGAAGGTTACTTTGCAAGTTGCACATTTATTTAAAATAAACTCAAAAATAATTATTTACTGAGTGTATTTCATTCTAAAAGTAAAAAAATGCAAAATTATGAATTACTGGAAAACAACATATTCATAATACAAGGACACTTAAGATTAACATTTCATGGGAATTTCACTAATATTTTGAATACCTTTAATTATTTATATTTGGCTGAAAATGAGAAATAAAAAATAATCATAATAATTGTAAGAAATTTAATTCATCATGTTACTAATCACCTATTATTGTTCATTTGTTGTTGAGATGTTCAATGCTTGTAAAAACTGGTAAGAATGGAAAGTCTGCTTTTATATGATTAACCAGATCGACTAATAAGACAACAGCTCCCGCTAAACCATCAGAAAGATTGTACGGGTTCTTCCCAACTCCTTTGTCAAAAATGTTTCTCAAGCATTTTTCAGAAAAAATGAAAAGAGCAAACTGTATTGCTTTGTGAAGGTAAGCCGTATCATTTAAAAGACGATACATTATGAGGAAAGCATAACAATTTCCTGCTGTTCCGGTAGTTAATCCTGTAGAAAGAATTTTATTGATTAGAAATGCTAGATGAATTAAAGTATATAATTATTAAAAACTGTATGTTGTTATTCCCTATTCTAACATAATAATTGCATTAGTGCAATGCCTAAAATTGCTTTTGGGCTAATTTTATAAAAATATAAACATTTGTATCGTTCATATTCATTGAAGATGGGAATGATTAGACTGAAGAAGTGAGTAATTCAAGAACACAAAAAAATACTCTTTTATTGCTAAAAGTATTTTTTTCAAAGTACTAGTCTGAAAGACCTAGGCCATTGCCAGCCAATTCCTCAGGATTCTCAATTGTATGTATATTGTATTATGACCACTATTTAATGTTATCTGAGGCTATTTAGTTTTCATTATTACTCAAACTACTCTTTGGTACATTTTTTCCCCCAATCAAACTAAATTCAGTAGCACAACTCTCCATAAAATGCCTGAGCTAATCACAAATAAATTTTGTTATCTGGATAATGGGCTTCACTGGTCACTCAACTTATTTAATAACTAAGTTTACATTTCTTTATTAATTATTTCCAAGGTAAAATGAATTCGGAATTTCCTATTGCCTTGAAAAATTAGTGATTGAAAAACAAATAATTACTATTTAAAGATTTTTGATAAACAAAATAGATTCATAATTTTTAACCAATATTTTAATTTATTCAAATAACCATCAATTTATGATTAGTGAACACATTGATAGAATAAAAAAAATTTCAAAATGTAAAAAGTTGAATTAAGGTTACTGTTATTTGATGATGCAGCTGCTTGAAGTTATATAGAGGGTTGAAGTCCTCACCTATTTCTGTTAAAGTAGCCGCCCTACACCACAAGGATGTCCTTTATTTGTTTAACTATTCCAAAACTGATGTGTATATACAAAAAAAAATTTTATAAGAAGTTAAAAAATCTGCTAACAAAAATTAGCATTAACTACCACAGAAAACTAACCTATACTAGATCTAGTCAGCCCTTTTTTCCAAATGAATTCTGCACACAGGACACAGCTTTTGAGGTATTTCTCACTTTTCCATCTTCGATAAGCTCTTGCCATTAAAAATAACATCCCTAAAGTAGAAAAAAAAAAGATAAATATAATGGCATACCATTTTTTACCTAACTGAATATTTCAAAAGGTGAAAATTTGTTACTTTTAGTATTACATATACAAGGTGATTACATACACAGAGAATTTTGCTCTAGAGTTACCCATGCTCACATGTATCTATCTATACAAATCAAATTCAAAGGGTTCATGAAATTTTATTTATATTGGTTAGGGATCATTTTTTTCAGTCGATAAAAAATAAGAGCATAAAGGTATCAATTAAATATTTTTGGTCTCTATCAGGCCATTTTCTGTTCAAATAATTAAAAATGACTTGAAAAATTGCAATGTAATTTTATATTTCTTCCCAACTATCCGAAGGCACAACAGTCTTTTCACAGAAATTCCATTTCCAACCAGAAATAGAGGTTACTTTAAAATCAACACATACTTTTGTCTTTGTTTCTATTAGTTTATAATTTATTACAACCATAGAAAATGGTTTTGATGGATGAAATTAAAATTTTTGACTTCTGACTTCGACCCCTGAATAACATTTCACTGAAGTTACAAAAAAAATTGTGAAATTGAACTATCACCAATAGGAGAGTTGGTTTATTATTAAGACAGTAAAATCTTAAATCATACTCCATGTTTGCATAATGCATATAGTAAAAGCCAGTTAAGACAATATTTGGTATTTCAGCTAGAAATAAGACATTTCATTATGTATTGGCTTATTGTGAATGTGGAATGTCTTATAGAAGGGGCAAAAATGAAGGTTAAAAATTTAGAAAAATGCAAATAACTCGGTTAATATTCGAAATAGAGAAAATGTTTATATAAGAACATTGATAGGTACTTAAATGTGCAAAAAGATTGATTCTATACAATATTTGATCCTAATTATAATAACGGATATTTCAAATTTTCGGAATCCCCCTCTAAACCCCCCATCCACAGGCCGATTTCAGACGTTAACGAAGTTGATCTTTAGTTTGGCTTGATATCCTTATATATCGTTAGGTTCAATGATCAAACAAAAATTGTGGCCACTAGAGTGTTAACAGACAACAATATATATATACTAGGGGACCCGTCAGATGTTGTCCTGCAAGATATTTCAAGCGATTAGGATATTAAATTTAATAATGTTATGTTTATAACAAAAGCTACTTTTATATTTTATATAAATATATATATATATCTTTATATATATAATTTTACTGTACGTGTGGATGTCACTGAACTCCTAAATGGCTGGACTGATTTGAATGAATTTTTTGAATTGGAGGTGACACCCTGGATGATTTAGATTCACAAATCATCCCAGCAGATGGAGCAGAAGTGTGGGTTGTAAGCGAGGCCTAAAATGAAAAATAGCTATATTTTGTTTCCTATGGGTTTTTTCAGCAAATATGCATAGGATAAAAGTTGTTTATTTTGTTATTTAGAGTAACTTTTGTTATATTCTCTTGTGTCGTATAACAAAATATAATGAGATATACACTAAAAAATTAAAGTAGGGGCGAACAATTTTATTGGGCACTAACGATTGAACCGAACTTAACAACACTCTATATGTAAAGTAGCATTATTTCTTCCATGATTGCTGTATATATTTTTTTAGGTCCGAACGGAAATGGAGGTTATAAGAGATGCCTGAATAAAAAATTTGCGATATTTCAGTTTCTTTTTGGTTTTAGGCAAATGTGCACATAACAAAAGTTTGTTTTTGTGTTATTAAAAGTAGCTTTTGTTTTAAACATAATATTATAAATATCACATATAAATTTAATATCCAAATTGGTTGAAATATCATGCAGGACGTCTGTCGGATCCGCTAGTATATATATATATATATATATATATATATATATATATATATATATATATATATATAGTTTTGAACAGACCTCATTTTTGTCATCTCCTGGACAGGATCGATGGACATTTGAAGACATTCTTTGAAAACCATGTCATGAGCACAACCTCAATAGCTGGTTTCCCTTAAGGGAAATCTATTAAAACATAGAATACAATGGGCATAATTAATAAATTATGTAACCTATTTAACATTAGATTGGCTTACCACAAGCACCAGTTTGCCATTGAGCGCATACTTCATAAGAGGTCTCAGGAGATGCGTGCTCTTTTATATCTTCCATCTTATCAGGGAAGCTTCCGTCCGGCTGCTGCAAACTGAGCAGGAAGTCGACAGCCTTGTGTACATCTTCTTCTACATCTTTGTTCTCGTTCAGAAAGAAAGAGCACATCAAGAAAACTTGAAGCTCTCCACATAGACCATTAAGGGCTCCTAAAATTTTATAAAGAGCTTGAGATAACTTTTGTTACAGGAAAATTCAACATATTTAAGAATGAAAAGATGATATATCATTAATTTTCTTAAAAAATGTTTGATGCTTGGTTAAAAAATTCAAATATTACAATTAACAGTTTAACAGTAATTTATTTTTCAATTACAATAAATGCGTTATAGTTAAATAATAAATATTAAGTACCACCGAAGTAAATTATTTATTGGTGGACCTCTTTGTAAGAAAGGACGAGCCAAACATATGAAAAATATAAGAAAAAGTCTGTCATGCATAAACTAAACAGATTTCTCACAAACTAGTATGACATACTATACTCATTTTCTATTTCTAAGTGAAAATATTTTGAGTAGAAGTAGGTGAAATCAAGCCTTTTTTTTTCACTGCAATGATGTTGGAAGTGAAGAATATTGTGAACTTGGAGAGAAAAAGACGTCCAATTCTTCACAAATTTCTATTTTAGCGCTAAGCGCTTTCGAAGACTATTGTCTCCTCCTTCAGAGCTACACATGAAAACAACATCAATAAAATCTCTATACATTACAACAGGGTCATTAATCATATTAATATGAATAAATAAAAACACAAAATAAATATCTAACAGAAGTTAATATAAATAAATGAGTATAAGTCAAATCCTAAAATAAAATGATTAATGACCCTGTTGTAATGTATAGAGATTTTATTGATGTTGTTTTCATGTGTAGCTCTGAAGATGGAGACAATAGACTTTGAAAGCCCTTAAAGCTGAAATAAAAATTTGTGAAGAATTGTACGTCTTTTTCTCTCTCCAAGTACAAGCCTTTTTTTCACCCAAAATCACATTTTTTTCATGATTTCACTCAAAACCACAACATTTTTTTTTTTTTTTTATGATTTTAGCCCAAAAACACATTGTGTTTTACGATTTTCACCATAATTGTGTACATTCAATCATCCTACAGCTAGTTTTGTAAACAGTTACCGCATGTTTGAATGACACATGGATGATGACACCTGATATTCTAGACTATTTCTTTCTTAATCTCTGCTTTGTGAAAAAACAAGAAAACACGACTTCAAATTCAAGCTGCATATTAGATGCTAAAGTGAATAAATTCTGCATAGTTTACTTATCCAACTGTAGGGTAATTAAAAACGTACAGAATTATGGCGAAGATCATTTCAAAATTCTTTCTTTTTTTTTTTAATTATTGTCACTATATATTATTTTATTTTATGGATTAGCCCCCAAAAAAACATGATTTTAAAATTATCTTCACCATAATTCTGTACATATTAATTGCCCCATAGTTGGAAATCATAAAATAAATTGTGATTTTCAGTAAAAATTATTTTAAAAAGTGATTTTGGGAGACAAAAGAAATTGTGAAATACCTTAATTTAAAGTAAATATTTTGTAGTTAAAAATAATTAAATTTCTGGGGAACAATTTTTTATCTGGAATCTTAATAATTAGTTCAATTGAAATTTCAAGAAGGAAAAGTAGATTATTAAAATAATTTTTTAAACATTTAGTTTTATTAATTTAATGAATATTACTTCTCTTTTCTTTTTTTTAACTCACATTACAATATTAACTTAATGTGCTATTATTACTAGTAAACTGCTTTGATTCAATGTTTTTTTCAATAATAACTGAACAATCTATAGTTCATTAATTGAATATGACAGAAAAACTCCTTATTATAACTCATTTTCTTTATTTTCCCTGATTCATATTATAGCGACTAAACAATATTTAATGAAACAAATTATGCAAGGCACCAAAGTGATGCCTTTGGCTAAAATGACAGGATTGATGCCTATTGTCATAGCACTTTAGAAGTGCCTTTAGCCTATTCAGTGCCACCTCATTTTCGAGTTTACTCTGTGCAGCAGATAGGAAAATTTTGCGGAGGAACTGACAACGGTTGCATGACCAGCCACCCAAACACACTTAGCCTGACACAACAACTGATCAGCACTGAATGGGTTAAGAGACTATTCTTCAATGTTACCATCATTAATGATGCCTAGGGTACCTACAGTGCGAGGGGAATGATGAAAAATCTGCGATTAAAGCATACAAGAGCGGGTGCCATTTAGTTACCAGCTGTCCCTTAAGTACTTGAGGCAGCACTGAAGTGTAAAAACTCTATTAAAATATCATTACAAAAATATACAACTGGTTTTTAAATAATTTTGAGGTACCTGAGGAATGACCAGCTCCACAGTCACTTCCATTGCCCTTGAAAGTATCCTTACGGGATTTATAAAATACATTATATATACCCTTTATGTGATACATACTTAAATATTGTGAATATAGTTAGAATTTTATTAAACCTTGACCCTGAGAGGTAGTTTGCGCTCTCAACAAAAAGTTGGCATAGGCATGAGGGGAGCTCCTGCTAAAGGTGTGTTAATGCAATATGTTTGAAGGAAGCCATAATTTATATACTTGTATTTAGCCATATGGCTAAATAAAATATATATAAATTTATGAAGAGCAATATTACTTATTATCTTTGTTACGCTGAATGGTTCTATCTTTTATTAAAAGAAAGTGGGGCTCTGGTTAGGGAGGTGGTTTAAGGAGTGTCCCAATGGACATGGTAAGCCTAGAGTCATGAATTGTGTCTGGAAAATAGGGATTAATTTAGTAAAACTCACTAAATAAAATGCTTAGTACCCACCAGGGCTAGTGCAGGATGATACCTTGTAGATATCTAATCCGAATGGCCAGAGTGTATAAATTGGACATTAATATTATTTGAAAAATGCTTCTGTGGAAAGAATATTGAGATTAACTTAAAATTTATGGAAAACACTTAAATATCTATCAGAGTAAAAATAACATTTTTTGGCTTGGTCTACAAAAGCTGTTTCCACAGGACCATTGGTTTGATAAGTCGATCGCAAAAGTTACTAAATCTATTGAACTATTTATAATGAAAAATTTCAAGCCCATTCTCTTGAAAAAAAAATCCAGATACTAGCAATTTAAGAAAACCATTATCTATGTAGTTAGAAAATTTATTTGTTAAAACCATAACAAGAGCTATTATAATTTGTAATTAAACTACTAAAATTAGGTAGTAATATGGTTTTACTAAAGAAAAACTTTTAAATTAAGCACTTTTGTTATATTTAAATTTAAAAAAAAATGGCATACCTAAATACCTTACATTAAAATAAGGGAACATTAAAGGTGATGAAAGTTTCAGGTCTGGTCCATAAGACGGTTCCTCTGCCATCTTCTTTCCTGATTGATAGGTCGCCTGAAGAAGAGGATACAGTGCATATATTCTGAGCTCATTGTATGTGAAAAACTGGCTGAGCCATATAAGCCCTGCCATGTAGCCACATCTACCATTTGAAACATCATCTCCACCTGTGAGAGAGTAATTCGTGTCTTTACAAAGAGTCTGCCCTTGAACATATCGCATCATGTATTCGGTTGCTTTGTGTTCCTTTCCTAACAAAGAAAAAAAATGAAATTAATTAAAGTCTCTTAAGAAATAAAGGCATTAATGAATGTATATTCCAAATGGTCATGGATCGAAATGAACTAAACTAAGAAGAAGAGAACAAACACAGAAATGGTCTATCAGAGAGAAAATATGTCAATATTTATACTACTCCCTTTAATACATTTAAAACATTCATTCTCATCACTAATAATAAAAATTGAAATTTTGAATATCAGTTAATAAGGTGATTGGTATAGGTTTTCTACAGATGATCAACTTTAACGGCCTAGTTTTTGATCGTGAACTATTTGTTTTAAATAATATTTAGTACTAATTGCGAATTTTGGTCATAATGACATAAAAAATTTATATGGTGGGAATGTTTTTTTCTGTGTATATTTTTCTAGATGGGGCTCAGGTTAGCCATGAGAGTTGAAGCGTTGACCTTAATCTCACATGGTAAACCTAGAGTGGCGAGTTCGATTCTCGGCTGGACATTAGGAATTTCTTTAGTGACGGAATTCATTAAATAAAATCCTTAGTCCCACCCTGGCTAGAAAAGGGTGGTAAACTGTACATAAACCATCACAATTAGCCTTAGTTGCAAAAAGTGGACGTTAATAAATAATTTTATTTCATATTTCTAGAGCAGATTTATTTGAAACAAACATGAAAATTGATTGGGATCTCTTCTACTTCTAACAAAAAGAAATACTTTCTTGCAAAGAAACATAAATAAAAGCTAAAATATATAGACGATATATAAACTTTTCGTGAATACAAGAAATACTTGTGTGTCCCCTTAATGAATACCTATCCATTTAATGGGGGGGACAACATTCTAAGCATTTGAGTATAAATTGAGTCAATAGAATGTGTAGAAATAGAGGAAAAACTTATACTAAAAGCGAGAATGTGTGATCAAAGAAACCAGATACCTGCAGATACATTATAAGTTCCCTCCAGGGAAGACAAGTACAAGCTTTTGTGGGCATATAATGGCATTCAGCCAGTATAAAACATTTATATGATGTGTCATAAGAAATTTTGAATTTTAATTGAAGGCAAAAAATTAAATTTTGGAAAACAAAAGCAATTACTTTTGCCTTCTTAATTATTTATTAAGAGTTAAACTCTCCATAAACACCATTATCTGTTACCAGAACTCAGTGATTGCTATAATAAAAGTGAAAAAGCTACTTATATATATATATATATATATATATATATATATATATCAGTAGGCATTATTACTCCAGAACCAATATATTAGCAGCATTAGGTTATTAACAGATTTAAGCTCAGTTAGACACTGAGAAAATAGTATACCCTACATTTGGAGAAGCAAGAAAAATAGTCAAAGGCTGGGTAGGAATTCATGGGGGAGGGCTAGCAGAGACCAGAGAAATTGAAGAAGTCAGATGCAGAAAACGGAAATGGTATATTAACATAAGTTCTGAAGACACATCAGTTTCAAAGATCAAAATATTCTGTCGCATGAAGGATTAACATATTTTTTGTTGATATATATAAACTTCATATTAAATTGCCTCTAATTCTTCCAATTCTAACTAGTCACAATTGAGTTTGCCTTGTAAGATGTTATATTTTCATGAATGGCGAATTTTGGAATGTATTGCTTAATTAAGATAAAATTTGACTTCACATAATAGAATGAAATCCCTCAAGATTCAGGTAAACATAGGTTTCCTGCAAAATCACAAGAACCCATTGATTTGAAAAAAAAAAAAAAAATTGATAATGTTCTGAATAAGGTGAGGAGTGTAGAGGTATTATAGGCATCTTGAAAGGAGGGTGGAGAGGGTAGTCATAAATTTATTTGGAGGTAAGATTATTGAGCATAGGGGAGGGGGAGTCCCTTATTCGAAGACATATCCCATGGATTTTGATGGGAAAGTATTATGAAAGTTTTGTTTTCCATATAACCAAATGGTTGAAACTACAATGCAATAAATAAACCACTAAATAAATTCCAAATGCCAACGCGAGAATGGAACCATAACTTACATTTACCAAATGTACTAAAACCAATGTTTGACACCCACAGCTAACCTGATATTACATTTTTAACATGCAATAATGACGAAATAGAGTTTTTAAACAAATGTTACAACTTTCTTAACACAATGACTGCTTGTGTCGTCATTAAAAAACTGCCTTTCATATAATTTTAAAATCTTTGAATCTGAGTGCCACCGATAAAGAAAGGTAGCTCCTTAAGCCCCCCCCCCTGGGGTGGTCCCAGAACCACTATTTTATTTGGTAATTCAAATAAAGTGTTAGAACCGCCAGTATAAATGATACTGTTGTCAAATCTGTCGGTGGAGACCGTCGTCACTGGCTGATGGTCAAGTACAGCTGGCAAGCGCTTTCGATGCAATGGTACCATCTTCAAGCCCATCAAAAAGTTGTACTCAACTTGGAGTACAACTTTTTGACAGGCTTGAAGATGGTGCTATCGCATCGAAAGTGCTTGCCAGCTGTACTTGACCATCAGCCAGTGACGACGGTCTCCACCAACAGATTTGACAACAGTACTATTTTATTTATCTGATTCTGAAAAATGATTTCTTGGTCCAAATTTATGCAAAGAAAGAAATCCTGCTTTCAGGAAATATATAAACCCCTTGTGATGAACGATACGTTTCGTTTTGTAAAACGGGGCTCACGTTAGCCATGAGAGTTAATCTCACTTGGTATATCTTGAGCCCTGAGTTCGATTCTCATCTGGGCAATGAATTCTCATATGAACACTAGATATGCGACTGACTTTTCCTATGATCTCAGCTCCTACCTAGTTCCACTAGATGCCAGGTCCACTTACAATCCAATCCACCTAAAACCCAAACCTTTTCACAACCACCCCTTAAAATTGAGCGTATCGTTCAGTACATGGGGACTATCAGTTCAAACCCATGTAGGGCTTTACAAGGTCCTGTCTTTCCTTGAAAGTAACTTTTGTTGGGGTAACACTAAGATAAAAAATAAAAATGATCTCAGCCCCGCTCTTTTCAAAATTTTCTATTCAAGAGTTGTACCATTGAAATTATCATGATATTGTCGTTTTAAGAAACATTGAAAGTAAATTAACCCTTTTCTTTAATTGTCTGGCCAACTCCCAGCAATCTGCTTTGGTTAAAGCTTTATATTTCCTTATTTGTTTTTTTTAATTTATCCATTTCTTTGTCTCTTTTCCTTATTTTATTATTTTTTTACCCCGTCGATACTTACATTTTCATTTATATTATTTTCACCACCCTGATGTATCCATATACAATATTAGGCCAATGAACCATGTCAAAAACCACCATAGTTCACTCCTTTTCCGTTTCTTTCTATTTTTTTTTTTTGCTATTCGCTTTTTTGTGCACAATTGCATTATGAGTAAATCGCCGGTGTTGTGAAGCTCATTTAAATAAATAAAACAAAAAATTAAGCTTTCTTTATACCCATATAAGTTAGGACGTTGATTGGTAAATCTCATTTCATTTGGCCAACCTAGAGTCGTAAGTTCCAATTCCCTCAATTCTTACCTCGACAATAGTTTATTTAGTAACGTACGGACTAAAAAAAATCGTGAGTCCCACCCTTGTGAGAAAAGGATGGTAGCATATAGATAACCCGTCCCAATTAGGTTCACAAAGTTGACTTTAATAAATATCAATGGCGAGTTCGATTCTCGCCTGGGCAAAGGAAATTATTTAGTGACGGAATTCATTAAATAACATCCTAAATCCCACCCTGGCTAGAAAAGGGTGGTAACCTGTAAAGAATCCGTCCCAATTAGCCTTAGTTGCAAAAAGTGGACCGTAATAAGTAATAATAATAATAAATATCAATGATAAACACATGTTATTTTACCTAAATAAAAACAAAAAAGCACCGAATCAGCAATAAAAAATGGCTCATCTACAATGTTCCTTAATTTGATTTATTATTTATGTAAATGTCAGTGTTATTTTTTTTTATTTTGGTTTCGAGTTTAAAATAGTTTCAAATATTTTCTTACCAATAACTCTATAAATGGCAGCACTGACGGCGAACATGCCACCTTTGCCGAAGAAGAAAGAAACGACGTCGCTGTTTTCAATAGAAGTGGTGCAGTGTTCGACAGTCTTGTCAGCTATCTCGCCGGCCATTCTCATCATCTCGCCCCTGACCGACTCGAAGTTGGCAGACCTCGCCAAGCAGAAGACCATGTAGCCCAGGCCAGCAGCCCCGGCGAACAGGCCGCCCGTGTCCATGTTTCGGTAGGAGCAGGTGTACTCTTCAAGGCACTGTTTGGCCCGCTCTATACCGGTGTCCACGAGGAACTTCATCGGCACTCTGACCACGGGCTCGTTGTTCCCCTCAGACAGCCTGTTCTCGAAGTAGCTGCTCACTTTGCTTTTCTTCTCTCTGTACTCGCGAGCTATTATCATCTTGGCGCCGATTCTGTAACCGGCAAGGCTCATATACATGTACTTATTTATAAATATTGGGTCGTCGACATGCCGAATTTTGATTGAACAATTTTGATTTAGATTAAACAGTACCCTAAAAGAAACAGTGTGAAACAATAAAGAAACATATGACATAACAGTATTTTTTTAATTATTATTATTATTATTATTTATTAACGTCCTCGATTCTCGCCTGGGTAAAGGAAATTATTTAGTGACGAAATTCATTAAATAACGTCCTAAAATCCCACCCTGGCTAGAAAAGGGTGGTAACCTGTAGATAACCCGTCCCAATTAGCCTAAGTTGCAAAAAGTGGACGTTAATAAATAAATAATAATATTAACGTCCACTTTTTGCAACTCAGGCTAATTGAGACAGGTTATCTACAGGTTACCACCCTTTACTAGCCACGGTGGGATTTTAGGATGTTATTTAATGAATTTCGTCACTAAATAATTTCCTTTGCCCAGGCAAGAATCGAACTCGCCACTCTAGGTCTACCACGGGAGATTAATGTCAACGCCTTAACTCGCATGGCCAACCTGAGCCCCAGTAATAAGCCAAAAAAAAAAAAAAAAAAAAAAAAAAAAAAAGAATTTCCTTTTCCTGTTTGTGCATATACGTTTATTAAGTTTTAAAGTTTTCTGGGAACATGGACATTCGATGTAGTATTGCTGAGTCTTTCAGACTAAACATTACACAGTATTCAATCCCAATTCGTTGTTCGAACATTATGAATTAAGTCACTCCAATACCTCTTCATTATTTAAACAATAATGTAAATGATAACCATTGATTGCATTTGCTATCTTCAATTGTTTATATTTTCCACTCTTTCCCGCCAAATCAGGACTCAAGTCAGCGGATGTGATTAAATCTGGCATAGAGCCGACTGTAATTGTGTCTCCACAACTTTCGCTCCCGTATGTTCTGGAAATTCAGCATTATTTTATTTAAATTATTGTAACTTGACTTATTCTGAAAATTAAACCATCAGAATCTAACAGTAGTTCTATTATCAGTGGATAATATACATCTCTGATAAATGTTAACCATCCATGACTTAATTTAGATTAAAAAAGAGAACGGTGGGGGGGGGGGAATCATTATCTCCTCACGAACCCAAATCATACTTAGAACTACCATATAAGTTTAGAAATTTACGTCATTTGTCATAATAAAATAAAGTTTAAGAAGCATATCGTAAAATAAAGGATTTTTATTTGATCTTATATATTTAATAAGAGAATAAAATATGTTGTAGGTGCATTTCTGCAGAAAACCTAATACTTGACGAAATATGGCGATTTTTCATTTTATGCCTCCCTTAGAACTCTAACTCCTATTCGTCCCTAGAAATATTAATTTATAATCGTGGAGGAGTTGAAGCTAATTCACATACCGAGTTTTGTTATTTCCGCTCCGTGGTTTGCGCCTAATAAAATTGACCCCGCTATAGTTTTTAACGTATATCTCATTTATACTTCCTTATACGACTAAAGTGCATATAACAAATGTTACTTTAAATAGCAGAACAAACGACTTTAGTTGTGTGCATGTTTGCCGAAAAAAAATTGGAAACGAAATATAGATTTCGTTCAGGCCTCCCTTATAACCCCGACTCCTGTTGGTCTCAGAGAATATTAGTATAGCTTTAAGTCTAAGTTGGGTCAGCAACAATATAAGCCCAGCTTCATAAAATTCGGTTCAGTAGTTTGGGCTTGAAAAGGTAAGAGACACCAAAGCCTTTGTTGATGTCATCTCACTTAATTAACGGAGATATTTCGAATTTTCAAAAATCCTCCCCTATGAAATTCCCCTCCTACTGGTCCGATTTGAGCCATTAATAAACTTCATCTTTGTTTCTACATAAAACGTTGAAATATCGAGTTTGGTAACGATCAAGTAAAAATTACGGCCGCTAGAGCGTTAACACACAAATATATATATATATATACATATATATATATATATATATATATATATATATATATATAATTTTGAACGGACCTCATTTTCGTCATCTCCTGGGTAGGATCGATGGACATTTGAAGAAATTTTTCGAAACTCGCGTCATGAGTACGACCTCAATAGCTGATTTCCCTTGGGGGAAATCTGCTAAAATCCTATATATTTGTCTGTTAACGCTCTAGCGGTCGCAATTTTTGTTTGATCGTTACCAAACTCGGAATTTAATCGTTTTATGTAAAAAGGAAGATCAAGTTCGTTAATGGCTAAAATCGGACCAGTGGGAGGGGGGGTTTAGAGGGGGGATTTTCGAAAATTCGAAATATCTCCGTTACCATACGTCGGATCAAAAAATTGTATAGAACCAATCTTATTGCAAATTAAATTTACTATAAATATTGTTCTATACATTTATTCTGTATCTTTAATATTAACCGAGATATTTGTATTTGTATTGTGAGTGTGGTCGGCTATGTTCGGGAGTTTCCGCCGAGCGCACTAGCGCTAGTGTGGCCGTTTCACTAACTATTCGTCCTCGTGAGAATAGGTTATTACTAGGCAGATTTCTCTATTGTAAAGCTTCACGTGGGAAATCTGCTTAGTTTACGCAGCCCCTGCGTGACAGACTTTTAGAGTCACAGGAAAAAGTGGGCAAATGAAAACAAAAGTCCGCCACGCAAGGGCTGCGATAACTAAGCAGATTCCCACTTGCGTTACGTATTTGCATATATCTCAAAACGTTAAAGTTAAATGGTAACAGTATTTAGTATTTAGACTCAAATAATGTGCTTCAAAACATAATAGCATATTGTTAATATGAGATGAGTATGAGTGGAGGTTTACTGAAAGCCGAAAACTAAAAAATGCAAATATCTCGGTTAATAATCAAGATAGTGAAAAACTGTTCATAACAACATTTATAGAACATTACATTTGCCATCAGATTGGTTCTATACAATTTTTCGATCTGACGCATAGCAACGGAGATATTAAGAATTTTCGAAATTCTTCCTCTCTTAACCCCCCCCCCCTCCTCCCACATAGACAAATATATAGATAGATACATATAGATATACAATTTTAACGAACCTCATTTTCGTCATCTCCTAGGTAGGAACGACGGATATTTGAAGAAAAATTTCGAAAATCGCTGCATGAGTACGACCTGAATAGCTGATTTCCCTTACGGGAAATCTGCTAAACGCATGATTTTACCTCCTCTCTATTCCCTACTTCCTGCATTTAATGAACTCGATTTTTAGTTTTACTTCAAATGTTTGGATATTGAGTTAGTATGGTTAAATAAAAATGATATCTGCTGAAGAATTAACAGGCAATATACACAAACGCGCAATCAAAAAATTTGAGCAATCCTTATTTTCATCATCTAGGTAGGTTAGATGACCATGAAGAAGCATTTCAAAAATATCATGAGTAGAGTCCCACTAGTTGATTTATCTAAATGGAAAACTGCTTTAAAAAATTAAATTAATAGTTAGTAATGATTTTATTTACAAATAGAAATAAGTACACAAAAGCCCCACAAAACAGAGGACATTATCGGATGTTTTGAGTTGAATTCAATTTCTGTGAGGGGGGGGGCAATGTATATTATGTGGCTCTTAGTGCTTCTCGTTTAGAAAAGAAAAGTAATTGTGATGATGAAATATGAGTCTCAAACTGACTTTCTATTTCCAAGTTCATTTCATTTCAATCTGTAAATAAACCTTTATTCAATGACCTGCGTTTTCAAACTATTGAATTTTCATGGCATTGGATGTTGTGAGTGGACACATTTTGAGGAGGTTCTAAACACATGAGCGGTTTATAAGTGCAGACTCATAACTTATCTTGCTGTTTCTATAGTCGTATAAACTATTTTAATATGAGTTCTATTGGTACTGGGGTGAGCAAAAATATTAATAATTAAGATTTAATTATCTATACATAGTTGTTTTTAGTTATTTTTCTAAGACTATACAACTTTCATTTATAATTGCTTTTTCTACTTGTCTAGTATGATTTGTCAGCATCTCAGTTTTCTCCGGATGGGCGAGTTTTTCAAGTTGAGTATGCTCAGAAAGCTATTGAGAACAGTGGGTATGTTGGTCTGTAATTTAAAATTTAAAAGTTATACTCTGATAAATTTTTCATGACCTAGAAGAATACACTAAAATATGTTGTTTTTGGTGGTTTGTTAAAATTATTGTTTTTGTTATACTTTTCATCGTTTTTTTATGTGATATTTTAGCACTGTGATTGGACTTAGAGGGAAGGATGGTGTTGTTTTAGCTGTTGAGAAGTTAGTTACATCCAAGTTGTATGAGCCATGGGCTAATAAACGGGTGTTCACTATTGATAAGCATATAGGAATGGTGAGCGTTTTGTAAATTATTATTTATTTTATTTTTATCACAGTTAATATTTACTGAAGCTATCAAGTTTCTTTGATAAATATATTAACTTTGAGAATGATTATTTTTGTGTTATCTCTGATTATAGATGACTTTAAAGATTCTGCAGCCATACTGTTATTGGTTCTGCTATAACATTCAACTAAGTAAAATAAATTATATTTCCATTCAATTTTTGTAGTATGCTAATTGTTCATATATTAGTATATTTAAACCTATCCAAAGTCATTGTCAGTATTTGCTCTGATAAAATTCTTACCTGCAGCTTTCCTCTTCATTCTCATAAAGAAAGTATGTACAGTTTTCTTTCTATAGTGCAGTAACTTCAACTTAAGTAAAATATATTAAAAATTTGAAATTTTTATATATTATCTTCTCTTTTTGATTTAAATAATATTACATTCAGCCTTTTTAGTTCACCTAATTCAAAGTCAAATTTCACAGAAATTATAGAAAATAGTAAAATTAGTTCTTTAAGTAAATAAAGGTTTGAGAGTAGTAGTGCTAAGTCACAAAAAATGATTTTTTAGCATATTCACTTGTGTGGTTAAAGAATATCTTTAATACAAAAATAATAAATGGAATAAAATGATGACAATATTTAAAATCCTTGGGCAAGGTTGACCATATGTAGATAACCCACCCTGCTTATATTAAACATCATAATGAAGTTATTAATTTCTTTTAAAGAAAAACCTCTTTAACGTTTTAACCAATTTTCAAATGAGTTTGATTCTCAACTGGGCAATAGGAATTTATTTAATGATAAAATCATTAAATAAAGTCCTTAGTCCTGCCCTGGCTGAGGAAGCCCTCAACAATAATCAGTTAAGACCAGAAACTCATGGGCTGTGTCCGGTCCTCTTTGTGGTTGCTGGTCACAGACATGGTGATCCCCTCACTCCCAATCAGAATGATCAAAGAAGAGGCTTCTCAACCCCTTTGGTTACATATGGAATAATCGCCTCACTTAATGAGGTGATTACGACACAACTGAGGGACTGGTGGAGTTATAGGATTCTTCCATTCCCATCATTAAGTCTTGAGGTTAGGAAAGGGTGAGAGGGGTTGAGGCCTGATAGCTAGGTACCATTTCATTCTGTTTCCATCCTGTGGCCTACACATTGCCCATTTCAAGTCGATGAAATCAACTTACTTCTCTTGGACTAAACACCCGGAGTAAAATTATAGTTTTCTGAAAACTGATTTTCTGTTTAAGTTTAAATATGGTATTATAATTGAGCCTAATCAGTATGAGTTATCTAGAGTTGCTAGCCTATTCTAGATGTTGTAGAACTTGATGTAATTGCCATTAATAATATTTTTCGTATTATTGAATTTAGTGATCCTGAGTTGTACCTTATAAGGTTGATGTGATTCGTAATATATATTGAATGGTTCTATTTGAAATATATACACTTTTTTTTTTTAATACTTGTATCAATACTGGCAATACGTAAAATTTGTATTGCTGTCACTGTCATAAATATTGAAAACACTGTTAAGTTGTACGCCGTGACACTGACAGGACAGTCAGTGTTTCGCCTGCTTAATGCCTTTCAATGAGGCAACTGACTGCTTTCTTACCTTATCTCTCCCCTTACAATGATTTCCATAAGTAGTCGTTGAATGCTGACAACAAGTATTTCTATATAGTTTCTTTTTATCGTCATTTAATAAAAACATCAGGAAATACTTGGGTCTACATCTTGTCAGAATAGACAGTAATTGTGATAATACCGAAGAAGGTCAACAAAATTACATACCCGTTTTTTCATGTTTCAGGCTGTAGCAGGTCTTATGTCCGATGCAAGGCAGTTAGCAGAGGTTGCAAGAACTGAGGCTGCCAACTACAGGTCACAGTACAAGAGCAGTATTCCATTGAAGTACCTGAATGAGCGACTCTCTATGTACATGCATGCATACACTTTGTACAGTGCAGTGAGGCCTTTTGGGTGCAGTATAATTCTAAGTACCTATACAAAAGAAACAGGGCCTGAGATGTACATGATTGATCCTTCGGGAGTTTCGTATGTAAGTCTGAATTCATTTTATTTATTACCAGATTTCCCTAAAGCTATTGAGATTGTTCTCATGACACGGTTTTCAAAAGTTTTCTTCAAATGAAAATGAGGCTGTTCAAAATTGTATATATATATATATTTGTCTATTACCTCTCAAGTTTTCACAATTTGTGTTTGATCATTACTAAACTTGATACTAAAACTTTTTTTTTTGTAAAACCAAAGATAAAGTTTGTTAATGGCTGAAATCGAACAAGATGGGGGGGGGGGCGGTTATAATATTGCTTCTGTACTATTGAAAAATTGTATAGAAGCAATCTTACTGTGTATTTAATGTTCTGAATATGTTGTGGTATTCATTTTTTCTCTATCCTGATTTTTAATTAGAAATATGAGATCAGTCTTATGCTAGTCCAGTACATGGGAAATCTTGGTTTACATATCCCCTGTGTGACTGACTTAATGAATGAACCCTGAATACAATGGAAATCATCCTTGGTTTATAGGTAGTTGTACAAGTTTCTCTTATACTTTCTAGGTCTCTTCATAGTATTCTTATATTGTTTAATTGTTACCTGATTAAAGTCAGTATAGACTATGTATTAGTGTTGGAGTATTGCGAAAAATTGGTTTCATATGAAATTCATTAATAGCCCCTTATTTTCTGTAACTTTTCCATTGATATTACTAGTCAGGATTAAACAGTTGGTTTAATTTTTTGAATTTTATATAAATTAACTTTAGTTTGAGTGTTTTACTCCGAATAAAACATTTCCAAAAACAAGTTTTTCGAATTTTCGAAAATCCTCCCCTCTAAACCCCCCCCCTCCCACTGGTCCGATTTCAGCCGTTAACGAACTTGATCTTTCTTTTTAAATAAAATGACTAAATATCGAGTTTAGTAACGATCAAACAAAAATTTCGACTGCTAGAGTGGTAACAGACAAATATATATATATATATATATATATATATATATATATATATATATATATATATATAGAGAGAGAGAGAGAGAGAGATATATATATATATATATATATATATATATATATATATATATATATATATATACAGTTTTGAATGGACCTCATTTTCGTCATCTACTAGATAGGATTGATGGACATTTGAAGAAAAATTTCGAAAATTCCGTCTTGAGTATAACCTCAATAGCTGATTTCCCTCCAGGGAAATCTGCTAAAATGAAGACAATGTCTGTGTTAGTAGGAAAGTGTGACCTGTTAAGAGTTGCTGAAACCTGATGAAACTTTTACAATTGAATGTTTTTGACAACAAATGATTGATTCGAATCAAGTGTTGTGTGGAAAGACAATGAGAATTCTAGAATAGGCATCACAAAAATTCTTGTTTACTATTTTCACTCCTGGTGCTCATTCTGATAATAAGTGCTAAAGTGTCAATATTTTCAGTATTTCCTTCACTTAACAGTAGGATCGAATATGATTCCAAATCAAATTTGGAAGCTGTGTATTTGATTTTAATTAAATTCGATACATACATAGCCCCCACCAGCTAAGAAAAACTTTACAAAAAAAAATTTTACAAATGGAACACATTTAAAAAAAAGTCTGTCACGCAGGGGCTGTGTAAACAGCACATTTCCCTCGTGAAGTTTAATAATAGATAAATCTACATACTGGTAACACAACGCCACCTTGAATATAAAGTAAATAAATACGAACAGTAATAAGAAATATTTCCCCTCTTGGCAGTAGCATCTGAAATGTAAACAAACAGGTCTTCCAACCCAACTCACCGGAAAGAAAAACACAAGAGGAGGGGTCCCCAGAAGACATATTTGCATATATGTCGTTTATTAAAGGTCTCTTGAAAACTTTATTTGGTGTTTAAGGTTCGAATAATGTGGTTTATTACATAACCGAGTATTGTTAATTTACCAGGAGTAGAAAAGGGGGTTTGCTGAAGGTTGAAAACTATAAAATCCAATTATCTTGGTTGATATTCATGATACAGAAAATATGTGTAAAACAATATTTAAAGATAATTACATTTGTAATAAGATTGGTTCTATACAGTTTTTCGATCCCACTTATAACAGAGATATTTTGAATTTTCAAAATTTCCCCTCTAAACCCCCCCCCTCCCACTGGTCCGATTTCAGCGATTAATGAACTTAATTGTCCTTTTTACATAAAACGATTAAATATGGAGTTTGGTAACGATCAAACAAAAATTGTGACCGCTTAGAGCGTTAAAAAAATACTATCATCATTAAACCTCAAATGAATTCCCGAGCGAAGCCTAAATGAATTACCTTAGCTAGTATATCTATATGTATATAATTTTGAACGGACCTCATTTTCTTCATCTCCTGAGTAGGATGGACATTTGAGGATATTTTTCAAAAATCGCGTCGATAGCTGATTTCCCTTAAGGGAAATCTGCTAATATGGCTATGCAAATTTAACCAAGATATATCAATAATTCCCATCCATTTAAAATTTGAAATATTGATTGCTCATTTCCCAATTAAGCTAAAGATATGGTAAAATTAGAGCAAAATTATCTTAAATGCCTAGACAAAAAAAAAAAAAAAAGAAGAAGAAGTAAGAAAATCAGGAAAAACAAATATGATGACAAATATTTGCAAAATTTCTCTTCCCATATATGTAGTTTTAATTTTTTAATGTGTCATCTGCATAAATGAAAAGTTGTCAATTTTAAGTATTTATAGAATATTAAAATTGGTTATTCTTGAAAAAATAAAAATGTTATTTATTAATGTTATTTTTGTGCTACTAGGTCTATTTGGGATGGGTTATCTTTAGGTTGCCACTCTTTTCTGGGTGGGGCTACAAAATTTATCTAATGAGTTCATTAATAAATAAATTCGTATTGCCAAGGTGAGAATCAAACTCTCGATTATAACCTGGGCCTCAATTATAAGTAAGAACATTTTTTTGCTATTGCCTTAGAAAAGTGATTGGCACTTGGTGACAAGTTAGTATCAAATAAATAAGATACTACGTTTGTAGGAAAATATATCTTGGATTTGGTAATTTTGTGTGAGAAACTTATGATATCCTCTGGAACTTCCATTTGTATTTATTCTTTACTATTAATGGAATGGAAGCCCAGAACCTACAGACCTAAGACACAGTATGTCAGGCTTCATCTGCATACTGTATAATGACTTACAGACTTCAGTAAGCACCCAGTTCTACTCAATCAAATTTTTACTTGAACTAGAAAGTGTGTGGTGAATAGAGATCAATCATGTGTCATACCAGCTTTTGGAAAATCTTCATAGTTTATGCAGGTCCTTATGTGGCAGACTTTTTATTAAACTATTAGTATTATGTCAAGTAGAACTTCTATTTGCTAAGCATATAGTCTCATTCTTTCTGCTTCCTTTTAGGGATACTATGGATGTGCTGTTGGAAAAATGAAACAAGCAGCAAAAACAGAAATAGAAAAACTTAAGCTCAAAGAGCTCAGTTGTCAGGAGCTGGTTAAAGAAGCCGCTAGAATGTGAGTATATTATATGTATTTTTCTGTTTGTATTGTAGATTTTGGAGATGTGTTGCCACTCCCAATAGAAATTTGTGATGTTTGAAATTTACTTTGGAGCTGGTCAGTTTCTTGACAAACATTCTTAACCAACATAGACCTGCAATGAGTTAACTCTGTCAGACAGATAGTCTTCATTATACCCATGTGGCAGTTGTCAGATTACCCACGGCCTGCTTGTCTAAAGGCGGGATTTCTAAATGTAGTATCTTCTGGTCACACCTGGTAATTGATCCTGTGTACTGGTAAACCTGATTTTCATAGGAGTGAACAAGGGAATAAAAGGGTCATAAGGCGATGCATGACTAAAGAAAATCCTACTTAAGGCCAGAGTTGTTTGGTAGCCATCTCTCTGTAAACTGACTAATGATTGGCATTAGCCTTTTGAGTAGGCAGACTACAACTTTAATCTGCCCTGCAGTACTCTTGCCCCAGTGACGTGTTGTAAATGAGAATTTAGTCAATGAGGGGGATCTAAAAGAATCTTTCTACACTCCAGCAACTCCTAATTTCCTCTGTGATTGTCCATTCAAATACGTTGCTAAATAAATGTCATGCTCAATATTACTTGATTTTCATGATCTGCTTGTAAGCTATTATTCCCACATAGATATGTTATAGGTAGTGCTATTTTTTAGAATCCTATTCCTATCCCCCCCCCCCCCATCTTAAGTTCTTGGACAACTAAAATTTGATTTATTGGGATACAAATTATTCCAATTCATTATTAATTACACTACTAGATATAGTAAATAGTTTTCAATAAAATTAATATGTTATATTCTGATATATTTCAGTACTTGTTTTTCTTTCCGGTGAGAGGTTGGCAGACCTGTTTGTTTACATTTCAGACGCTTCCCGTAGGGTGTTAAAATTGACTGAAAGGTTTATTATTACCATTTGTATTTATTCACTTATTATTCACAGTGGTGTTGTGTTGCCAGTATGTAGATTTATTTATTGTTAAGCTTCACAAATGGAATCTGCTTAGTTTACGCGGCCCCTACTTGACGGGCTTTTATATATATTTGTCTGTTACTGCTCTAGCGATCAAAATTTTGGTTTAATTGTTACCAAACTCGATATTTAATCGCTTAATGTAATAAGAAAGATCAAGTTCGTTAATGGCTAAAATCCGGCCAGTGGAAGGGGGGTTTAGAGGGGAGGATTTTCGAAAATTCTGAATATCATTGTGATTATTTGAATCAATCTTGTTGCAAATGTAATGTTCTATAAATGTTGTTATGTACGTATTTTCATTATCTAGATTATGTGCATTTTATAGTTTTTGGCCTTCAGTAAACCCCCCCCCTCACAGTTGGCTGTTTTATTATAATGAAAATTATTTAAAGCTTAAATACTAAATATTGTTCTCATTGAACTTTTACATTTTGAGGTAAATGCAAATAGGTGAGAAATCTGCAAAGTTTACGCAGCCCCAGCAAGATAGATTTTTTTTTTTTAAAGTTAGTATGTATTCATTTCTTTTTATAGGCTAGTATTCATTGATGTATTTGCATTTCAGAATTTATTTAGTCCATGACGAAGTTAAAGACAAGCAGTTTGAGCTTGAGATGAGCTGGATTGGGGAAAATACTGGTGGTTTGAATGAGCAAGTTCCACCAACTGTCCACGCTGAGGCTGAGAAGGACGCAAAAGCAGCGATTGCCGAGGACTCAGACTCGGAAACTGAAGATATATAATTGCCTTTCTAACTTATTTGTTTACTAGGAGTCGAGAGTTCTCCAATGCACTGCGACGTTGCCTCGGTGACTGCCTTATCATAAAAGAAGTATTTATTTATTTGTTAAAAGAATAAATAATTATTTCTTTTTATTTTAAAGACTTTCGTAATATTAATAGTGATTTAGATCAATTAATATTTTTTGTCTGAGAAACAACGGATCTACTGAAGAGTGGAGTAAAGGACTAAGTAACACATTTATAAACTGTTTCATATTTTGTAATAAATATATTATGCTAGATTCATCATTTGTCTAAGAAATAATTTTGCCTTAATTAAAGTTTTTACATCTACTGCCTCATCACAGTGATAGATCAAGCCACTTATTTGTTAACTTAGAATATTTCTTGTTATTACTTATCTATTGGATTAGAAAAAATGAACTTAATTTTCATATTTATTTTAATTACTAATTTTTATCTCAGTGCATAAAATATATTTTGTATAAAGGAAGTTATCAATTTCTTTAATTAACCAATCTTTTAAAAACAAAACAAAAATGTTAATTCTTCCTGCATAGTACTAAAACAAAAAATTGCTATTATCATGAATAGGAAATATTAAATGTTTTATTTTTCCCTTTTTGGAATCCCCTTAATATATTGGTCTGAATATAACGGGCATGAGCTGCTCAATAAACTATTATCAAATTTTAGGTTTCATCAAAATTGTATCTAAATATCCATTTAAAGTAGTTTTATCAAGAATTCCTTATATCACTCAAGTTGTGAGGTTCTTAAAATAAAACAAATAAATAAAATATTATCATTCATGAATCCTTGGATCTTTTGATTTTTTTTTTTGACAAGAAATAAAAAAGCATTATAAATAATTATGAGTAAATGGGGAAGCTATAGTACGAAAACCTCTCCAAATACACATGTTTGAAAAGTGACTAATGCTAATTAACAGCTTAAGTTGTTATTGTTATGTACCCTGATCATATCCATGAGTCACACTAAAGATAGAGTTGATTCTCTGAAAGTTTGAAAATTGATCGAAATAGTAATTTTATGTGGTGATTTATTAATTTCATTAGCAGGATATTTCATAAAACTGAGCCACATCAATTAAAATTAAGATACTTCTTAAAATCCTCCACAGTTTATTTTCTAGAAGTGCCTTCACAGTAATTGCTCTACCTTCAGTACCCTCTAAAGCTACAGCTTCTTTGAAGTGGGGTGGGAAGCAGCAAAACTTTTGATGTGATATTTGGTGTATATCGTACTTTTTTTTCTTAACCCATATATTACTTGGGAATTTTAAATTCTGTTAGTACTTTATTGAAGTGTTTGTTTGAGGTGAAGTGTTGTCCCTGTAAAGAACTTTGCCATTTTTTTGCAACTATTTGTGTTTGTCCATATGTATATATATTACTGTTGCTGTACCTGTTGGTGGAGGCCTTTGTAATTAATTGACTGGCAAGTACAGCCGCCAAGGTGGTTTCAAAGCCAGAACAACATCCTCAAGTTTGCCAAAAGTTGTACTAATTAGATTCTTTCGTTAAGTACTTTTATGTGTCCCCTAATATCCACATTAGGTACTTTATGTTTTAGTCCCAGTGGGGATATTCACATGCAGTAGAAGTAAATTTTTTTGTCAAATTAACTAATCTCATCAAAAACAAACTGTGGGTCAATTCTGGTTTACAAATCTACCATAGCAATTTTACTTGACAAAGAATGTACTAAAACTTAATACCTCTTATGGGTAACAGGACATAAAATATCAGCTAATGATAAACATATTTCCAGCATGACCTTTGGCAGTGTTGAAAATATTAATACTCACACCTTGAAAGTGCTTGCTAACTGCATTCTATGATAAACGTTGATGACAGTTCTCCTCCAACTGGTATGAATATGTGTCAATGAACCTTTCGTTCAAGTGTGATAGTATTTTTTTTGGCCTTGGTAAGACAATGCCTAATGTGTAATGTTTGAAATCATGCATTTTCAATAAATTGTATTTTGTAGGTTGGGATTATTTTAAATAAACTTAGTTGGTACTGATATCCTTAAAGAATCTGGGCTCTGCCACTACTGCTGTTAACCATTCCTCATTTTCTGTCGGGCTTCTCCAGTTACTTTTGCCCAGTCTTCGTGCATCCTCCATATCATTAAGCCACTTTTTCTGAATTACTATTAAGCTAGAAATAGAACAGGTACACATTATGACTTTGTGCTGGTTTACAATCTCGTTCATAATTTTAGTGTTGACCGAGTAACCAATAGCTTTTGAGTATAAACAGTCTGAATAAAGGTTTCCTTGGGTCTAGACAGGGGTACCTTAGCATTTCTATACCCTGCAGTAACCTATCCAATTTAAAATCCTTTCCATGAATTCAATGTTTTAACTTGTAAAGATGAGCTGTTCTTACCTATCTACATTTAAGCAGTGAAATGAGACTTTCTGAGAAGTTCTGTTGACTTGGAAGAAAAGTCCTAAGCACAACTGTTCAGCTATTAAAGAAAAATGTGTATGAATTATTAGGTCCAATGCCTAAATAATAGAATTGTTTCCCTCATCATCTACACTTAATATAAGCCTTGGAGTTTTCATTGATATTTAGATCTTTTATCTTTTATTTTTTTAATTGAAGGGTATTTATCCAAAATCAAAGTCTCATTTACCTTTGTCTATGGATTTATGTGTGGTTTGCATGACACTGACTTAAATCAATACACAGAATAATTTCATGTAACTTTTCCATGATAACACAACTTCTTCAAGAAGAAGGTAAACTATGTAATTGGATTGAATTGAAATCAATTTTTATCTCCAGTTACATTTCTCTGACTCATGCCAGATATCACACCTTCCTACGTTTTATCATAGTATTAGTTTAAAATAACACTGATTTCATCCATTGATATGGGCATATGATTTTTTTTATTTTATCTTGAAAATTGTCCTTTAAAAAAAAAAGAAAGAAATCACTCTTTTTAAAGTTTTTATTTGTATATTCACTTGATAGATAGATTAAAAAAATAAAAATAATTGGAATGTATTGGCTTTATTTTATGTTTTACTTACCACAAGTTTATTAAGATAAATAAATTCCACATGCTTATATACATATCTGTGTTTTACATTATTAAAAATAAAATTTTTTTCTTCAGAAGTTATAGAATAAAACAATGAGTGTCTTCCATTTATGAGGCAATATCATTGATGTATTTCTATAGGAACAAAACAAAAAATAAATAAAAGTCCGTCACGCAGGGGCTGTGTAAACTAGGCAGATTTCCCACGTGAAGTTTTACAATAGAGAAATCTGCCTAATAACAACAGTAGTAGTAATGAATCTCTAAACCTATTCACGAGGGACGATCAGTGGCAAAAACGGCCGCCCTAGCTCTCGGCGGAATGTTCCGAACATAGCCGACTCCTGCCGATCACACACACAATACAAATGCAAATATCTCGCTTAATATTCAAGATACAGAATAAATGTATAGAACAATATTTGTAGTAAATTTCATTTGCAATAAGATGGATTCTATACAATTTTTCGATCGGACGTATAGTAACGGAGATATTTCGAATTTTCGAAAATCCTCTCCTCTAAACCCCCCTCCCACTGGTCCGATTTCAGCCGTTAACGAACTTGATCTTTCTTTTTACATCAATGACTAAATATCGAGTTTGGTAACGATCAAACAAAAATTGCGACCGCTAGAACGGTAACAGACAAATATATATATATATACATATATATATATATATATATATATATATATATATATATATACAGTTTTGAACGGACCTCACTTTCGTCATCTACTAGGTAGGATCGATGGACATTTGAAGAAAAATTTCAAAAATTCCGTCATGAGTACAACCTCAATAGCTGATTTCCCTTAAGGGAAATCTGCTAAAATAAAGCTTCTGGGGTAATGCTTGTTTTGTTAAAAATGAATAAGTGGAAGGGACAGTGTACTAAAATATATAAAGGAAGTAAAGGGGATTGAGGTTGTTTTGTATTAGGAAAGAGGGTTAAATTCATTACTCCTTTGTGAGAATCTATTTTTCACAGGCTATATATATTGTATAATATAATGATGATGTTTTTTTGTATTTTTTCACTTTTGTCTTCTGGGAGATGATTAAAGGGTAAAGCATGTGGTCTTTGTGACTATTAGGGAATTTATGTGAGCTTCTCTACTATTTTTTTTCTTAACTATCACTCAAGGTACCTGAATATTTTGAAACTAGGAAATGCGAGTTCCCCCAACATATACATTAATCTCCTCGACCTATTTTTAGCAGATTTCCCTTAATGGAAATCAGCTATTGAGGTCGTACTCATATGCGATTTTCAAAATATTTCCTCAAATGTCCATTGATCCTACCCCAGATGACGAAAATGAGGTCCGCTCAAAACTATGTATATATATATATATATAATAGTGTTGTTTTCGACCAGGTTATATATATATAGATGGTGCTGTTGTTTTTTGGAGTTTTGGTCAGTGTTGGTGAGGTTATACTCAGAACTCCTAATGTAAACAAAGGGACTAGAGTGATATACAATAATTTTTAAGTATCTTTAGTCTTGTTTAGTAGAATTAACACAAACACTATCTATTACACTCTAATAACAATGTGCAATATATATATATATATATATATATATATATATATATATATATATATATATAAAGTAGTACCTGTACTTTTTAGCCCTGAAGAAGAGATAATAAATATTCTCGAAATATTGGAATGAACTAAGATTTTTTCACCAACACTGACCAAAACTCCAAAAAACAACAAACACACCATCTATATATATATATATATTTATATATATATATATATATATATATATATATATATATCTGTTAATGCTCTGCCTGTCACAATTTTTGTTTGATCGTTATCAAAATTGATATTTAAATGGCTGAAATCCGACCAGTAGGAGGGGGAATTTTGAAAATTCTTAATATCTCCATTATTAGTCCTCGTATCAAAAAATGATATAGAACCAATCTTATTGCAAATGCAATGTTCTTAAGATGTTGTTATGTACGTTTTTTTTTTTTTTCATTATCTTGAGTATTAACTGATATATTTGCATTTTTGACTTTTCAGCCTTCAGTAAACCCTTACTCCTACTCATATTATATTATGAAGCACTTTAGTTGAATACCAAATATTGTTCTCATTGAACTTTTACATTTTGAAATAAATACAAATGGGTAACACACGTGGGAAATCTGCATAGTGAATGGAGACGGACTTTTCTGATTATTGTTAGGTATTCCCCGACTAATGCCTACAGCAACTTTAAGCTATCTAGCCTGCTATGTGCCTGTCGAAAGTCAATGAAGTATTCATAGATATGGACTAATTGAGAAGAGATAATCTCTGGTCATTTGTCCTTGGTTAAATCTACTTTATCTCTCAATAACAAATAACCACATAGCCAAGATCTTAAACATGTCGTGCAAAGTGCTGTGTTTCTATAATTTTCTCATTTAAATCTTTTGCTCTTATGATTCTCCCAAATCTCTCTGGTATTTTTTTTATCAATATAACAAAAATCACCTGATGTACGTCTTCCCAGAAAATTACTTCTTACCATGAGGATAATATGGAATCTGGTCATGATATATTCTGTGCATCTCATCTAGAATCCTCCTAATAACCAAGACATGCAACTATCACAATATTTAAATAAATAAATGATCTTTTTACTCTACTAAAGGTTAAACCTCTTAGAGGGAAGGCATTTTATACAACTACCTCTGCCTCCTTTATTGTAAACTCAAATTACAGTTTCAAGTTGGTATCTTGACTCTGCTTGCAGACTGTTCTATTCTACTATTTGATGTGCTTAAAGCATATATTTATTTGTCTTAATATGTGTGTGTGTCTATATATATATATATGAGTATATATTCTTTTTTCTTGAAAACAAGAGAAGCTTTCCTTCACAAATATTAATTTTGGTTCTTTTCCTATGGAGTACAGATTTATGATGCTAGATGGTAGAGGATCAGTAAAAATGCCTTCTTTTCTTTAAGTACTTTAATGTATGCAGAGTGCACTTTCAGACACTGAGCCTCATCATCATTGCATGCTGATTAGAGAAGTATAGCCTGGGGGAGGGAGTTTCTGGATCTTGGTCTCTGAAAGAGCACTCTACAATTCTCAGAGTTTTTTTTTTTTTTTCTAGCAGAATGGATTATTTTATAAAAATGCGAAGATAAAATATTAGAATTACTGAGAACTTGTAGTCCGCTATTTCTACTCCTGGCCAGTTCATATATATTTTAAAGATATTTTAAATTATCTTGTAAATCTGAGTTTTATTGTTAAGGTGGGAAATTTGTCAACTTTTAGAATAAAAAAAGAACTCTTTTCCCATAACATTCTTATATCAGTAGGAGCATTTTTTTTAAATTTTCATCCTCCTCTAGCCTGTATGGGACTACACATTTTATTTGTTTTAAAGTTTCATGCTCTTGAGGTAATGAAACCTTTGACTCAGTTAATCAAGATCCTTAATATCTATGACATAATTATTAAAGCTATTAAGGAAATTTATTTAGTGACGAAATTCATTAAATAAAATCCTAAGTCCCACCCTGGCTAGAAAAGGGTGTTAACCTGTAGACAACCCGTCCCAGTTAGCCTTAGTTGCAAAAAGTGGATGTTAATAAATAATAATAATAATTATTAAAGCTCTAGAACCGCTTGCGTTTTTAGTATTTATTTTATATGAGTGAAGTAATAATTTCATGGACATCACTAGAGCTGAAGAGGATGTGAAGCCATGCTATGATTTCCTATTTTACCTCCATTGTGAAAACAACAAAGATATCGGAAATAAATATTTAATATAAAAGTGAGAATTCTTCCTTGGTTAATAGATTCCTCCTCCTCCTCCAGTAGTATAACTAATGGCATTAGCTAGTTGTCATCAGCAGACTACAACTATAAAGTACTCCCATTCTTATCTGACACGGTGAGGAATTTAATTATGAAAAAATACAACTAACAAATTGTATCTCTCAGCAGATAGTGTAATCCCAACCTGTCACTTCCTCTGTGTATGTGTGTGTGAGTGTGAGTGTGTATATATACACGCACATATAAGTATTTGTATTTATTTATTAACGTCCACTTTTTGCAACTAAGGCTAACTGGCACAGGTTACTACCATTTTCTAGCCAGGGTGGGACTAAGGATTTTATTTAATGAATTCCGTCACTACGTAAATTCCTATTGCCCAGGCGGGAATCTAACTCTCCACTCTAAGTTTACCATGTGAGATTAAGGTCATCGCTTTAACTCACACGACTAACCTGAGCCCCCACATATAAGTATACTTTTCTAGATGGGAATTATGTTTTATATTTCATTGATTTCTAATTTTTTAAATCAGAAATGTGTAATCAAAAATATATGTTGTAGAATGGTGTTACTAAATGTGTGTGCATGAAGCCTTTAAAATTAATAATTGACAAATACTTGTTTTCCTAAACTTTTGATTATAAATATTTCAGTTGAGCAATGTGGCTATTGTAAATTAAAATGTGTGTTTCGTAATGTTTTATTCGGTTTTCTTTCATATTCATGTTCATTACGTTACAAAAATGATTTTTCGTAGTCAAGACTATAATGCTCAATTATTACATCCATATCGTGGCGGACTGGTGGAAGCTCAAATGATCTGTGCTAAAGTAAATGTCAGTACTTCCCATTTGAGAAAGATCGAATGGAGATAGTGGCATTTTCTTTAACCCTAATCTTCAATTATTATAGTTAAAATGCATTCCTTATTAAAACGTTAATGGAACTTTAAAAGAGAAGTGAGGCCATGAACACAACATTGATAAAACTAATAGCATCCTCCTATAGTGTTTATCATTGTCATGGCATTGACCTACAAAGACTGTTTATAATTCTTTGAGGTGATATCTTATTCACTTCCTGGCTAATTTCCAGAGCTTAAGTTCTTGTGCCTCTATTGTTATTTGGAAATAAGAAATATATATCATAATTTGCAGGGATGCAAATTACTTCTTGCATTGCTGTTGGTTTACTTACTTAACACTATGCATCCCTGTCGAGAGTTCCACATCCCTGTGGTGGCTCATATCCATAAAACATTGCAGTGTGCCCAATGACGTTTGGGGTTTACGAAGGTTCACTAAAGTTATTGTATTTAAAACACTATAAAGAGGGTGCCGGTGAGGAACACCAAGAGAAAATAATTAACTTCTACTGTCTATGATTGTTGCTTTGTTCACTTTGTTTCAACTTATTATTTATTCAAATGCAAGTAGAAATGATTATATTATTTTCAAAGTTTTATTTTCAGCTAATATTCAGTCTAATATAAATTTAAAAAATATTCCCCTTTTTTATTACTCAGATTTCAGGAAGAACAAAACTGCTAAGTGTTCATAAATATTGAAATATATTTGAATTTCACACTTAAAAATAAGCAATTAAAGAATTCAGTTTATCCCTACAATTGCATATAGATCATTATTTCTGTATTGTGATTTTTTTCCCTTGGTGATTAACATGATTTATTTTGGGCTTGATGGATGATATGAGCCCTAGTAATATGTTTCTATAACTGTCAGAGATAATAGCTGATTATCCTTGTTATCATTTACTGACAAAGGGATTGTTTTTGATTAATTAGGGATATTTAATAAATTACTAAAATGAATTATAAATTATTTATTAATCTACTACAGATTGATAGTTATATAATTTCTCTATGAGTGCTTTGGGATCATTTTTACTTATATTACTTACATTTTACTTGACATTATGTCACAATCACAGAATTAAAAGAAAAAGTATTCAGTTTACTTCCCATAATTTTAAATTATTATCTAATATTTCTACAAACCAGTTCCTTGTCTTTTCATCCTTGAATACTGGTTCGACAGTCTTCAAATTCAGGTGTAGTAAAGCTTCGTTACCTAGTAGCATTTTTAGCTCCTTGAGCAGTTTCGAGTTTTTGTACAGCTTTAAGAGGCTTGTGTAGTTTATTTCATTAGCTGAGTCTTCAGAACTAATTGTATAGGAACTCTGTAATGTTGATTGGGCCCACTCTACGAGTGTATTATTTCCACTTGAAGTTTGTACAATACCCATGTGTTCTGCATATTGTGGTGAGAACATAGCATTTATTTCTGAGGAACCTAAAGCTTCCAGTATACCAGCACTCAGAATTTTTTCTTTGAGTTTCCTGTATATTTTTGGCGAATAGACAATCACTTGATACATGGAATTCCCTGTCGAATACGACGAAATATAATGTGAACCAAATGTTTTAATAAACTGCATAACACTCGAAACATCTCCTTCTTTTACCGTCCGAGCTTTTTCTAATACACTTTCACTTATGGAACTGTTTGTAGGTTCAAAGCTGGGGGAAAATGTCGCTTTTTCACTTAATCTAGATATTCTTACCAGTACATAGCAATGATCACCACTCACATAACTGACATTTATCCCTAAGCTGTATGCTAGGCTTTCATTGGTGAAGCTTTCGAGGAACGGCTCCCAGGGTGCATCCAACCTCTCGATGCTGAAGTTCTGGAAATAGGTCTTGAAGAGTTCTTGAAGGTCGTCACAGAATGCAATTTCAAAGTTTCCATTGAATCCGTTGGTATCTACACTTTTCTTCATATTCTTCATCGACTCAATGTCCTTAAATATGTCGACTGTAGGCTCTCTGAATATCCACTTGCTTTCATTGCGTGGCACTACTCTCATCGAGATATGCAGGTAGCCAAACCTCTCGAAGAGGTTGATCGCGGCTCCTAGCCTCAGGTTTTCGCACACAATCACTCCGACACCTATATTCAACAGCACTATTAGGAGACCATAGCCAAAGTAAAGTTTGCGTAAAGTCATTTTCTCGTCAGGAAAGTCCCGTCATTTTTCGCCTCCAAAATATTTCTGATCGACTCACTGTTTGTGGGCCCTAGGTGCCCTGACTGAGAGGACATGTGTGGCTGAGTGGCTGCTGCTCCATACTCCAGAGCACTTCCTTCAGTACTGAAGCTGGAGATCACTTTCACTCCTCCCTACTTCTCCCTCCCACCTCCCTGTCTCTCCTCCCTTCCCCTCACAGTTTACAACTAGAAGGTAACAGAATGAACTTGACAGCCTGCTTCAGCTGAACTTGGCCTCAAACACTTAATCTCCCACTCTTCCTGCATATCCTGTTATAATTAATTTTAATTTTGTCCATTGCTGCATTAATTAAGATAAAAATATGGTTAAATGTAATTATATGCTGTTTTGGATTGGCCAAAATTAAATTAAATATTTCAGAAGTTTTGCACAGACCTGCATAAATAAAAAAACTTCTAGAAAATAATCAAATGTTTGCCCAACTTAAGCATAAATAAAGGAAACTGCCATTGAAAATAAAGTTTCATACATACATAAAAATACTATTATTATTATTATTATCAGTACCATTTTTATAATGTAGTAAAAAAACTCAGAAAAATTCCAAGTAAGGAAATTGAATAAAAGTCAATGGGAATCATTGATTACTTCCTGATCAAGAGTATTCCTGAAACAATACATTTTATATTTAAATTAACTTGGGATACCTCAGACCAATAATGCTTGTTACAAAAACAGGTTATAACACTGTGTTAATTGTCACTCGGTTGTTTTGCCATTTTTTGATATTTTCGTTAAATTCTAGATAAGTTAAGGTTTGGAAAACTGACTGTCAGATTAAATAAAAAGGAGGATTTTAAGTTCAAGAAAAAAAAAAATATGAATTTACTTGACTATTTTTATAATTAAATATTTTGAATGTCAATTTTTTACCTAACATTTTTGTGGCTCAAAATGTCACCTCTTCATTACTCAAACGTAATTATAGTGGACACCTAAATAAAAACTTGTCATAGTTTTGTTCTAATTTGAAAAAGAAAAAAAAAAGAAACAATATTTAGGAACTTGAAATAAAGATTAAATAAAATTATGCAATTTTTGTTATTGAAAGTTCTGTAAAACTTGAAATTACAACTTGTTGTATAGCTACTCATAGAGGTGTGTTATCTTTAGGTGCCTAATTTAAACTACAGTTACTTGAAATAAAATCTCATTGGATGTTTTTTTTTAAATTTTAGGTAGTGTTACTGTAGTTAAAATAATATTTTAATTTGTTTTTATTGGCTGACACACTAAAAATGTCACTATTAAACAGAAAATTTAATTAGTAAATCCTGGGGAAATAAATCTTTGAAATAGCAGAAACCAGCTCTTGGAAGAATATTTAACATACTTAATGAAGTGTAATAATGTATTATTCCACCTGCCAGTGGTCTAGTTACTCTACAGTTATTATTTTTAAACTTGAACTTTAATCTAAAAATACTATTTTAGAAGTAGTTTTTGCCATGGAATAAACTGGTACCAATAATATTAATAAATGGTGTAGTAGTCATTAAACAATATTCTTCAGTCTTTGTTTTTGTAAATTTTTAATTCAGTAAAAATTTAAAAGTTTATTTGTAAATTTTTATTCAGTAGAAAGTAGTTGTTTTTATGATGGCCAATTCTTCTCACTAGATCTGCGCAGAATTCTACAAAATGTCCTGAAATTATTACCTGCCCCTTCTGAAAAATCAATTACAGTGTAAGAAAACACCAACTTTTTAAAAATTAATTCTTCCTAAATGTTTGGAGCAGTCATTGCTTCAAATGAGAACCTTACTTGCTGAGTCATTTGTTATAATTCGACTTCTTTTGAAGTCATTGAATTTAAACTATAAAAAATAGCTTAAAATCAAGCATATTTTTCTATTTTAAATAACATAAAACTAATATTGTTTTTGATATATATATATATATAAACTGACACACACATACACACACACTTATTTACAAAAAAATACTGTTTATACTAATTTTGGTTTGAATGTGTAATATGAATGTTTTACTTACTTGACAAAAATGGGTTGGAATATTGATTTCACCACTATTTATATTTAGTTCATGTTTAGGGGTGGCTTATCTGTATCCTTTGTTAGTATCATCAAATATTTATTCCTTATGTATTCAACACCCATGTCATGATTATCATATCCTGGACGTCAGTAATAATTCATGGTTTATTTGTTTGGATGCCCCTTTTTATTTACAGTGCCTCTTTCCCCCTTTTATATTCAGGTATAATTTATTTTTTATCATCTTCCACCATTGTAAAGATTTAAAAACTTTTTGAATCCTAATATAAATATAGTAAATTTTAATTTTTATTCAATAATTTAAACATAAATTCTTGAAAGTCACTGATGGTTTTTATATTAAAATATTGTTTTTTCTCCTTTGACTTTCATAAAAATATGAACATGACAGTTGAAATATTGATTTATAATATTTAACATCCTTATTTTTAATTTAAGTTTGTTAAACATTCCTTCTGGTGCCACATCACACATCAATATCTTTCATATCATTGCAGTTCCTCGCAGAACTACTAAAGAGTTTAGTACTCTTTCTTTTACTTATTTCATTAGTGTCCTCAAATTTGTTGAGGTTTTTATAGCTGTGTTTTTAGAGATAAATGACTTTCAATAAATACTTTTACTCCTATATTGTGTAATTACTTTGTGCTGTAATATCATATGAAGAAATATCTTGTCCTCCTTACAATCAAAAGAGTTATGGCTGTAAGTTAGAAAGTATAAGTCCTGTTAATTTAAAGCTTTCATTCATGTTTAATCTGTCCCCCTTCCCCATCAAACCAAATCTATTTACATAAAGGTTTTTAGAATCTTAAATGCCAAAAAAAGTTATTATTTATACAAAAATTAAACTATTTGTCCATGGATACTTCATTATTTTGCTGGTTGTTGGCTGATATTTATTAAAAAAAAAATCTAAATAAGTTAAACATGAGAACTTAAACAGCCGAAACGAGTTTTTAAAATATTTTTTGATAACTTAGAAATTACTTTATGAGTATATACCTTGTTTAAATAATGGGTGCATTTAATATTATTTTATTCTGTTATCGTTCTTCCCATAGCCATTGTTACAGAATCAATGATGAAAACAAGTTGATATGCAAATAAAGTTTATAAATAACTTCGTTTTGTGCTGCTTGAAATAAATGAAAATATCATGCTCAACAGGAGAGCTAAGACCTCCTTCAAAGCTTTGGAGGGAGGTCAGCTTGACATATTCTCTCTCGTGTTGTGGTGGCATTACTGACCAAAGATTGCTACTTCTCTAGTCATTTGCCTCACAGTACTGGGTTGTCATTGGGGTCATGAAAATCATTAAATTTATATGTTCAAAACTAAAAAGTATAAAAAGTTTTTTAAAATTTTCCCCCCATTCCATTACTAATGTTGTTTTTTTTTTGTTGATAAATTTATGTTTACCAAATTTTAAATTCATTATCCCCCAGTAAAAAGTTTTAGGTTTCAGAAATAATAATTTTACTCAACCAAAGGGTTTTAAATTTCATTTTTGGAAAATAAATATTTGTATTATTTTAACTTTTCTTAATTAATCTATTGCTTGTTATAATTGTTATTTGCAAAGGTAATATATGAAGTGTTATCTTAGTGCTCTTCTGTGGACTTGTATAAAACTTCTTCTTTTTTTATTAAAATCAAGAGACATCAAATACACACCACACACAAAATGGAACTCTTTTTTCTTTTAAGGGGTCTAATTAATAAAACAACAAATACTTAAAGAACACTTTTAATAACAACTAGATTTGAAAGTATATACAACTTAACATATTAGAAATTATAATTGCCATTCATATCATCAATGATACTAATAAAGAGAATAGAATTATATTCTCTTAAAAAATAATCCAATAAATAAACTTATCACAGTAAATATCAGTTTTCTAAACTGAAATAAATGCTGGTTACTTAATTAATAAGAAATAGTACAATGGTTGCAAAAATGTTTCTCAGATAAAACTGCAGTAATCCTAAATGTCCATCTAATTTCTTATTTTCGTATATTGTGTATAAAAAACAAAGAAATATTTACAAAAAAATATATTCTTTATATTACATTGGTAAAATTAGCTTTCCAAATCATTTTTGCCCCTGTGCAATACAATTTTATTTTCACTACTTTTATATTTACAAGTTCTCTTATTTACTAAGTGAAACTAAAGTAAAAAAAAATATAAAAAAACATAGTAAAAAAAATCATATACAAATAATGAATTATTTCTAAAATATAGTTAACAATAACCATAAGCGATCACTGAACTTTCTTCCAACTCCTATGTAAAAACCCATTCAATCAGAAAAACAAACATGATCTACATTGATGTATGTCTGTGCATGATCACCAAATTTACTTTATATATTTGTTTCTAATAATAATTTCTCCCTCTGACTAAATTCAGAGTGAAATAATTACATTTAAGTGGTTCCCAGGAATCCTTTAAAGATCCTTATTTTAAAAAAAATCCTTTTTTCTTCTGAGGTGATTCTTAACATTATAAATACATTTTTAACCACTATAGAATTTGTGCTTTATTGCGACATTGCAATCTAACTATGTTATTTTTTTTTTGTCATTCGTGAAAACGTGAGTACTTTTTTTAAAACAATAAAAAATTAGTTGTGTGAATCACTTCCACTCAATACTGTAATATATGTACATAATTTGTTGATATAAGTGAATGAATTATTAATGGTATAACCATTAGAAGTGTATTTTCCTAGAGGGGAAAGAAAACAACAACTTAACTATATTTACAAAATATTATGGTTTTGTTTAAACCTTTAACCATATCAATAAAAAATAATTTTGAAGGATTTGTGTTTGATGGTCCCATAGTATTTTGTGAAATATTGAGTTACATGAATCTGAATTTTGAATGGAAAGTAATGTATTATTTTCAGAACTCAGAAAGACTTTAAATTACATAGGCATAACAAAATCTACTTGTAGAAGTGAATTAAATTTGTCTTAGTGTTACTAGGGTTATGTAATCTATACATTACAAAAATAGTATAATAAGTCTTATACTTTTAAATGTTGTGTTTTCATATCACTTATTTTTATTTCATTCAGATATTATTTTTTAATGTTAGTTCTAAAAAGGAAAATGAAATTTTAATATATTCAAACTAGTATGCGATATTTCTATTATTTTTTTTGTTATGGGCAATTTATTTATAAAAATAGCTAGCTTATTTTGTCATCTTTTGAATTAGTGCTAATTCGGAGAATGCATTTTGCTTCCTTGCAGATTTCCCTTCAGGGAAATCGGCAATTAACGTCTTACTCACTGCCCGATATTTCTGTCTTTTAATTGAGTGAATAAGACTGGTATTGTGACTTGAAGTCTTAGATATTACGTCTTATCCTCATCGTTATTATTGAAAAAATAAATTATTGAAAATGCTGATAGAAATACACTCGTATATTGTTCGTCCAATCTTTCCTTTTTACCCCAATTCCAAGCGCCCGAAAAAGGGAAGTATGGAGGCTTTATGTTGAAAGAATTTATCTATGACGGACGGAAAAACCAAATAACCTATACATTTATAACTTTCGGAAAATCAACTTTAAATGTTAGGTATTGGAATGCCGTTTCCGAAATCCGGTATATTAATTTGACAGGTGCTTTGATTTCCCCAAAATTTGATTAGTCGTAGTCAGCTGTCTGCTGGAAACCATAAGTTGCTATTAAAATGTAATTTTTAGGTACTTCAGATTATAATTATTTTCGTTGATAATTTCGTTCCTGCAAACATCGGCTGTTAACACCAATGGGGGTGGTGAAAACCTGGATAAAAGTGTAAAAGAAACTCAGTCTGCACAATTTTCATATTTATAGGGTATATTTTATTTCATCTAGACTACTTTTCTTTGAAACTGGTCTAATACGCTAAGACGTCAAGCCAGGAAATTGAAGGACTGAGTACTTGATCTTTATTCATATTCTGTTAGGATTTGGAATGAAAAATTGGATGTTAGTGTAAAATCGATCACGTTGATCACTCGTTGCTAAACTTAGGGAACTTATCTAGTTATTCCTGGCAGACACAAATACCTTTTGAAATTCGGTGATGAAGGGCTAACGGACTATGAATCTGTTATCATTTTGAATTCCTCTCTTGTTTGTGCAACTATTTTGAATAGTGTTTAGCGTTTGGCTATTCTGAATGAAGTTGAAACATTGAGCAGTATTCAGATAACCGCTGAAGCCTAAAATACGGCTGTCATCGGGCGTCAGTACTTCATGAGAGCTGGGTTCTTGGCATCAGTCTGGCTGAGGCTATCACTTATGGTTATCTTCTCCAGGGTGCAGAGCTGCTTGGGCAGGTTGGAGTTCTTATCGGTGTGGTATGACTCAGGAACGGGTTTCTTGTATAGGATCCTGGCGAAAGATGCTAGAAGAACCATCTCCCACAGGATTACTGAGTTGTATATGACTAGAACAAAAAAAAAATTAATAGGAATTATATAAGACGTACGCCTGTTAGTATGACATATTTATGTTAAACTAAAACTAAGTTTATTTTTATTACGGTCCTTCATACTACTAGCAACATTTTTTATACTCTTTATGTTATCACAAATTTTGACGTTAAGGACTTTATGTAATCACGTAATAATTCTCAGCTTAATTTTATTTTAAAAGTTTAAACAAAGTCTCCATAATAAAATTGTTTTTTAAATTTCTGGACATAGAGGTAAATATGAGAAAATAATATCTTAACTGATATCAATGGCCTAAAAAAATATATTGTGAATCCAATGAATAAATTAAGTGTATTACGATCGAGAAGCATAAATTAGGTAGGAAGTGATATTTGCTTGGTAGGGGTGTGAAGGAGGGGGGGGGGTGACATTAAGCTGAACAATTACAATTTTTTTTAAGACATACACTAGGCTTTATTATCCGTTTTGACTATTATGCACCACTTTGTTGTTTTTTTTCTTTCTTTTTGTTGTATAGGCTACAATATTTTCTGTTTTAGCTCTTTCGATGGGAGAATGATTATTTCCTTTAACCCCTTGAAAACAAATATATAATGTTCAATTTAAATACTATAATTGTTTCCTAAATCAGTTAAAAATTTTCCATTAAGCTCCACTTCGTGCTACTTCTCCTACGGGTTTACCACCTTTATCTAGGCAGGGCGGGACTACGCATTTTATTTTTTGAGTTCACGTATACATAAATTTCTATTGCCTTTGGTGGAATACCAGCAACAACTCTAGTTTAACTCATATGGCTTGCCCCATGGAAATAACCAATAATACGAAACTTGTTTGTACTGTTGTGAAAATTGTTCTGGGCAAACCATTACTCTGAATTATAATAATTATAGTAATATGATTTTTAGATTACACGTTTTTAAGGGTAACTATTTAATAACCTCTTCTCTGCAACTTTGGTTTGCCAAAAATTGATGATCTGCTTTAAGATTCCTTCAAAAGATTTTCAATGTCAAAGTTAACCAATGATAAATCGAATGAAAATACCTTGAAGAAGTTAGGAACCAATAGATACAATCATAGGTGATTCAAAAACAACCAGAAGTACCCTATTACTGTATCATATTATTTATTTTTATAGTAATCGCATTTCGCGATTGAGCGACGTATCATTTAAATTCTTATCATCAGTTTATGATACTTACGTAAGTATACTTATTTTTTGCAAATTTTTTTAGTATTGTCCTACATTATAATTTATTGAAAATGTTGTTATGTTTCTTTTAGTGTAATACGCAGTCTTTATACTGGCTACGGTCATGTTGTGATTCAGTCAAAGTGTATGGGAGGTCTATGTGAGTCCTTAGATAGCAGTCAGTTAGTATATGTTTTATAGTAAGCCTACAGTTACAGTATTGGCAGTAGGGTTTGTATTCTTCAGTAAGTAAATAAGAGTGAATCAGTCGTGAATGGCCAATTCCTATTCTGGTTAAAACTATTTCTCATCTAAATAGCCTTTCTGAGGAAGGCCATTCACGAAGTCTATGTTTCAGTTCTTGAAGTTTTTTGTCAATTGTGGCAAACCAAGATTTCTGCCATGAATAGAGTATCGTATGTTTCGCTTGTGCTTGAATATCTTGGTGTGCATATTGTCGTAAGTTCTATAAAATAAAACTAATTTCGTATCATATTAGAGAATATAATTACTGACTTCTAAAACTCTGGATACTGATCACATCGGGCATTTCTAAAAAGCCTTCTGAAAACCACCGCACAATCCGGTCTCCACTTATCATAAGGGACTGCTAAAAGCTGGGAATATTACTTATAAAACCTGAAACTCTAAATATCTAAAATGCGAAAAGTAGCATGATGGGATTCATAAACACTCACAGCTTTAGTAGTGGTTCTCCATAGAACAACAATACTTGCCACCTGTCGTCCTCCTTGACCTTCCGACCCTTCAACCTGGACCCCGTGGTATTTAGCATCGTTAGCTAGACGACCTATTGTTTGTTTCTCACGATTTCAAAGTCAACTCCTGACTTGTTTTATACTTTTTGCAAATTTCAATTTAGAAATTCACTCATAGGTTCTTTCGAATGAACTATTCATTTAGGCGGCAAAGAATAATAAAGATAATAAGCATATAAAGTCAGATAGGACATCAAGAAAAGTGGAAGTGTTCTGAATAGATCATGAAAGAGTACCAGACAGGGCTTCTTAACGAAAAGCATAAAATATCTAATAAGAGATGAAGACTGCCTAAGTCCGAATACCATTTACTAAATGGTACATTTATTTGTGACTCTAAAGGATGCATCAGGGAAACAGAAGAATGCTTAATAGGTATTTAATGCCTTTAAAAATGGAGTTCTATTGATATTTAAAAACTATTTTAAACCGTTTTTGACTTTTAAGGTTACTATTTATTGGTTTGTTTCATAAGTCTTTCTGTAAAATGTTTGTTTCCTTTGAAACATTATTGCACAACAACTGACGACAAACCACTTTATTTTATTAGTACTCCTTAAAGCTAAACAAAGCGTCGGTAGTGACTCAACCAATAGTCTTTTTATGTTTTATGCCCTGCTTGCCAAGCCTTTTACATTAAGTTATAGTCTGTATACTGATATCGACAAATCCCTGTTTACAGGAGGCGATTCTTCGATTTGAGGTCTCGTCACTATAACTGACATCTTCATAGTTGGCTAGCCGTATGCCCTTGTGACTGCATCAATTAAACGATTTCCTAAATCATCGTGTATTGTTTTCGGAAGAACTTTCAACGTTTAGCTATAAAAGTACAAAAGTCCGTCACGCAGGGGCTGCGTAAACTAAGCAGATTTCCCACGTTTAGTTTTACAATAGAGACATTTCACGAGAGCCGAAGAGTTAAGAAAACGGACGACCTAGTTTTTGCCGGGGAACTCATCCGTTATCACTCATCCGTTATCAGCCACGATTTCATAAAATTGCAAATATCTCGGTTAATATGCAAGATAGAGAATAAATGTATATAACAATATTTATAGCAAATTTGCAATAAGATTGATTCTATACAATTTTTCGATCCGACGTATAGTAACGGAAATATTTCAAATTTTATATAATCCTCCCCTCTAAACCCCCCCCCCTCCCTCTGGTCCGATTTCCCATAAGGGAAATCTGCTAAAAGTTGATCTAGAAAATGTCATATGCGTGCTAAATCGATATATTGTTGTTATATGGATTTAATTATTTAACAATTTCGTGTACACTGATACATATAAAGCCAAAGTTCACTAGCTGTTCTTGGTCATGAAAATGCCTCATTGAAACCGCATAGTGGTTTTTGATTCTCTTTTTGCGAGATACAGAACTTCCTACCTGAAAGTTATTCAGGATTACAAGGCGCAATGGATAAGTTATACAACTATATTATGATGCATTGTTTATTCATCAGAGGTAATAAATTCTGTACATTTTGAAACAGTTCAAATAGATTGATTTACTTTACATTGAATGGTCTCGGAATCATCATAAATATTCCAAAAGAATGTCATATGAAGGGCTGCAGAAACATAGAGGTTTTGTCCACTTATTACAACTTTACTAGAAAAAAATTTATCATTTTAAATTAGATACCTTTTTAATGAAATTTGTAATCTGATTTTTTTTAGTTAAAATTATTGAAAATTCTACATATAATAGTAATATTGTTTTGAATTTACAAATTCAACAAAATAGCTAAAATGGCTTTTGTGGTTATTCCCGTGTCTTGGCTCATTTTTTATTCTTTCATTTTCTCAAGGACCGACCTCTTCTCACCTCATAGTTATGTTCAAAAGTTAATATTTCAGTATTTCATATGACATAAAAAAAATACAATTTCAAAAATGTATATATTCTCTCAACGAAAAAACCCAGTATGGCTTAAATATATCAGCGTATTCCACATACTTTATAGCATGTTTAAAATCAAGCACTAGAATTGAGTAATAGCTGACAATACAGGTATGTCTGTATCCTGCATACATGTGTGTGTGTGTGTGTGTATATATATATATATATATTTAACTAACTTGATTTTAGCAGATTTCCCTTGAGGGAAATCAGCTATTGAGGTTATACTCATGACGCGATTTTTGAAAACTTTCTTCAAATGTCCTTCTATTCTACCAACATTTTATGCAAAAAGACAGATCAAGTTCGTTAATGGCTGAAATCGGACCAGTGGGAGGGGGGGGGGTTTAGAGGGGAGGATTTTCGAAAATTCAAAATATCTCCGTTACCATACGTCGGATCAAAAAATTGCATGGAACTAATCTTACTGCAAATTAAATTTACTATAAATATTGTTCTATACATTTATTCTCTATCTTGAATATTAACCGAGATATTTGCATTTTTATTAAATTTGGGCCGATAACGGATGACTGTTTCCCGGCAAAAGCTAGTTCGGTCCTTTGCCGCAGCTGTTGGGTTCTCGTATGGAGATTTCTCTATTGTATAACTTCACGTGGGAAATCTGCTTAGTTTACGCAGCCCCTGCGTGACGGACTTTTTACAAGTTCTGATTTAATTGAGGTAATCATTAAAGTACTTAATATAAAAAAAAAAAAACAGTAAGCCCTTGACCTATAATACATAAGTGCACATTTAGACGCTGTAAGCAAACAAATGATTAAATACGTAGTTATTAATGAAAGAAAAAAAGGTAGTTTTACACACTTTACAGATCTTGCAAATACTCTAGAGTGGAATGAAGGAGGTTAGAACCATTAAAGAACACAGTTTGTTTTCCTTTATCTGCGTAACATCTACAAAGCCTCCTACTCTCTTGGCTTCTGAGAGAAAGTTCATTTTAGTTCTCATGTATATCACTTTGTAGTTGCTTGTAAATAAGCCTTGTCATTTCACTCGTGAAGGATTTCCGCTAACGACGAGTTCTTCAACCCAAATCCCTGGGATATTTTTTATAAAGAAGAAATTCCGTTATGATCAAGCTTTCAGAATGTCCTTAGTAACATGGAAGCTTACAGTGACTTAAAACTACCTCATCCACAAAGATGCAGCAATGAAGGTTGAAAATAAGGGATACTGAAGTATGAAAATTATAAATATTTAATTTCAATGTAAATACATAGAATAGTTCTAACTTAGCTACAAAAGGCTGCACTTAAATGACATTTCATAAATGAAATATTAATGCTTCTAAACACCAGTACCGGGCGTTACAAATCAGCGGAAAATGAAGTAATTAATTCCAGAGTAATTATGCAGGAATAGTTAAACGGGGACAGACATAATAGTGGCTTTAAATAACATTAACCTACTTCTCAGAATTTTCATCCTGCTGAATGCAACTTTTATCCTTTTGAAATTTGAAATGTAGAACACTACCTCCCGTTTTAGGAGAATCTTTACAAAGAATAGTGATGTACGCCTTGCTTTTCTTGTAAAACTGTTTTCGGGGGTTTGGAAATTCTTTTCAGGGAAAGGATTTTTCTATTTTCGACTCCCCCAAATTCAGATGAGCAGGAGATGGGGCTTACTGAAAGGTGGAATCTGCAAAATACAAATAACTGGTCATTTTTGAGTCAGAGAAAAACGTATTGAACTACAACCGTAGAATATATAATTTCGCTCGAGATTTGTAGTATAACTTTTCCGATCTGACACATAGCATGAGAGGTATTGAGATTTTCTTTTTTTACCTCTTTCCTACATTGTCCCTCTTATCTGGTTTCGTCCATTAATTTTATAGAAAACGCTTTAATATAGAGTTCGGCTAACAATTATACAAAAATTGCAGCCCCTTGAGCCTTAACAGACACCCACAAACACACATTTATATATTTTTTCAAAGCTTAAGATACATTTAAAGATATCTTGAAAATCGCATTCAATAAATGATTTCTCATTCAAAACGTGAGTTCCATATGACCAGAATATAAAGCAATGAAAATGTATTCCTCATTTTTTCTGAAAAGCTTGCATTGTGAATGTTTTCACCCCTTTGACCTTTTCACCACCTCGATATAGTAATTAAATACGCTCGAGGTAAAAAAGAAAAGAAAGCGCAGCCTAAGATGTTCTCTAACACCTTCCTGTAGAAAGGTTCCCCTAGGAGTCCTTTATGAGCAGATTCCTCATCAACTAATGCGCAAGTATCATTAGGGTACCGAACTTAGGCAATTTATTTCCAGTTGCATCATCGGTGGTAATGATGACGGTGCGATTAATAAGTGTGTAATAGGTTCTCCGTGCTTATTAAACGCAACGAGCGACGTCTGTGTGCTTATTGGTGGTGTCTCTCCGCCAGTCAAGACATGGCTCCAAGTACTCTGGTCAAATGTCAAGTCATTACATCAGTCACGGCTTTCACTATCGACTCGCTCAACTTGAATATATTATTAGGTCAGGTCAATATTAGATTGGACCTATTGAAGAACACAAAGACACCCGACCAAGTATTTGAACATTAACACCATCGGAGGTACCAAAAATAATTTCTACTAGTTTGTCACTATAACATTAATTCACTCTTACGTCGCGTTTGTATGTCCATACTTCTTCTCAATGCGTAATTACTATTCAAAATTTGAAAAAAAAAGTGTGTTCCTATAAATTTGAAAGAAAACTGGGAATAATAATTCAAAAGAAGGCGAGGAATGGAATATTTGAAAATCATCGAATGAAAGTAACTTGAATTTACGAAGAATATTTTTTTTCCGGTTGGAATTATATTATGCACTTTTATGATACATAGCCGTCCATGAGCGAGACTCGAGAGATTTGTGATCAGGGTTTGTATGTAGCGAGTAATCAACTCGACATACAACCTCTGTTATCCAAGGGGGTCCTGAAATTAGTTGTACCCAGTAGACTGTCGGGCCCCATTGTACCGGATGGTATGTGGCCAGTTTATGCTGTCAGCATGCCTGTGGACGGGAGCTAAGAGAGTCATAATCGTTAGTCATCCCGAAGGGCTGTCTATATACTCTTGTAGTGTATACTCTAGGGACTCCCTCTGATCCAAACGACCAAACGACACTAGGTTCTGTTAGCGAACTCTTGAACTAAGGTCTTCCCTTGGCGGAGATCGAAGCTGTACCTATTTTTACCTACAGCTAACTGTGGTAGTGGTAGACGTAGCCACGTCTTAACCCGCTCGGGCATTGGCGCCCCCACAACGAATATTAATTGTATTTTTTATATGTTACAAATATATCTTATTTTGATCAAATTAAATTAATTCTTACTGTAATATACCGAATGCTATGATATTGCAATAAATGCCTCCAGATTTGAAAATTCACATACTCAATGTTTAGCATAATAATCATAAGCGGTGAGCACAAAATTTACTTCAAATATTAGATTTTACCAGCCTCCAATTACTCTAAGCATCAAAATTCTTAAAAGTATATTGAGTTTATTTTTACCATAAATACAACTAATATAACTTTACTGTATATAGGAAATGATAAATTGTTTTGGCATCATTTTCGGGCCAAATACCCCTAGAATCCTTTTAGGAAGGTGCCTAGTCAATTAAGAATATATTTTAGTTCCTAAATGCTGTCTTTGTTTCACTAACTTATACAAAAACTTCATTGAATTTATATTTCTATGATAAGATAGTGAAAATTAAAGGAAGAATATTAAATTTATATTTTGTTTTAATTGAAGTGTCATAATGCAAAGAAATTTTGTTTATGCATATATTAATACTTATGGAAACGGCAGTTAAGTAATGCATAATACAAAGCAAGTGCAAGAGCACGTGTTTAGCTACTCACACCATTACTGCACATACCTGGTATTTAAAAAAAAAATCACTAAAATAGCACTACTAAATCAGTACAATATTACTAAAGTATAAAATAAATTGAAAAGCAGGAAAATATAGACATAATTATCGTCCACAACGTAGTTCTATTACGTAAAAAGAAGTAATTATTCAGGCCATTAATATTAAAGTTTATTGCATATTATTATTCATTTTACTGACATACGAATCATTATTTTACTGATTATTATTCATGATTGGGAAGATATGAAGGACTTTTGTGCAATTTTATCATGAGGCCACTCAACGGGTCTTCACATATGATAAAATAGCTAAATTGGTCAAAGAGTTCCGTGTAACTGTTAGATGTATCGAAACATTTTTGAAAACAGAACTTATAAATTTAATTTTGTAGCCGATTGTGTTGTGTGCATTGTTTGTCCACCCCCAAATAAACGCCTCCTTCAACCAGATGATTCTAATCATTACAAACTCGTTCTTTCTTTTTTTTCGGTAAAAGATTAAATATGAAGTCTAGATTCAATATCTCAAAATTTACGGTCAAGAGATATCAAACAAGGGATCTACAGAGGTAAAATTTTAAAACTCGAACGGATCTTGTTTTCGGCATTCATTTAATACGATTCTCAAAGAAATCAAGAACAACGCGCGGTTTTCGTCATGTGAATTTAAAAAGGTCATTACTAATTTTTATTACTTCCTGCAAATAGTCCTTTGATTTCACAAACAGGTTTGCATCCTCTCTGTCGGAGCCCATGATTAGTGTTTTCATTTAATTGAATAAATTAGCTTCTTGCCAATCGCGCCGGTCTAATCTGTCATAATACGGGCTGGTCTCTAATAACCAGCTGGATTACTATGGCGTCTGCATCTTGCATCAGTTATATCTGCCTCAAGGATGTCTAGGGGGAGGCGCTTTGCCTTATAAACTATTCCCATGATGTCTGCCGAGGGATGAACAATATTTAAACATTAGAAATAATTTTTTTTTTTCCGGTGGCATTATAGATCTTAAATTCGTTCATTATCCAAGAACCAGAGGGAGTGATCGAGGTATCCTTTGATTACCTTGGTGAACTAAGAACAAATCATCTCCAGTATATTCATTAATTCGGGGGCCAGTGCCCTGGTCTGTTCCCAGGGACACCAGAGACAATGTAATGTTTTCATTTAACTACCATTCCTCGTATCACTGCATTCTGATCTGATAAATTATAAATTTTCTTTATTGGTTTTAAGAATTATTATGGAACAATGGATAATTGCCATTGTTATCTAAAAATACTTTCTGAAGGAAACAGAAAAGACTATTCCAAACAAATGAAAGTTCCGAATAACTATTATAACATTTTTAGTTGTTTATCGTTTTTTTTTTTCTGTTTAGAATTTATTTAATAATTATACTTCTTTTCATCCAGAAAGATACAAGCCATTTAATAAATGCATTTCGAAACCAACATGATTATTTATTCCATGATTAATTTGATCACGACATTCAACATTTGGTGAATGTAAAAATGACGATTAATCTCATCCTGGGTGGTTTGTACACTCTGACAACATGGACCCTAATCTCATACTGACTGAAATACCCAACAAAATGGTCATCAGTTAAAAACTGCAATGTCTTATAAATAAAGAAACACGTTTAATAGTGGCGAACACGGGGATCAGGCCAATAAAGATGCAGCCTTTTCCATAACTGTTATTTGTACGAACATTATATTATTTACTGCAAGTTTGACCAAGTGAGCTTCTCCTTCAGGCCTCTGTAAAATGAAAATGGCATAGTCAATCTAGTGCCATTCCACCTTTTGCAACTAAGGCTAATTGGGACAGGTTATCTACAGGTTACCATCCTTTTCTAGCCAGGGTGGGACTAAGGATTTTATTTAATGAATTCCTTCACTAAATTAATTCATATTGCCCAGGCGGGAATCGAAATCGCCACTCTAGGTTTACCGTGTGAAGGGTAAACTCTGAGAATTACATTGACATGCCTTTTTTGACACGAATGGAATTTACCTCGTGATGCCTTTATTGTTAAACGGTTTAATGCTGAAGGCAACCACTACATGTCCTTCTTATTCTGTCGTGGATCGAGGGATTTCCTGATCACAAGAACGATTAGCTGTTGAATCTACAGGTGTAGCCTCAAGATACAACAACATTGACAGAACTGAATCTATACTGGAATCTATCAATGTCTATTGTCTTTACTTTTTCGATTTTACATTATAGCCCTGAAAATGCCATTCAGTTGTCAAAATTGAGAGAGAAAAAGTACCTAAATGAATACATCACGTAGGAAGACTACATATTTACTATCCTAGTTTCTGGCACCTGAACATCCATTAAAAAGTCCGTCACGGAGGGGCTGCGTAAACTAAGCAGATTTCCCCTGTGAAGTTTTACAATAGAGAAATCTGCATACTGGTAACATAATACCACCGTTATTAGATAATGAGAAATCTTTCAGTTAATTAAAATAAATTACCAACTGAAAGGGCTTCTGAATTGTAAGAATAATTTATATTTTAATAACTCAAATTTTAGTAGTCCAAGAACTAAAGAAGAGGGGGGGGGCGGATGAACAGAACGTATTTGCATAAATCTCACAAAGTAAAGAAGGTAAGGTAAGGTTAGGAATGACAGGTAAGGTAAGAAGAAGCTTCCACCTGAGCCGAGAAGTGACGAAAATGGCCGACCTAATCCGAACTATACCCAACCATAGACTTCATAAAAATGCCAATATCTCGGTTAATATTCAAGATAGAGTATACATGTATATATATTTATAGTAAATTTAATTTGCAATAAGATTGGTTCTATACAATTTTTCGATCCGATGCATAATAACAGAGATATTTTGAATTTTCGAAAATCCCCCTCTAAACCCCCGCCCTTCTTCTGGTCCGATTTCAGCTATTCGGACCTCATTTTCGTCATCTCCTAGGTAGGATCGATGGACATTTGAAGAAATTTTTCGAAAATCGCAAAAATATTTTTCATGAGTATGACCTCAATAGCTGATTTCCCTAAAGGGAAATCTGCTAAAAACATAATGAAAAATCATTGGTAAAAATAAGAAATTCCTACAAGTTTAACTTATCTAAATGCACAAAAAAAAAGTATTCAATCACTTACAATTAAGTTAATAGCTCATCAACAGTAACTTGATTGATCTATAAACTTCATTATTTTGTTCTTCTCTGAGCCTGAATGTTAATAAGGCTTTTATATCTTTTTCCCAATCCTGCTCGACCTATTAGCCCCCTATTTGCCCACTGATCTGATTCATAGCATAGCTAAATTAATCAATTCAAGTTAAGTGAATAACTTGGGCAAGAGAACAATAGCCCTGACAATAGAAACTGTTGGCCATAAAGAGCCATGGTGGTGCAATGAAGGGCAGCTGCCTCTTGTGCAAGCCTCGCTTTTTGCACCAGCTCCTCCGTATTATAGGAATCCCGTGCCTGCTCATTCCAACACAGGCTTATTCTCCTGCTCTATATCTCGCAACCTCTCCGTCATGGAATACTCCTACAACCAGCTCCGAACCAATTATGGAAATCAGCTATCGAGGTCGTACTCATGAAGGAATTTTCAAAAAATGTCTCAAATGTCCATTCATACTACCCAGTAGATGGTAAAAATGAGGTCCACTCAAAACTGTATATATAAAAAGGCGCCCATAGATCAGAGGTAGAGGGTCCGACTTTCGATCACCTAAGTCAAGCAACATCGAGCATGGTGAGTACTTGGACGGGTGACCAGCCCGTCAGAGTGACGAAAGACATTGCCTCTCATAGATCCCGTTGACTAGCAAACTGGCTGTTATTGATATGTCCGCTCCCCGGGTACAATGAGGCACGCCACTCTGCTGGTTTCTTTTAGCAGATTTCCCCTAAGGGAAATCAGCTATTGAGGTCGTACTCATGACGCGATTTTCGAAAAATTTCTTCAAATGTCCATCGACTCTACCCAGGAGATGACGAAAATGAGGTCCGTTCAAAATTATGTGTGTATATATATATATATATATATATATATATATATATATATATATATATATATATATATATATATATATTTGTATTTTAACGCTCTAGTGGTCGCAATTTTTGTTTGATCGTTACCAAACTCAATATTTAAACATTTTATGCAAAAAGACAGATCAAGTTCGTTAATGGCTGAAATCAGACCAGTTTAGAGGTGGGATTTTAAAAAATTCGAAATATCTCAGTTACCATACGTCGGTTCAAAAAGATGTATAGAACCAATCTAATTGAAAATTAAATTTACTATAAATATTGTTCTATCCATCTATTCTCTATCTCGAATATTAACCGAGATATTTGCGTTTTTATTAATTGTAACAGACGAAATGAGATCTGCAAACTTCGGGTATAGTCGTGAGTTCCCGTCAAAAGTTAATTCGGCCGTTTTCGTAACTGTTCGACTCTTGTGAAATTTCTTTATTGTAAAACTTCACCTGGGAAATCTGCTTAGTTTACGTTCCTCACAAACCAGAATGCGTTCAGTGCCAAACGTAGGACTTGAAAAGTTTGAAATCTGCGTGTTGGAAAACCAGACAAGCGTATGTCAATATTGCGTGGATGAGAGATTTTCTTAATTGTGGGCCACAGCCTTTCCCTGCAAAGCGCTCTTCGTCAGTTGATAGAGTAATTTATAGTCTTGTGAAAGCTTTTTACGGGTTTCTGTAACTGAAACTGTTATTCAAGTAACCTGGGTTCTTCAAGTATATAGACCGTTTCAAGTGTACTACTCTTTTATAATTCGTATGTTAATGGGTATGGGAGTGCAGATTTGGGAAAAAAGCCTTAATAACAGGAAGTCTTCCCACCAATTTCTTTATTAAAGCACAAGGCCATTCGGCACTAACGTGCCATGATCAAGTGCTAATAACAAACAAAATAAAAAGAGAGACATATTTAAGGGCATGTGGGTACTACGCTTTTGGTTCAGAGTGCGGATGTCACCAGAAAACGTTAAAACGTAAAAATAAAGTTTAGTCATAATGCCAATAGGAATTAATTTAAATAGCAGGGAACTAAGTATAGCTCCTTTTGTGACTTCCAGTTATGCACATATTGAGTATTAGATACTGATTCAGAGTGTTTGGCTTATCGGAAGGATTCTGTTTCTTGGTGTAGATATGAGGGGGTGAAGTTATTATTTGTCAGAATATATAAGAATTCTATGCGCCAAACAGTGACTTTTATTGATTCTGACATGAAAAATAAATTAAATTTATTTCATAATTATGAATTAAAATATAATTTCAAGTTGTGATAATTAAAGTTATGCAATGCAAAGGCAATTAAATAACTAATTGCCTGAGACTTAAATAAATGAACCTCATAGAGCTGGTGTAGAATGAAATACAGGAAATCAGAAGATGAGAATTACCGTGACCAAAACAAGCAGGGATAATGTTCATTAGGTGACACTTTCAACAGTGTGTCATGGTGTATGGTCTGTTAATGTCTCTATGTGCGCTACCACTTCCTGTCATTCAAAATAATTTCTAGGCATTAACTTAATGTCTCAACCAAGAAAGAAATTGTAGTAATTTCATATATTAATTATTTTTTACATTCTACCACTTCCTAAACGTAAACATTGAATATACATTTATTGCACTTAATATTTACCATTATTTATTTTAAATTTCAACCTACTTTATATGGAAGTTAGTTATCTAGTTCGGTTGGTGAGAGATATGCTCTTTTACCAGAATAACATTCAAAAGATAGTTTTTATTTTAAGATCAGTAATGGAAGAACTACTTTTGTATTCATTCACGTGCATTTAATGTCACGTGCTGGTGATGAAACAGCTCATGTGTTAGTAATGCTTGTTTAAATATGAATTCCAATGCAAAGTAACTTTTTTCAAGGCTTACCACCTTTTCAAGAAGACAAACGACGCATGTATTGAAGGGTTTTGTTATGGCGGGCTTTGACCGCAACGTTACCAGACTTTAACTACATACTTATAACAACTGTCAATTTCGCCAATATATTAACTACAGTATTAAATATCTATAATTATAAACCATTAACTTGATTATATCTGTGATAAAAAATATAACTCTCATATATTGTAAATGGAAATGAACAAAACAATGTAAACATATAATAATGTTTTCTTAAACGAATGTGTAGATATTCAGGAATACTTATATAATTGTTCTCCTTCTGCAGTAATGGCGGTTCATAGACTGTTATTGTAACATGTTTGTAGTGCTTGTGTATTTTTTTATTTGAACCAAATGTTATTTCTATATACGTGACGCCATACGTCTAAATTTGCTGATATATCTTGGTTTTGATATTCATTTTTGTTTCTAAGAGTATTTCCTCGTCATTAAGTTGTGATTTATATTTTGCAAACCATGGTGTTATGGTAGTAAACAGTCTGTTAATATATTTATAATTGGGAAGGGGTATTTTGGTCGTCATAATTGTGAATGTTAATAGGGGCAGAGTGATACTCAGTTTTTTGTTCTGTGGGTATTCAAAGGTATGAATCATATTTCGAATACGTTTTGAACAGCTATTAATTAAAAAAAATGTTGAAATATTCAAGTTTTGACTGTTTAATCTTTTTTTTATTTGAAAATTTGAAGTTGTATTTATGTAATTAGCATTTTCACACAAACACACCTACAGATTTTCTCTCACACACAAAGATGTAAGCTTAAAGAAATAATATTAATATGTTTGTTTAATTTAAATTATTTTCATAATTATTTTTTTACAGTACCTGTGAAGTGTGAAGGGTTACTTCCCGCACTGCCAATATTATTATTATTTCGTGAATAAATAAGGACATTTCGTTTTAATCAGCGCGCTACAGTCTTAAACAGGCCAAATACAAAATTCAATCTCATGTGATAGTGAACTAATAGATTTTGTTAAGAATGTGTTTGAAACCACCTTTCCGTTACGACGAACCAGCCTACTAGCTATTCATGCAAAGTGAATAGAACTTTTTACTTGTTGGTATTTTTAGTCTATTGTTAATTAAATAAAGGCGTCCTATAGTAGGCAATAACCTACATACTTCCCTTAAAGTAAATGTAAAGAAATAGGTCAGGTTGGGCCAACATATTACATTCCTGCCGTGAACAACAATCTATAAGGTGATAATAACTTTTTTTTTGGATATAATACTTCACTAACAATAGGATCTTGTTTGGATTTCAATCCATGAAGTGAGTAGTCAAGCCACTTGTTCTTGGACATCTAAGAAATCACATGTCACACACGTGTTTTTCCTTTCCTAAAACAAGAAATCTCCCATAAAAAAGGGTGTGTCCGAAGTTCTGCTGTTTTTAAAACAGCAAATTTTGGGCAACATTTAATGTCCAAGGTCATAAGGTCCGTTTTGCGTTCGGGATGAAGGCATTCAGAAATCAAGTAAAATTAATCTGTAGCGTTGTAGCGTTTATCTCTTTATTATTGTTTAGTTATTCGAGATGCCGCTACAATGGCTATTCACTTTTAAACTAAAGAGGAATTTTGTCTTGTCTGGTTGTAGGAAGGCCAAAGTAAGCTAATGCTCATAAGCCTTTTCAAGAAACTTGCATTCATCATTGGTCTATCGTTTTGGTCAAAATCCGCTCTGATGCCTTCCCATTTTCCCTTGAGTCCACTCCATTGACCTCCAACAACACAGAAAGGATCATAAAGCTTTGGGGGTGGGGGATACAGATCTTCCCATAATAGTCGCATTTAAAATTGCATACCTCACAATACCTGGAGAATATTCATTTCTCCAGATTATACTAGAAATTTAATCTTTTGTCCATGCGTAAAAAAATACTTAACAAGCCTTCTCCTTGATAATGACTTTTTGTGTTTGTTTCCACAAGCAAGGACCTTCGTTATTTTTAAGGGAACTCTCCCATCACATCCCATCTGAGTATGTCACTAAATATTTCATATCATTTAGTATTGATAACCTACTTTATTTTGATTTGATAACCTCCTGTGAGAAGTTTTCCATGCTTCTACGAAATGAACTCTGCCCGCTAATTGAATTTCACCTTATTTGATTACTAACCGAGCTCTCTTTTTTTTATAACAAAGCAATTTTTTTACCATTTTTCCTGTTGTCTTTCCTGTTTTTCATTTTATTTCCTTTGGAGCATTATCAGGCGCTCCCTGGTCCTTTCCTTAATTGCCTCCTCACATTCATTATAAATCTACGTACAGGTTACACAAACCTCCGTGATTAAGTGAATAATTACAAACGGTAATAAGAAATTTTTTATTTAATTTTAATAACGTCTGAAATGTAAACAGACAGGTCTGACAACCTCTCACCGAAAAGAAAAACAATTCCTGAAATATATCAGAATATAACATATTAATTTTCCTGAAGACAATTTACTATACCTAGAGCTAGAGCTTTATAATGAATCAGAATAATTGTTATTTCAATCAATTCAATTTTAGTAGTCCTAGATATGGGGGGGAGGTAGGTCACCAGATCATATTTGCATATATTTCGTATAATAAAAGTCCCTTGAAAACAATATTTGGTATTTAAGCTTCGAACAATGTGGTTTATTATATAACATATAATAATAATAATAGTATATAACATACTATTGCTTATTTAACATGTGTAGAAGTGGGGGTTTCTGAATGATGGAAACTGAATAATGTAAATATCTCTTTAGCATTTAATCGTTAATATACTTAAAGTATGTAGTTCAATATATATATTCTCGCCCGGCAGCTTTGATACCGGCTGCACTTCTCTAATCAGGCACTGATGATGGATCTCTGACTCTGAAAGCGCACTCAAGATCCAGAGTGCAAGGCGTTATTATTGATCATGAAAAATATAAGCGTTTATGCTGACAGCTATGATATCCTTCTTTAAAGCAACAGTGTCGGGGAGAGCAGAGGGTCATTGAAGGTTGTATTGCATATAAGGAAGGTCACATTGAATTTGAATTACATTTCAGTAAATATTTATGATTAAAATGGGACAGGCAGTACCCCCCCCCCCCCTTTCAACCAACTACCGCCACTCGCAATATAAATATTTCAAGATTATAGATATAGTATTCAATTAAAAACCGCATCCGAAATCATTAAAAAAATAACACATAGCTGTCTAGTTGTGTGACCAGAGAAGATAATACGCTAATTCCTAAAACAGCACTAGAGAAAGGTACGGTTCCTGAACCTTATTAGTAAACGCGACGTGAACATTTTAGGTGAAACTATACTTTCAGTATTGACCAACGGAACATCTTGTAAATAGTAACGATTTGTATTCTGACGAGCATAATTTATTGCTCTCTCTTTCTGGTATTCATACGGATATTTTGAGTATTTTACTCTTATGTACATATGTTTACTGTTATCTAACCCCCCCCCTCGCCATATTACCTCTTACCTAATGAAATGGAACCCAATGACCATAGATTGCGTGAGTTTTTTCACAATTAAAATAACTAATATGCCATACTGTAATTCTTACCTCAATTTAGTATGTCTTCAATTTTATTTAAATATATTCATAAGGTTAAATAAGTAGTTAAATTAATTAAGTAATGCACTAACTAACAGGATTCATCAGATGAGTTTATAGTCGAAGAGCCATTTGAATTCAAAGGATCGTAGTTTGACACCATATGTCGACTATATAAATCACGAGATGTCACTGTCTCCTGTACCGAAGTTTGCACTTATCATATTGTTCGATAATTTTGTTTTAACTTTCTTGAAAGCAAAAAAGTCCGTCAAGCAGGGGCTGATGAAAAAATGCATATAACAATACATTTGCAATAACATTGCTTCTATACAATTTTTCGATCTGTCGCATAATATTGGATATATAAAGATCATTCGAAAATCCCACCCCCTTCCACTTGCCAGATTTCAGCCATTATTGAACTTGAGCATTAGTTTCACATAAAGCGTTTAAAAATCGAGTTCGCAAACGCAAATTGCGAGCGCTAGAGCTAAAACTTACAGTTAAGATATATATATATATATACATAGTTTTCAACGGAACTCATTTTCGTCATCTCCTGGGTAGGATTGATGGACATTTGAGGAACTTTTTCGACAATCGCGTCATGAGTAAGATGTCAATAGCTGATTTTCCTTGTAGGAAATATGCTATGAAACAACAAGTATATCGGTGATTTGTGTTTAAATTTTGAAAGAGAGGGAACCTGGAAAAGGGGATGTCTGTCATTTGGTTAATTTAAAAAAATCGGGATGTTTCTGAGATTTCGGGAAGTGTTCCATTCTGTAAAAAATGGTATCTAGCACAGTTTACTTTCTGTTTGGAACAACTTCCTTCCCCCCACTTTCTCTTTAATATGAGCATGTGTAAAATGAATTAATCTTGTCATCACTGGTATTAATCTAACCAATTCGAGATATTTTGTGGGGTTTAGTGCCAGGACTAGGCTTATAGGATATTCTACGCTTATTTTTGTTCGAGCTCTAATTGTCATGTATGTGCCAACAAACGTTTCAGTAGAGATGTGCATGAATTTACACGAGGTCTAATCGCTGATACTGTGGATCTTCAGTGAAGCCAATATCATTGTAAAACCCATCTTTACATGAAATTACGATTATTTTGTTGCGATTCAATCATGCATAGTGAAGATAGTAATAAATTCAAAATAGAAAAGTGGAAATATATTGAATAAAAATCAGTCATATTATTTGATACGATACATTCTTTTATAACTTAAATATCAACCAATTATTTTATTTTGTCTTAGATATTTCTGTACACGTCAACTCGTACTCAGAGTTTTTAATGTAAGCTTATATCACATCCCTTACTTAAAATAGTGTTCTCTTCTTTAAAGAGGAGTCAGAAAAAAATGGAAACTAAATTTCAGATGATGTTAACAGTCTACCATATGAGGAAAATTTGCTTAGATCGCCAGCCCTGAGAGGGGCATTGATTATGTAAGTGTATTGTCTTTCATTTTATATGTTTATGATCTTTCATTAAATAAAAAAAAAAAAAAGGAGTCTTCTTCCGAGCATGAATCTCTCTTTTAGAGGATTTAACTCTATTTGGTAGATACAGAATCCCCATAACACCGGAAACCTGGTATCTATTGGTATCCTATTACAACACTTTGCAAGCAGACATGATCATCGTGCATACTTACGGTTTGTATATACAACAGGTGTGAGCGGTGGCTTGCAGGGGAAGATGTTGCTCATGGCTACAGTCCTGGCTGCCAGGCCCTGGAACTTGCCGAGAAGGAGTACCAACTGGAGAACGACGAACTTTCCCTGGACGTAGTACTCCTTGAGCCCTTCCTGGGACATCTTGACCGTCATCACCATTCCCCAGATGCCCAGGAGTATGGAGGTCACGACCACCGGCTGGAAGTAGTTGTAGTTCACCTGGTACAGTGCCTGCAACACAGGTAATCATTGGTATTGCGTAAAGATGATAGGAAAGTCAATTTCAAAGAGCTGCAATCAATGTTAAAAAAAAATAAGTTGTATATTTTAGAAAACAAGAATACATATTAATCATTACATACTACTTAAACAGATTTGGTGTCACACAAAATGACTTACCCATGCGACAAACTACTCAAACTTACAGACACCTCCTTTATGATTGCCCTGTACTGAATATTCTTTGAATGAATATATAAAGTTGGCCTTTAGATGCACAAACCTTGTTTTCAAAATTTTGAAAATGACTAATTTGCTTATTATTGATTTCAAAATAATTATTTTATTTATTTAATTACTTATTTGAATAGATTTGATATCCTATTACTTCATTTATTGGTGCTTTTGCTTTAGACAAATGTTAAAAATGCATAAAGAAATAAATACAAGGGAATCAATATGTGGAAAATGCAGGGAATGCCACAGTGTCATACCCGAACAAATAAACTGAGCTTTGACAGGAATATTGTAGACGGGAGAAAAATATCACGAAGAACGATTCCGCCTCAGCTAAAGGCATATCGCATAGAAAATGAATGCAGCTTATGTCAGGCAAATTAAGTTCTAAAAGTAAATAAAAAAGAGCAATACACTTGTTGAGCGGAATGCTTTGACCCCGGAATGGGCAGCTTCAGATCAGACTGGTTTACTAATACTACTACTCAAGACGTCACGCACATGAAACCTCCAATGACGTCAGAATTATACCCAGCTATAGACACACAATATCCTGTCTCCTTATGTTCTATTGCATCATTAAATCGCCGAATACCATTAACTATGCCTCGACATATTCCTCTCGTACAGTGGCGGTTCGTAGCTAAAATTATTGAGGGTGCTGCTCCAGAAAATCCAGCACGCCAAGGTCGGCACTGCGGGAACGACAGTGCTCTCTCTCCCTTGCGGAGCTTCCTGTGTGCGCGTGCGCACCTCGCCACTGGAACTGTGAAGCTCACATTTCCATACAAAGATTTTTGTATTTCTTTTTTTTTTCATAAACTGGGGGATGGTTACTGCATTAAGCTTAAGGATTATTTATGATACAAGTATAAAGAAAGAATTAAAGAAAAAGACTCATATTAAATGTGATAATATCAAGTGGAAATTGATTGAATTGTACAGTGCCTATACGCGAGCCACCACTGCTCTCGTAGCATCTTCTTTATTATCTCTTCTTTTAAAATTTGTTGGAATTTAGGGATTTAAAAATTTAGATGAGATGAGGCCTCTCTTCAGGAGGTTCAAAAGAAGAATTCGTATGTGAATATAATGTGGACGTGTAACAACTTTGTATCTAGTAAGAAATATAACATTGAGGCTCAGGTTAGCCTGGTGAGTTAAAGAGTTGGTCTTACTCTCACATAGTAAACCCAGAGTGGCGAGTTCGATTCCCGCCTGGGCAATAGGAATTTATTTAGTGACGAACTCATTAAATAAAATCTTTAGTCCCATTCTGGCTACAAAAGAGTGGTAAACTGTAGATTAGCCGTATTAGCACCAAGTGAAAGTTAATATGTTATGAACGTATGTATGAATATTACAGGGGGAAGAGTTTGATGTTGTTGGCAGATGGAATAGCTAGGTAATCAGACTGAGGAGGATGCTTCTAGAGAGGTCTGACTCTGAAGCCAAACCTGATTTGCCGTGTCTGATAGATGAGGTTACATCTGGCTTAAGAGAAGGAGATCAATTATCATCTGTTCAGGTCCATTAGTAATAGAAGCCAAAATCCTGTTGGTATCTTGCATAATAATTAGGCTTACGTAGCGTATGCTAGCAGTGGAGTATGATAATGCATAAACATCGCAACATGACGAAAATACGGGGAAGCTTACGTACAGGGGATTAGTTTAAAAAGTCCGTTACGCAGGGGCTGCGTAAACTAAGCAGATTTTTCACGTGAAGTTTTACAATAGAGAAATTTCAGAATAGAGAGTCAAACAGTTACGGGAACGGCGCGAACTAGCTCTTGACGGAAACTAACGACTAGACCCGAAGTTAGCCGATCTCATCTCAGAAGCTGAAAACAGAAAAATGCAAATATCTCGGTTAATATTCAAGATACAGAATAAATATATATAACATTATTTATAGTAAATTTAATTTGCAATAAGATTGATTCTATATAATTTTTCAATCCGACGTATAGTAACGAAGATATTTCGAATTTTCGAAAATCCCCCCTCTAAACTCCCCCTCCTACTAGTCCGATTTCAGCCATTAACGAACGTGATCTGTCTTTTTGTATAAAACGTTTAAATATCGAGTTTGGTAACGATCAAACAAAAATTGCGATCGCTAGAGCGTTAACAGACAAATATATATATATATATATATATATATATATATATATATATATATATATATATATATAATTTTTCGTCATCTCCTGGGTAGGATCGATGGACATTTGTAGAAAATTTTCAAAAATCGCGTCATGAGTAAGACCTCAATAGCTGATTTACCTTAAGGGAAATCTGCTAATAATAGCAGGCTAAGCACGTTAAAATCTTTATACAGA